>JAQFVV010006238.1:4371949-4971949 GCA_028023455.1 Epiperipatus broadwayi
TATTCTAAAGTCTTTTCAGTAGAAAGAGCATAAAACAATTTTAGCATTTTGACGTCAAGGACTGTGTAGAAGAATCAGTAGCAGTAAAATATAATATTTTGAATATTTGACCTAAGCATATAATCTAATATGAGAATCAAATTTCATTTCCAATTTCTATTAGCAATTATAATAGAAATGACTCCCTACAAATCAAATAAAAAGAACAAAATTTAAATTACTATTGATAGATACATGTTAAAACTAATTGATCTATAGTTTCTGATATCTTTTTTTTCACAATTATTACTGCATTCTTTAATTACTTAGGCATTTGAATATAGGTTTTCCAACAATTCTTCTAGTAATCTTTATCTTTTTTAAAGATATTAATAATAATTTAATCATTTCTTGTAGTTCTTTTTTTATAGAATCTTATATTTTACTTAGAGGATTGGTTTTTCAGAAGATATAATAAGAGTGGATTGTTTTTTTTTTTATTCTTTATTACTAGAAATTTCTTACAGAACTCCTCCGCACATTTTTATGACGTTATTCCTTTTTTTTAATAATTTATATTTTGTTTTTATTGCTGATACAACTTTTCATTTAATATCTATATTGTTATTCTCTTTTTTCTAGAGATTTTTTTTTGCCAATTTATAATAATCTTTTATATTGTTATTAAAATCATATAAATTATTTTTCAGATTTCCAAATATTCAATTCTCTTTAAAGGATAATTTTTAAATATTTTCATATAGGTTTTTTTTTTTTTTATATATTATCTTATTTTAGTCAAAAAATTTACTAGTGAATAGTTGTTCATTTTTTTTATTAGTCATTCTTGTTATTGTTTTTACTAGGGTATCAGCTATTTTTTTATTAATTTCATTTATATTTGAATCATTTTCAAAGTCTATCAATATTTAGCAAGTAAGTTTTAATTTAAATTCATTAGAATGTTTGTGAAGTTGGGAATATGTACTCTTCAATATTTTCTTTTAATAATTTTTAACATTCTAGCCATCTCAATAATTAGTGATTATTCTTTGTATTAAATAATATTTTCTGTTAGTCAAAATATGTTCAGTTCTGCTATATCTTCATTTGGATATTTACATGTTTATTCTTATTTAGTATTTTGAGCAATATTACATAATTCTCAGCAATTTTTTTTTTTTACAAACTCTACAAGTTCTGTGATCTTTAGCTTTTTCTGTCATTCTAAACCGAGTTTAATTTACACCCCTTTTATCTTGTGATCATTTTCCAGTTTTGTTATTAAGTCTCATGTGAATTCAGAATGTTCCCTTTGGTACCATCAAAAGAATTATTATGAACATTTATAGAAAAATGTTTTGTTTATTATAGTAAAAACTTCTTAGAGCTTAAGTGCATTTGAAATCTTATTAATTTGAATAGTTAGTCTAGCTACTTCATCTGATATGCTACCAATTTCCATATTGCTGTGGTTTTACCTTTTTTATACTGAATATGGTGTTTTTGTAGTAAAATTGATGATCACTTTTCAAATTAATTGTATCTTCTCTTTCTATTTCACAAAATCCAAAATGTATTATGTTCTATTAGACATTTTTTTCCAATTCATGCTATTTTTCTGCAGTTGAAAGTAGTTAATTAAAAATTTATCACTGAATGGCAATGTAAGTCCACAATCAATGAATTCTTATCATTTTCTGTTGTCTGATGACTTTACTATGTGCTGAAATAAAGTCTTTACGTAGTACAGTGTAAAAAATAGAAAAGTTATTTACACATTGTTTCATCCTGCCATCAAGAAAACAATTGTTGTTTTAGTTAAAATATTATCAGGCAAGTCAGAAAAGAACCTAGTCTATCCTGATCCCTAAACTCAATTTAAAAAAGGTAATAAACTCACTTTATTGACTTATGCATGAAACTGAATATCCTGTTCACGTTCAATTACCATATGGATATTTACATAATAATAAAAGCTACACGTGTGTATATACAGACATTTATAGATTCCTGTATTTTTATATTTAATTTTACATTTTTTAAAAAATCTCAGTCACCCTTTAATATAGTTAAATCAAAATAAAATTAAATTTTAAAAAGTAGCAGATTGTCTGTATCATTTTCAAAACATTTTGTATTTAAACTTATTGGCAAAATATGTCATTGTGAAAAGGAAGAAGAAAAAATTGACATTAAGGATTTATGTCACCTTGTATTAAAATAACTGATAAAGTTTTATACTCAGAGATTCAATTTTGAAAGTTTTGACACAAATCCTACTTAGTAAGATGTTTAAATATATAATTATGTAATTACTTTTTATTGTTTCACAATATAAGAAGGGGTTTGATAAGAATGAAATTTTTCCCACTAAGTAAATATATATATATATATATATCAGTGACGAAGCGTGACTTTTTAGAATAGAAGCACACTACATTTTCTTTTCTTTTTTTTTAATTTTTTATTTTATGTAAATTTAATCGGAAATTAAATCTTACTACTTAGCGAAACTAATTTTATATTTCTCTAATATATTTTCTTACTTACAAAACTTATACTTAAATTTCCATATAAACATATTTATACAAAACACAACAATATATATATATAAATAATTTACTTTAGAAGAGAACCAAATTTAGTGCTGTGGGTAAATACAATTTACCCACAATAATTTGCAGTCGTAACAAGGGTGGCATGGCAGACAGAATAAATATAATACTTAAATTAATAACTATTGAGGTTTATCTCTACAAGTTACATATGGACTAAATTATGCTCACACTATTATAATTTTGTGATACAATATAGTTACTATGCATAATCTGGCCTCGTAGCATACAAAATAATGTGATAGCCTACATGCCTCTTTGCACCATTAGTGGTGGAGATTGCTGGGTCATGAAGTCCACCTAGAAGTATAGCATATTTTTATATTACTTTACATAACAATTTTTACATAATAGCTAATACATATTACTATGTAAATCTGAACTTTTATCTGTTAACTGACTGTGATTTGTTTAAATATAGATAATACATTATCAATATATTTTTATCTCACAAATTCTTTTAACATTCTTAAGTTTTAATTGTAAATTAGATTTTAGCATTGTGTGAACTCTCATAATAAACCACTAATGCATTGGTCAAACTCATATTCCTTGCCGTATATAAAAACAATTCAACAGTTGGTAAAAAAATTGAAAGTCAACAGAAATTCCATGCAAAAAATAATGAATTTGAATTATTCACTCTTCTTTTCTTTATGTTAATCAGACCGTGATTAGTTTAAATATAGATAATACAGTATCATTATGTTTTTATTTGGCTAAAATTTTTAACATTCTTAAGTTTTAATTGTGAATTAGATTTTAGCATTGTGTGAACTTCATATAATGAACCAACAATGCATTTGTCAAACTCATTCCTTGTCATTTATACAAACAATTCAACTGTTGGTAAAAAAAATTGAAAGTCAACAGAAATTCTGTATAATAAAAAAAAAGTTTGAATAGTTGAGATTTTTTTTTTTTTACATTTTGCAAAATAGCTTATTGTTCTTACTGCAACTTGTTGGTTCAATTTTGTGAGATTGAATATGTACATATTTTAGTAACTTTTTGAATTGAATATTTATTTAAGCTCTTGAAAGTTTTAGTGAATTTCTCTACAGAAGCACTCATTTCGTTCAATACATGGATGCTTCGTCCCTGATATATATATAAAATAGTGTAGCCTGTGTGGTTTAAGGCAGTGGTAGAATGATAGATTTGGAGGGTGAAGTTCTTGGATTCCACAGCTGGAACTTCCAGTACTTTCGAATTTCTTATGAACTATTGAACAATAAAGTTATTTGTTGATGATGATTATTATAATGCTGTATATAATAACATTATAAATGATACAAAGATCAAAATTTTCAGTTTAAGGAGCAGTCCTGAAGCATAGACCAGAGTTAAGAGCTAAAGAATGAAGAACTAAAATGAATTTCTAAAGAAAAACCTGCTCATAATTATTTGATTTAGATTGGTTTTTGACTTTATTGACCCTCTGTTTTTTATAATCTTAGATATCTTAATTACATTTATGAGAAAGAAAACATTTCAATTACTTGATAGATTAAAATTTTAAGTTACAGTAAGCTACATTAGCTACCTAATTTAATTTTTTAACAATTAAAACTCTTAGTCTGCCACAGTCCAAATCTTAATTTTTTAATTATCTATACTAAAATCCTATATTAGAGAAAAAAGGTATTATTACCTTTCTCTTATAAATAAAAAGTTGTTTTGGCACAGATTGAAGGTTCTGGGTGATAATGTTTTAGATATATATCTGAAATAAAGAAATAAGATGTTATCACATGTGTAGTAAATATAAATTACTAAACATCACATGATCACCATTTCTTATATTAGCACATAACTGTTATTAACACAGGCAAAACTTTCCATACAGTAGTGCCATGCAGTGCCAACTAGAGTAATCAATGGATGCCATTGAACTTAGATTGAAAATATTATTGTGTTTTCAATTTTATTGTCATAGGTTTGTAGTTAAGTAGAGATAAAAGGTGGCTGCTGGAGGGTTGCATTAGATCCTAAGATCTAGATGCAGTGCTCTCAGATTCAAAGCTCCTCATTTGACGAAGGTCATAAGCCAGAAACTAGTTTGGGTATATTGGATGAGTAGGCACTAGATAGGGATTTTATGCACAAGCCTTCTGGCATCCATTAATTACCCTGGTTGGCACTGAGTGGCACTACTGTATGGAGAGTTTTGCCTGTGTTAAATATAAATTACATAAGGCAAATGATCTATTGCTTAATTTTAAATATTAGTTCATTATTTTTTTTATTATTATGTTGCTTGCTTTGTATTTTTATTTTTATGTTGCTTGCTTTTATTCTTATTATTTATAAAGTGAGCAATAAATAGTTCTTGGATCAGATGTTATTAACTTTAATTAACACTTAAGGAAGTTACTCATGAATACAAGTGGGACACTATTTAACATTATTAAGAATGTTTAATTAGCTAGCGCCAAAACAATTGCTAGAACAGTTTTTAATTAATTAATTTTTTTTGATCACATTTTGCCTGAAAATTGATTTCCTACAGTGTTGTGTTCACTTTTTAAAAAAGTTTCTATTTCATTGAAATACTTTTTAAAATATTTTCAATTCAACATTGATTAACTAATAAATGAAAGGAAATCATTAAATGCATTTTTGTTAATATTGATTATATATTTTTTTGTTTATTAACATTTGCGTCAGTTTGAAATGTATTTCAAATTTACATAATTATTTAAATCAAATAATAAATACACACATCTTATACTGTGAATTTTAAACATTATCGAAGACTACAAAAGTTTTCAAAATCTATCCACCTATTCACAAATTACATGAATCTCCATATAATATAAATCTCATAGTATAAACAATTAATGCATCCTATTGCCATATTAATAATTTTTATTAGTCATTCATTAGACTAGAGATAATTCAATAATGAATAATATTTCTGTAGTGTAATTTTTATTACACCATTCTCGCCGATCTCAGGGAATGGTTTTTATCAGGTGTTAAAAGCGGTTAGAAACCATTCCCTACCTTGCGTGAGAGTACTGTAATGAAAATTATACTATATAAATATTATCTTATTGGCATATCTTTAACTAGTTCGCTATTCTTGACGCCATATTGCATTTTTAAAAACTGAGCTTGAGTCACAATTCCTTCAGTTTTCGCAAAGTTAGAGCAAAAAGCTTTAATATTGATAGAAACTAGAAAACTAAGGAAAACAATAAGGCTAAGATAAATAGTGATAACCATTTAAAAAATAAGGAAAAAGAAATTTCAACATCTGTCATAATTATTACTTTATTGTTTGTTCATAATTTCTAATTTATCATTAACTACCTTTAAATTACATCTTCATTCATAATTTCTTTGTATTCCCCTCACAAAATTATCTTTCAAACCATATATAATACTTCTTACCTGAGATAATGCATAGCTTCAGAGTCTCCAAAAGTATTCACACATGAATTCTTTATTTTTATCTTCTACCCCAAAGGTGATAAATCTCAAAGGCGTCTATAAGAAAAAGGTTCATCCTAATAAAAGATACAAAAGAAATCATTTCCAGAAGATGGATATGCATTTATCATCATAGCAATTGGCTTCTTATCTATTTAAAACTAGAAATTGAAGGTTACTGTCTGTATTACTGATAAAATGAGTTTCCATCCCTTCATTTTTTTTTGTGTACATCAGTGATGTTTATATTCTTTATGCACACCAGTGATGCTATCTTTTTATATTTATTGTCCCACAGAGATATAATTTATTTGCATATAGCTCATTTTCTAGCTATAGAATTGAAAATAATGTGATGCAAGATATGGCAAAACTAATGACACCACAGCATGAGGTACCAAGGCATAGGCAAACATCAGAATTTGATTCTTTGTCTGCATACAATTTCATATGATATATACATAACTATTGTGGTTATCCTCCACTCCCATACCATTTGAAATATTTCTTTGTTGGTTATAAGTGTTTATATTTTCACATGGTACTATGCCCATTAAATTTTGTGATTGCTTTATCAACTGCAAAATTTCTGTATATTTGATAATCAGTCCTAAAATTTACATTGTACTGCTCTATAATACCTTAATTTTATATATATATATATATGTCCACAGATGGCGTCCTACCAAGACTGCCAATCAAGCGTATGTTTTGTTTACATAAACGTCAGAGTAGTTAGTATTCACTATCTCTAACTATAATTCCACTTTCAGATCATGATTTCAAGCTATTTGCTATCGTCAGTGAAAGACAGGAATAAAGAAACTAGATCTGAATACAAACTCTGAGCGTTTATGAAACAATTTCTATTCAGCTTGCAAGCGTGAATTTTTTAGACACGTAATGTCTTCAAACTCAGCATAGCAAACCAGATAGCTACATGGGTCTGATCTCAGTTCAGCATCACCACATAGTAGAAGCCTCTGCAATCTATATCATTGCAAGAAAGACCTCAAAGGTACATTTATGATAAACAAAAATGCAAGTTAAAAAACTTGCTAATGCTTGTATTTATGTCCACAGATGGCGTCCTACCAAGACTGCCAATCAAGCGTATGTTTTGTTTACATAAACGTCAGAGTAGTTAGTATTCACTATCTCTAACTATAATTCCACTTTCAGATCATGATTTCAAGCTATTTGCTATTGTCAGTGAAAGACAGGAATAAAGAAACTAGATCTGAATACAAACTCTGAGCGTTTATGCAACAATTTCTATTCAGCTTGCAAGCGTGAATTTTTTAGACACGTAATGTCTTCAAACTCAGCATAGCAAACCAGATAGCTACATGGGTCTGATCTCAGTTCAGCATCACCACATAGTAGAAGCCTCTGCAATCTATATCATTGCAAGAAAGACCTCAAAGGTACATTTATGATAAACAAAAATGCAAGTTAAAAAACTTGCTAACGCTTGTATTTATGTCCACAGATGGCGTCCTACCAAGACTGCCAATCAAGCGTATGTTTTGTTTACATAAACGTCAGAGTAGTTAGTATTCACTATATCTAACTATAATTCCACTTTCAGATCATGATTTCAAGCTATTTGCTATCGTCAGTGAAAGACAGGAATAAAGAAACTAGATCTGAATACAAACTCTGAGCGTTTATGAAACAATTTCTATTCAGCTTGCAAGCGTGAATTTTTTAGACACGTAATGTCTTCAAACTCAGCATAGCAAACCAGATAGCTACATGGGTCTGATCTCAGTTCAGCATCACCACATAGTAGAAGCCTCTGCAATCTATATCATTGCAAGAAAGACCTCAAAGGTACATTTATGATAAACAAAAATGCAAGTTAAAAAACTTGTTAACGCTTGTATTTATGTCCACAGATGGCGTCCTACCAAGACTGCCAATCAAGCGTATGTTTTGTTTACATAAACGTCAGAGAAGTTAGTATTCACTATCTCTAACTATAATTCCACTTTCAGATCATGATTTCAAGCTATTTGCTATCGTCAGTGAAAGACAGGAATAAAGAAACTAGATCTGAATACAAACTCTGAGCGTTTATGAAACAATTTCTATTCAGCTTGCAAGCGTGAATTTTTTAGACACGTAATGTCTTCAAACTCAGCATAGCAAACCAGATAGCTACATGGGTCTGATCTCAGTTCAGCATCACCACATAGTAGAAGCCTCTGCAATCTATATCATTGCAAGAAAGACCTCAAAGGTACATTTATGATAAACAAAAATTCAAGTTAAAAAACTTGCTAACACTTGTATTTATGTCCACAGATGGCGTCCTACCAAGACTGCCAATCAAGCGTATGTTTTGTTTACATAAACGTCAGAGTAGTTAGTATTCACTATCTCTAACTATAATTCCACTTTCAGATCATGATTTCAAGCTATTTGCTATCGTCAGTGAAAGACAGGAATAAAGAAACTAGATCTGAATACAAACTCTGAGCGTTTATGAAACAATTTCTATTCAGCTCGCAAGAGCACACGTCTAGACACGTAATGTCTTCAAACTCAGCATAGCAAACCAGATAGCTACATGGGTCTGATCTCAGTTCAGCATCACCACATAGTAGAAGCCTCTGCAATCTATATCATTGCAAAGAAAAGACCTCAAAGGTATATTTATGATAAACAAAATGCAGTTAAAAACTTTGCTAACGCTTAGTATTTATGACCAGAGATGGCGCCCTACGAAGACGGCCAATCAAGCGTATGTTTTGTTTACATAAACGTCAGAGTAGTTAGCACTCACTATCTCTAACTATAATTCCACTTTCAGACATGTTTCAAGTTGGTTGTTATCGCCAGGAAAGCCAGGAATAAAGAAACTAGATCTGAATACAAACTCCTGAGCGTTTATGAAACAATTTCTATTCAGCTTGTAAGCCTGAATTTTTAGACACGCATGGCCTCAAACTCAGCATAGTAAACCAGATAGCTACATGGGTCTGATCTAGTCTCAGCATCACCACATAGTAGAAGCCTCTGCAACCTATATCATTGCAAGAAAGACCTCAAAGGTACATTTATACAAGCGTTAGCAAGTTTTTTAACTTGCATTTTTGTTTATCATAAATGTACCTTTGAGGTCTTTCTTGCAATGATATAGATTGCAGAGGCTTCTACTATGTGGTGATGCTGAACTGAGATCAGACCCATGTAGCTATCTGGTTTGCTATGCTGAGTTTGAAGACATTACGTGTCTAAAAAATTCACGCTTGCAAGCTGAATAGAAATTGTTTCATAAACGCTCAGAGTTTGTATTCAGATCTAGTTTCTTTATTCCTGTCTTTCACTGACGATAGCAAATAGCTTGAAATCATGATCTGAAAGTGGAATTATAGTTAGAGATAGTGAATACTAACTACTCTGACGTTTATGTAAACAAAACATATGCTTGATTGGCAGTCTTGGTAGGACGCCATCTGTGGACATAAATACAAGCGTTAGCAAGTTTTTTAACTTGGATTTTTGTTTATCATATATATATATATATAGACATTACTTGTTATATAAACACAAACCTGTAATTGCAAACACAAATCATCATCAACCATTATCAATCCACTGCAGGATGAAGGTCTTCCAAGTTCAATCCATCTTTTCCTATCTTTAGTTTCTCTTCTCCACATTACCCCTGCACACTTTCTTATTTCAGCTATCCATCTCACATGTGGTCTCTTTCTGGGTCTTTTACAATCTCTTGGAATCCAGTTTAAAATTTCAATTGTCCATCTATTATCATCTCTTCTAGCAATATGTCCACCCCAACTCCACTTCAGTCTTTTAATTTTTTCAATAAAGTCAGTAACACCTGTTTGTTCTCTTACCCATACATTGTGTTTTCAATCTCTTCTTGTTACTCCCAACATGCACTTCTCCATACTTCTTTGAGTGGTTTGAAGTCTTTGTATTGCTGTTCTATTAAGTGCCCAAGTCTTATATCCACACAAATACAGTAATATAAATATAAATATAGTAATAAATTATTAAGCATTTTGAGAATCATTATGACTTGAAAATAAGATTGTCTAAACTTAGAAGATTGCAAGAATTAGAAGAAGAACTGTCTTATATTAAATGGGACATTATTGGACTCTGTGAAGTTAGAAGAAAAGGAGAACAAACAGTTGATTTAAAAAGTGGACATATACTCTATTATAAAGGCACACATATTGGAAATACAAGTGGAGTAGAATTCATTATAAATAAATAGTGGAAGAACAATATTGTTGAGATTGATGGTGTATCGGACAGAGTGGCAAGATTAGTTATACAACTTAATAGCAGATACCAAACGAAGATAATTCAGGTTTATGCCCCAACAAGTTCTCATAGTGATGAAGTAGTAGAAGATTTTTATATGGATGTACAAAAGGCTTTTGATCAGAGTAAACAACATTTTAATATTGTTATGGGAGACTTTAATGCTAGAATTGGTAGACAAATGAAAGATGAAATTGCTGTAGGTAATTTTGGTTATGGTAATAGAAATGAGAGAGGACATAGACTTGTGGAGTTTGCAGAAAAAGAAAAACTTTATATTATGAATTCATTTTTTGAGAAAAATGTTAAAAGGAAATGGACATAGAAGCATACAAATGAAGGTACAGCAGAATTGGATTATATTTTGACTAACAGAAAGTACATATTTCAAGATTGTAATGTTCTTAATAAATTTAACACAGGAAGTGATCATCGATTAGTAAGGTGTAAGTTACGTGTTAATGTAAAACTAGGGAGACAAAAATTATTAAGAAAAACAATATTTACAGTTGATATTCCTAATCTTCAGAAACATTCTAATGAATTTAAATTAGAACTTACAAATAGGTTTCAAGTATTAGTAGATTTTGAACATGATTCAGATTTGAATGAAATTAATATAAAAATAACTGATACACTTTTAAAAACTGCAACAAACATAGCTGGTAGAAAAAAGCAGCAATTGACTAATAAAATTTCTACTGAGACTATAGAATTTATGAAGAAAAGAAGGAATATGAAGATATACAAAAATGATGTATTCAAAAGAATTGAATATCTCGAATTTTGTAAAATGGTACGGAAAAGAGTTGAAAATGATATAAGAAAGTATAACTGTGAAATAGCAAGGAAAGCTGCAGAAGAAAATAAAAGTCTCAAAAATGTTAAACAACATTTTGGTATTGGTAGGAAATTTCTATCTGCAATAAGAAAAAAAGATGGAATTATTACTAAAAAGAGAGATGACATCATGAAATTGGTAGAAGATTTTTATCAAGAATTATATAGTAATAAAGAACAAGTACCTCCTATATCTATTACATCTTCCCAATTGCCCAGAATTTTAAATGAAGAAGTGAGACATGCAATTAAGTGTATGAAGAAAGGAAAGGCCCCAGGAAATGATGGAATTATAATTGATATATTAAAAGAAGCAGGTGAAGAAATAGAAACAATTTTAGTAAAGTTATATACCAAATGTCTAAATGATAAAGTTGTACCAGAAGATTGGAAGAATGCAGTAATAATATTATTTTTTTAAAAAGGTGATAAAGAAGATATTAGAAATTACAGACCTATCAGCCTTTTATCAGTTTTATATAAAATTTTTACCAAGATAATTACAACTCGTCTACAGAGAACCTTGGATTTCCACCAACCAAGAGAACAAGCTGGATTTAAAAGTGGTTTTAGTACAATAGATCATATCCAGGTATTGACAGAAGTCATAGAAAGGACAAATGAATATGAGTTTGTCATTATGTTTTGGATTTGTAGATTATGAAAAGGCATTCGATTCTATACACATTTCTTCAATGATTAATTGGATCATCAAGGTATAGATCCAGGATATTGTCATATTTTAAAGAATATTTATAAAAATGCAACAGCAACAATTAGATTACATAATGATACTGGAAAAATCAACATTGAGAAAGGTGTAAGACAAGGTGACTCCATATCTCCAAAACTCTTTACAGCAGTGCTGCAAGAAGTATTTTGTGGATTAAAATGGGAAACTAAA
This sequence comes from Epiperipatus broadwayi, assembly GCA_028023455.1. NCBI lineage: Eukaryota > Metazoa > Onychophora > Udeonychophora > Euonychophora > Peripatidae > Epiperipatus > Epiperipatus broadwayi. Next base: position 4,384,034 of record JAQFVV010006238.1, read on the forward strand.
GGAGTGAAAGTAAATGGAGAGTATTTAAGTCATTTAGATTTCGCAGATGATGTAGTTGTTTTTGCAAATAATGCTTCAGAGCTGCAGGAAATGTTGCAGGAGTTAGCAGATGAAAGTAGAAAAGTAGGACTAAAGATAAATGTTAAAAAGACTAAAGTAATGTTTAATCGATTTGCTCAAAATATGAAAATAAAGATTGATTATGAAAAATTAGAAGAAGTTAACAGTTACAAATACCTTGGTCAGATTATTAATACAGATGGAAACATAATGGAGGAAATTAATCATAGAATTAAACTTGGTTGGAATGCTTTTGGTAGAAATAACTTGATACTAAAAGGAAATATGCCTATGTGTTTGAAAAGGATGGTTTTTAACAAATGTGTTTTACCAGTTCTTACTTATGGCTCTGAGACTTGGACACTTAATAGAAGAGCAATACAGAGACTTCAGACCACTCAAAGGAGTATGGAGAGATGTATGTTGGGAGTAACAAGAAGAGATCGAAAACACAATGTATGGGTAAGACAACAAACAGGTGTTACTGACCTTATTGAAAAAATTAAAAGGTTGAAATGGAGTTGGGCTGGACATATTGCTAGAAGAGATGATAATAGATGGACAATTGAAATTTTAAACTGGATTCCAAGAGATTGTAAAAGACCCAGAAAGAGACCACATGTAAGATGGATGGATGAAATAAGAAAATGTGCAGGGGTGTTGTGGAGAAGAGATGCTAAAGATCGGAGAAGATGGAGTAAACTTGGAGAGACCTTCATCCTGCAGTGGATTGATAATGGTTGATGATGATGAAATTTAGATCAGAGCCCCAAAATTACATAAACTACTTTTATTGTATTTGAATACAAATGTTTAATTATATACTACACAGACATCAATACAAACAACTAACATACCGTTATCAAATAATTTTAAAAAATATTATTCAAATAATTAAAAATAAAAAAATGTAAAATATTATAAAAAAAAAAGTTTAATACGATGCGATATTCTAATTCAAACCCCCAAAATTACATAAAACTATTTTTGTTGTATTTGAATACAAATGTTTAATTATATACTAGACAGATATCAATACAAACACCAACATAAATTTATCAAATATTTTAAAGAAATTTACTATTTAAATAATTAAAAATAAGAAATTTTAATACTTATGAGCCAATATTCTAATTACGTTTTGAAGGTCTTGACATGCAAAATTATTGGTACATTTTAAATCCATTTTCGTAAGCTCTTTGGTCGTTTAAAAATTTCTGCATTTATCTTCTCCATGAAAAATAGTAAACTTAATAAAAAATATCAATTAAATGAAAGTACAAATAAAAATATTCATAAAAAAATCAATTTTTTTCAGATTTCAATATAATATATGTCATTCAAAAGAGAATTGAATAACAAGCAAATGCTGTGATATCTGTTGACATCATGCTAGTAGTTTTACATCATTTTAAAAAGAACACAAAATTTTAATGACATGCCACCACAGCACTGCATGATCTCTATAATCAGTCAACAAGGTTTAAATTCTAAGAAAGTAAATTTGAATTTTTTTTCAAAGTACTTGAATTTTTTTTATTTGTTATATATCTTACTTATAATTAGATCATTGATAATAACAATATTCATTTGTAGCTAGAAAACAAAATAATTAGCAAATCCTCAAACCGTCACCTTAGACAACTAGTAAGCCTAAGTATGTATTGCTTTCTCTTATTATTTTTATTGGAAAACCTATTACCTTATTTAATGTGTAATATATATAGTGCCCTTACCAAAATGAGAAACTCTGAACAAAAGTATCCAGCTAACTAGGATTTAAAAATACTAAACTGCAATTGGGTTATGTAAACAATGACTATTAAAATAATACTCTTCTGACTAGCTCAAGACACATTAGTAAAATACAATATCTAATAAAAACAATATTTTCCAATAACTATATATAAGAAAACTTATTAAATTTAAATATTATAATATTTAGATTCATAATAAATAATTAGGGTTTCAACTAGAATACTCAACCTATTCATTTCACTAATAAGTTCAACTTATAAACTTGCTCAATATTATAAATAAAATATGATTCTGTCAAAATAAATATAATTATGAAATTATTAACATGAGATGTTCAGTAAGGTGTACTGGCTTAAAACATTGAGGATATATCCCTGAAGGTACATTTCCAATGACATTAGAATATTACACCACTAAATTCACATAACAGAAATACTATGTAATATTCTCATGTCTTTAGACACACATATAAAATAATCCTAAAATATGATTTATAAATTTATTACAGAAATAACAATACATTACTTAATATACTGTTAATAAAAATACTAATTGGACATTTAGCATTAACTAATATTTTTTTATTTATCTTTCAATAGAAAATTTATAATTGTCCAAAAATAATAATTTCAGTCCTTTCTCAAAATTTTGTCCAGCCATCTTCATAAAATAATAATTCAAGGATTCATTTTATGTGAAAATATTTCTTTTTATTCCTACTACATACTTTTCATTAATTTTGGCCCTTGCATATAGCAGATGTACTGCAATAAATGTAGCACAAATGTTATTTGCATCTCCATCGATTAAAAGCATTAGTAAAAACATTGTATAATATCAATTATTTATTTAATACATTTATCAGCAGATGTTTTTTTTATAATCTAGTAGGAAATGTTTTTATTTATTTATAGTATTCAAGATTTTATCTTTTAAACATGTATCTTTCAACTAGATTTATTTTTTCAGGTAATTCACAGCTATATTATTCAAAGCATTTATTAACTGATATAATTTCAATCTTTTAAAAAGATGTATTATATAGTTCATTTAGTACAGATAAAATTATTTTTATATAGTTTATTTATTGGTTTAATCAATAACAAGTCCTTTTAAAAGCATTAAAGATATTCAAAAGTTATCTTCCTCAATCCATTTTTAAATAAATTATTCTTAAATGTATGTCCATTTAGATTACTTTAAAGACAAATGAAATGTAAGTTGTTATTATCAATTATATAACAAACAGTCATTCTATTATACCATAAAAATATTTTAAATTCAGTTTTGTTAAAGCTTAGATACAAAGTCTTAACTTTTTTTTTCAAATTTAATTCTAAAGTAGTGATTTTAATAAATATCCAATTCCTCTTGATTAACTTTTATAAATTAGTTTCATTGTAATATGATAAAGTTATTGTAAATAAATGTTCACTCACTCAGGCATTTTTTTTATAAACATTTCAAAGTTGTTACATAAATCTCCCATCTTGTTGTAATATATTTCTTGGCATTTGGTGTTCATTGTCCCAATATTTAAATGACTACTATTGCATTCCATAGAACTATTGTTATTCTAAGCTAAGCTTCAAGAATAGTCTGATAGGGAAATTTGATGTTTGAGTGAACCATTATTTAAATAGTTATTTCACTTATATTTTTAAAACACTTTTGAATAAAAATAGTAATAATTTAAAAGAAATTACTGCTGTTACAATATAAAAGATAATAATCATAATTTCAAACTAAATTTGTCTTAATCTGAATCACTTAATCTGAAAATTACTGAATTACTGTCTAGACTGGCTTCAACCTCTCATTTTATACTAGCCTTAATCCAATGATTTCATTGGTCAATACTGCTCATAAAAATCTGATAATTTACATAATTACAATATCACTTTTAAAATTAAGTTTTAAAATTATGAGTCATGAATATTGAAACAGTCTGTTTTATATACTATCCTGTTTCACCAACTATGCCACATAGTAGTGTCTTTCCCCAGTTCAAACCTTCCCAAGTCCACACATATTAACTCAATTTGATGTTAAATAATGTATATAAAGAGTATTTCCATGTATGTGCACATATTGCATATAGATGTATTGTAATAATTATATGCGTATATTTGAAGCATGTGTATTAAAATAAATTTAAAATTAGTAAAAATTGAAATAAGTTGTGGTGGCATTTATATGTGTGTGGAACTATCTATGTATATATGTGAAGGAAATGGTAATTGCAGTAGATTTAAAAGCATTACCACTCTTTAAATTAATATAGATTTGATTTTTATAAGTTAAAGTTAAAAACTTCATTTACTTGCCTTTGCATATAAATTTCAATTTCTAGAGGGGTCTCTCTCACACATATATAGTAAAATGTTTACAGAACTTAAGATCTGTTTTTAAAAAAGTTGAAATTTTTGGAAAGACTTTGGTCAGCAATTAAAAAGAAATAAGATTCAAATTCTATATGGGATTTTAATAAAAATAAACTAAGAAGAATGCTTGAACTGAGAATAATACTGTGCCAGTCAGATGATGTATGTTGGGTTAACTCAGTTCGAATCCTAGGTGAAAGTACCTTGAGGCCACCCATATGTGAGATATTAAATCAAGAATATTATGACCTCTGCCCTTTTCACCTATTATCAAGTCTAATTACAAACCAACAACATTATCTGAGACAAACATAAATTTTTTGCTCACCCAGCCCAAACTTAGCCTTAGGAGAGAGACATGGACAAGAATACTTATGGAACTAAATAGTTAAATGTGCATAAAAGTCTATGAAAACTGTGTTTTGCATGCCTGGATCATTGGAAAAGTAAAATAAAGCATTAAAAGAAAATGAGAAAACTCAAGCTTTTTAGTTAAATAATATATTTAATTAATGACTTTTAAAATATTAATAATGTTTTAATGGCCTCCGCTATTTCCCTGAATTAATGAAAAACTAATTAGACAATAAAAACAGATAGTAACGATATAATATTTTTGCAGTCTAAGTCTTTTCTTCCCAATTTTAATAAAATTGTCAACTCAACTCTCCTCAATAAAACACAACAAAAAATCTTTCGCAAAGAATTTTCTAATTGCTTTGCACTAAAAACAGTTTAAAATTATTTAAGACATATATAGCTAAATAAGATATACATAATGAGCTAATGGTGGACAAAAGAGGCGTTATCGAGGAGATCAAGTTGGCAAAGAAAGGAAACTTACTCATATTCAATTTACCAACTTAAATGGCTTTGGAAAGATATTTTAATGAAAAATTAGCCTTTAACTTACACCGCAATGGAATACGAAATATTGATAATATGTTAGCAAAGAGGAATGCCGCAGGAAAAGGGTTAAATATAAATAGATAGATGATCATACAATATATATATATGTATATATATATATATACATCTAAGATTAGGCTAATAGAAATAATTATGTTACAAATATAATTAAATAAAACAATTCGGAAATATAATTCAATAATGCAATTTAGAAAGGTAAGATCAAAAAGGGTAGAATAGTAAATAGTTCATGAGGAGAGATACGATTACCATCCTGGTTCCTTGGTATTGTTCCCCAATGTTTGTGGCTTGATCTGTCTGTCAATAGGTATTTGTCCAGATGGAAAAATGGAAACACATAGCATTCTTTCAAGAAAAGTCCCCCAGATATGGCACAGAGTTCAGATTAATATTGGTTGGATACTATGGCATTTTGATGGCTTAGGACTTCGGTGGCAGGCAAAGCTATTTGCCTAACTGCCAAACATAATCAAATCCATCAAATTCATATGACTTTTAACTAATGGCATGTTAATACTTCTCCGTGATTTCGAGGACGACAGTTAAATAACTTTTTGGAACCAAAATCTCAATGAGAAGCAAAATCTGAGAAAACTGAATGAATTATCCCAAAGAGAAATCTGAAAAAGCAGCAAGAGAAATATCAATGAATTCTCCAAAGAGAAATCTGACTGAAAAGCAAGCACAAGAAAAATCTGAAAGAATTTTCCAAAGAGAAATCTGATTGAAAGCAAGCAGGTGAAATCTCTAATAGGCTAAGTCTTTTGTTCTCTCTCCTATTTATACCTTTTTTGTAAGCTACCTTCTATTGGTTTGTGTATGATCTTAGATCTTGACACCCCCCCCATGCTCCTTTGTTTCAAGGTAACATTTTCTAAAAATAACTTTTGCTTTTTTATTATAAATTTCTTTCTTTAAATTTTGAATTTTATTAATTAAAAAAGAAAGAGAAGGCCATCTTTAATTTGCCTTGAATGGGCTAATTAATTAAAAATATACATTCCTTTAGAAAATATTGATGGGCTTATCTCAAAATAAAATCATACGCCATATTTTAACAAGATTTAAAAAGAAAAATATATTCTTATTTCTTTTAATAAAATAAGCATTTTATTTCAGCAGAATTTTGCATTAACTCATATATATATATGCTTGACATATATATATGATTGATTAAAAGGTTTGACAAGTAATTTTTTTAAACAGCAATTTAATCTTGGAATGGAATTTATTTAAAACAAAATATTTAAATGCAAATACAAATTTAATAAACGTAATTAATTTTGGCTTTAATGCAAAACCCTGCTGATATTGGACTATAAACTTAATTTAGGTTTACAATATTAATTAAGTTTATAGGAGGCTGTGAAGCATGGATCGGACTTCCAGATCCATTGCTTCAATACTAGTCAACAAAGAAAGAGGCCAACATTTTTTTTTGTTATTTTAAAGACTTTGAGTTCCAGATGAAATTATAATTAATCTTCAAAAATGTGGTAAACATATTTTATAGCTGATGGCGAGGGGGGTGTAGTCAGAGCTTTACAATACTCATTTTTTTGTAATTGAGTTCAGTCTTTATTATATATATATATATATTATAAGGGTTGCCAGTCAAAGGCTTGACTGGAAAATGGAGTTTGGTGGCTAAAGAAAGGCCAGTTGCTGTCAGCCTTGCAGGGACAGATCTAACCACTATGAAGAGGGTTAAACAAATTGCCATGTACTAGATTCAGTTAAAAGCTAGGCATATATTTCCTCATCGTAACCCACCTTCACTGGAATAAAACTGTACCATCCTAAAGTAGTGTGAAATATTGCCTTTAACGAAGAGCATAAGTCTGTATCTACATTTATCTCATCTAGAAATTCAACAGAACCAAATGAACAAAAAATGCCATTTTCATGTATTTGGAATTGCTACAGACCCAGGAAAAGGCACATTTAATCAGGTCCATGTTTAGAAGCCTTTAAGGAGAAACTCCATGGGAAAAACTGAAATTTCAACTGGGAAGGCCTCCATAGATAAGAAATCCATGGCTAGAGGTATTATTTTTTCATGTGTACATACTATTTTTTTGTGTTAATAGAATTTTTTTTTGTTTCATAAAAGTAATAACAATTTGGTTTTTATTTCTATATTAATTGATAATAGTAAAATTGATTTTTATTTTATATAATAATTGATAATAGTAAATACTTTACTAAGTTGAATTATTTCAAATTGTTAGACATTTCTTTTTTGTGTGTGTGTGTAAAATCCAGTCATATTTCTCTTGCAATTAGTGAAATAGTTTTTAAAGAAAAAAAAAATCTGTGGTAAAGTTAGTTTTTTTTTTTTTTGCTAAGCTGAATCAAGGATTGTTATCTCTGATTCTGAACAGGTTGTTTAATTAATTCTTAAATATTTTAAAGAAATTGAATCAAATATTTTTATCTTTGATTTTTGAAAATGTTTAACCAACTCATAGTTATTTTTAAAGATGGAACCTAACAAATTTAAAGTTAATTTATGTATAAAAATTAATTGGTTGGTTAATGTAATTTTTGTAAAAACAGTATTTTGTTTGAATAAAACCAGTTACTTATAAGTAGGGGAAGTCCATGATTTGCTTAAGATTATTTATAATAAGCTAATCTATTTATTTATTAATAAATTACAAGGTTCTTCCTGAGTTAGATTTGTGCATAACAGCTATATGGGGCAGAGGTGAATATATAATTAGTGTATGGGCATCCAGATGATAATTATGATGATTTTGGATTGGTGCAAAGAGTATATTCTTCAATGTCCAGGCACTATATTTTATTTAGTTTAGTCTCTATTAGAAATTAAATTTATAGTTGGCCTGTACATCAAGGGAACTAAGTGGTGAGAGCATTGGTGATGATCAGCATGTATTAATATCTCTGCATTATTGGTTTTATAGTTATATATTTAGGTGATTTAGCACTTAAGTTTGTGCATCCAAGTTAAGGTTTAAATAATTGCCCCAAGCTGGAAATAGCTCAATAGTTAACCTGGTCTATGGTAGACCCATTTCCAATCCAGTCACCAGATTGACTATTGATTTATTTTTGATTGCTAATCATTAATGATGGATGAATGAGTACTTTTTTTGGGTAGTGCTAGTGAACTTATAGTTAGCTGCACTGATTCTCTCACAGTGATCTATCATGTTTATTCTTTTGATATTAAATTTTTATATATATTTAGGATAAACAAACAATTTCTCAGATCTCTGATGGTTTAAATCACAATTTTCCATAGAGTTAGAAATGACTATACAACTTGGGCTGTTGATGATCATGTACTTGGGGACAATCTGTCACATCAGGTCCACCCCCTTATTTCTGTGTAGCATTACAATATAAATAGGAATGTTTGATAAAATAGTTAACTAACTATATGATACAACATGAGTGGTCTGTACTCTAAGCCTGAGGGATCATTGATTATCAGGTGGCAGTACATTTAAATATCCAACTTCAGACATGTTTTTGAACTGGAAATTTAGGATTCAAAGCTAAATGTAAGTCAGTTATTTATCTAATAATCACATTTACTTCTATTTTGCTACTCAAACTTGACACATAAAATTTGAAATGTCCTATAGTTTTGAACTCGAAGTCTATCCATTTGAACTAGTATGTATGTATTCTGGCCTTGAGTCAGTAACTGTATATTTTAATATCTCAAGTTTTTACAAATTGTAGGCCCATTATTTTCCCAAGCTAGAAATGTTAATGATAAATCACTTGATTTGTTAACTTCCAATAAGTAGCAGTAGAATAGAGAGATACTCTTGTTTTATCAAGCAATGTATTTATCTATCTATTTATACATCTGTCTATCCTACTTACTACTTATCTATTTATCTATCTTTCTTTCTGACTATCTATCTATCTATCTATCTATCTAATTAGGCTCAGAATAGGCATATTAGCAATAAAAGAATATGTAAATAAATGGTGACATAGGTTTGAGATAAGTTATGACAATTGTGCATCTTATTGTTGCAAGGTTCATTAATGATTATGATATAGTTTTACATTTGAGATGCTGAAATAAATTGAGTTAAAATGCTAAAGTTGCAATAATACAAAAAGACTGCTGGCTTTATTGCTTAGGAATTCATAAGGAGTTTGATCCCAATCTGTGAGCACCAGACTTGATCCTGAAACATCCTACTCCAAAGTCATACACCCTACCATTATGCCAAACCAGCAGTGTAATAACGAACAGCCACCAGTGATAATGAATGTCTATGACTTTTCACAGTGTTCTTTTATCCACTTTGCTTTGTATATTATGTGATAAAAAGACTGAATCCCCTTTATATGCTTTTTTCACCACATTGGTGGTTGAGAGGTCAGTGACAGCTGCTTTACAAGAAGTTGTCCCGGGTTAGTGGGTTTGCTTCCCAGCTGATGCTATGACACATGAGAGAAAAAAAGAAGCAGATGACAGAGAATAATAGATGTTTTGCCGAACGATTTGCAGAGAATAAATTATTGATGTCTGTGCTAGGTTTTTGTGACTTTAGCAGTTTAATAATTAATTTAGACAGTATTGTGAAATTGCTATAAAGTGATAAATAAGAAAAAATGTAAAGTAATAAAATTAATTACTAGTTAAAATATTTTTCTTTTGACTAATGAAAGAATTTCTAACTTCAATAATGAGGGGTGGGGGTGGGGTGAATGTACCAGTTTCTAATATGAATTATATAACACATGGACTAAATCATGTAATTAGTAGTTTAGCACATAATGTTGTTTTGATAATTGAATGGTCTAATCTGTTTTAAATAAATAAATAAATAATCAAATACTTATATTGCTCAGAAGTTCATAAGAAACTTAAGCATGAGAAATAATAGTGCTAGTATGTATGCCATACACTTTCAGGTCCACAAGTTGTCAATCTATCACTGTATCAAACTGTGTTCGAATGTGCAGCTACTGCTTTAGAATATTTTTCTTCCTTCTTCCAATGTCTCTGATAGCTGTAGAAAATGTTATTGGAATATTACAGATAAAACATATATTTTCCATTCTTTAAATTTAGATTCCCTTTTTTAAAATGTCTCACATGTGTAAAAAATTCTGATATTAGTTTTTTGCAACAATTTTCACTACTTTGTGGATATTTTATTAGCGCTTGACGCTCTTTTCACTATCCTCTTTACATTTTATCATTCAGCTGATATAGGAGTTCTAGCCATTTTTAAATTCTGAAAAAAATAGCATGTGTAATGTAAAGTATATAATATATAAATGACATATTATCTGTGTCCATTCCATGTATAATGTACTGTTTTTATAATACTCATAACCCAATTCATTGTAGATGTGATTCAGCCATAACATCAGTAAGTATTTTTAAGACAATAAATTATACGCAAATGAACCCAGGTAATATATCATTTATATTTGTAATCTGTGAAAGTATTTGTTGTAATATAAATACATGTGTGTAATACATTTTCCCTTATCGGTTGTACAGGTATTTGAGTATTCTTCCTTTATTAAATTGTACAATTTGTTATATTGTAACAAACCCAAGACAATTGTTTAAGTTATTAGATTATTTATACTATTCAAGAAGTTTAAGCATTGGAATATACAGACACCAAATGGTTTTGAGCTGTAACTCTTAAGTTCTCTCAAATCTACTTTGTATTGGAATGAGATATTGTTGATGCTTTATTAGGATGAATCAGAAATTGGTGTGAAAAAATTGTTAACAGTTGAAAATATGATGATGATGATGATGATATATTATTGCATGGATTAAATGAGAAAGATTCAAACTTCTAATTTTGAAAATTTTAAAGAAAAAAGAATAGTTAGCAGCTGCAATTAACATAACAAAACTCAAAACTAATCATCAATTTATCTTATTCAGATTCAAGATTTTGTGACAGGAGAACATAATTTGGGTGTGGTCTACTACTATTAATAATAACTACTGTCATTATTATTATATGATCTGTATCTTATCAGATCATGTAATCATTAATGACAACAGAAATGGACCGAATGCCCTATTCCCATTTACTTTATCAAAATTAGATTTTCCATTTTATTTGCCCAGCTGGGAATCAATTTAGGAACCTCTTCAGCGCACAACTCAAACAATACATTTAAATATGCGGGGTATGGTTAAATTAATTGATTGATTAATTGCTTAAGAGGTCAAGTAATATTTGAGAAGCGGAAATAACAGGTTGATTTTTTTCCAAGAATGTCCATCTCTTCAAGTTTATCGTTTTACCACTGTATCAAACGTAGGTCAGTGATAAACTTTATGGTTTGAAAATATCTCAGGAGGTCACGTGCTATTTGAAAAGTGAAAATGGTAGGTTGACTTTTATCTATTAATCTATGCCTCTTGAGTCTACCGCTTTTTACTGCTCTCAACCACGTAGAGCAATAGGCATCAATAATAAACATTAATGTGTAAAAATATTTTGCAGACTTTCTATATATATATGCAGAATCACAAACACAATTTTTGAATATATAAGCATAAATCCTTGAGCAATAAAGAAGAAAATTGTTTTTATCAAGATAATATATAAATTTGAGCATTTACGGTTTTTTTTTTTTAATGTTTGCTTTTCATTTTTTAAATTTTATTTGTTTTGTGAACCTTCTAACTTCTTCTGTTTATATATCACATTTCCATATATTAAGTATTCCGAATGGATCTAGTTTTGTTTTTGCATTATCAGAGCAAATGTACTTTTGACTTTTATATCAGAACTGGCTGTCAAACCTCAACCATCGCTGAGCATTTAAAAGCACCATTTAAGAAAATTAAGCCATTTTTGAAATAGTGCCGAGACTCCTAATAAAAACTTTATCTTTTAAAAGAAAAGAAAGATATTTATATATTACATTTCATCACTTTTTAACATTTGCCTTTCTGCTTTTAGCTTTGAAATAAATAAATTAAGAGTATCTAAGATGAAAATATAATTAAATTAATGTTTTCATTAGTAATGAGAAAACAAAAAAAAATTGATAATTTTAATATATAAATCATCTTGCGTCATTTTCTTTACAAAACTTATTTTATTCTACGAACAATTTTTTTTTTCACATTCATATATATATATAATTCATACACTTTTACAAACTGCAACAAAGATAGCTGGTAGAACAAAGCAGCAATTGATCAATAAAATTTCTACTGAGACTAGAGAATTAATTAAGAAAAGAAGGATAATGAAGAAAAGAAGGAATATGAAGATATATAAAAAATGATGCATTAAAAAGGATTGAAAATCTTGAATTTTGTAAGATGGTACGAAAAAGAGTAGATAATGATATAAGAAAGTATAATTTTGAACTAGCGCGAAAGACTGTAGAAGAGAATAAAAGTCTCAAGAGTGTAAAACAACATTTTGGTATTGGTAGGAAACATATCTGCAACAAAAAAAGATGGAACTATTTCTAAAAAGATAGATGACATAATGAAATGGGTAGAAGAGTTTTATCAAGAATTATATAGTAATAAAGAACAAGTACCTCCTATGTCTGTTATATCTTCTAATTTGCTCAGAATTTTAAGAGAAGAAATGAGACATGCAATTAAATCTATGATAAAAGGAAAAGGTCCAGGTAATGATGGAATTATAATCAATATATTAAAAGAAGCAGGTGAAGAGGTAGAAAATTTTTTGGCAAAGTTATATACCAAATGTCAAGTGATAAAGATGTCCCAAATGATTGGAAGAATGCAGTATTAATATTAATATTTAAAAAAGGTGATAAAGAAGATATTAGAAATTACAGACTTATCAGCCTATTATCAGTTTTATACAATTTTTTTACAAAGATAGTTACTTCTTGTCTACAGAGGACATTGGATTGCTGGATTTAAAAGTGATCTTAGTACAATAGATATTATCCAAGTATTGAGTGAAGTTATAAAAAGGACAAATGAATATGAGTTGCCAATATGTTTTGAATTTGTAGATTATGAAAAGACATTTGATTCTGTAAGCATTTCTTCAGTGATTAAAGCATGGGATCATCAAGGTAGAGACCCAGAATATTGTCATATTCTGAAGAATATTTATAAAAATCCAACATCAACAATTAGATTACATAATAATACTATGAAGATTAACATTGAGAAGGGTATAAGACAGGTTGACTCCGTATCTCCAAAACTTTTTACAGCTGTGTTGCAAGAAGTGTTTTGTGGATATAAATAGGAAAGTAAAGGGGTAAAAGTAAATGGAGATTATTTAAGTCATTTAGATTTTGCAGTTGATGCAATTGTTTTTGTAAATAATGCTTTAGAGCTTAAGAAAATGTTGCAGGAGTTATCAGATGAAAGACAGAAAATAGGACTAAAGATAAATGTTAAAAGGAATAAAATAATGTTCAATGGATTTTCTCAAAAGATGAAAATAAAAATTGAATTTGATGTGTTAAAAGAAGTTAACAACTACAAATACCTTGATCAGATTATTACTACAGATGGAAACAATGGATGAAATTAATCATAGAATTAAACTTGGTTGGATTGCTTTGGGTAGAAATAACTTAATATTAAAAGGAAATATGTCTATGTGTTTAAGAAGGAAGGTTTTTAATAAATGTGTTTTACTAGTTCTTACTTATGGATCCTCACTTGGACACTTAATAGAAGAGCAACACAGAGACATTAGACCACTCAAAGAAGTATGGAGAGGTGCATGTTAGGAGTAACAAGAAGAGATCAAAAATGAAATATATGGGTAAAAGAACAAACAGGTGTTACTGACATTGTTGAAAGAATTAAAAGATTGAAGTGGAGTTGTGCTGGACATGTTGCTAGAAGAGATGATTATAGATGTAAAATTGAAATCTTAAACTGGATTCCAAGAGATTGTAAAAGATCCAGAAGATACCATATATAAGATGGATTGATGAAATAAAGGGTTCAGGGGTGATGTAAAGAAGAGAAGCTGGAATTTGGAGAAGATGGATTGAACTTGTAGAGATCTTTATCCTGCAGTGGATTGATAATGGTTTACAATGATGATGATATTTTTATATAGCTCCACCTGCATTGCAGTCATATTCTTTGGTGATTTTCAATTTTAATTCTTTTCTCCAGTTACTTGAAATTGAAGTGAAAGAATTTGAGAAAGGAATAGATGCTGAAAATGATCGTAGAATAGTATTGGAGTGCAAATAGAACTATTTGAAGATATATTTGTGTATATGGAGAAAAAAATCATTCAAAAACTCAATCCAAATCTTTTAAAGTAATTAATATGTGGAAAATATTTTTTTATTATATTTACAAGATCAATTTTAATTTATTAATTATATAACTTTAATAATTGTAATAAATTAATAATTTTTGAGCATTTAAAAATAGCAAAAACTTTCATTGGTTTAACATCTTTATTCTAACTTAGGCTTTTGATACTTCTAGTATCATAATCATAGCTTTATGAATTAATTTAGCTAAAACATAATATTATTTGTATTGTTTAATTGTTTGTCAGATTTGCATACAATTGATTTTTTTTTTTTAATATTCAAATCTACTTAATGTGTTAGATGCCATTTTTTGGATAGAGGGGTGCTAGCTTTTTTATTTAATCATATTTGCCTTTGACTATAGTTCATTCCTCTTTAACTTTTATCTTTTTTTGTCTCTCCTTTAGCAAGACTGCAGCTCATGGTCTAATAACTCGAGTGGTATTCATTGTTTTTTTTTTGTACTACTGTAAAAGTAGTTGTGTTGGACCAGTTTTGTGTAAAAGTTTGCCTTAGTTTTTCCATAATATGTATTTGAGTAATTAGTATTTCTGCACATGGTTTTATATACTACTGGTATGCAGTCTCTCTAGTTTGCTTATTTTTAGAGATGTTCAGAAGTTTATTTAATGGAGGTGACCAGAAACTTATGTTGTATTTGTTGGCTTTAATGTTTCTTAATTTCTGTGTGATTCTTGACACATATGGGAAGCTAGTCCATTTTTCTTATCAGAGCACAGTTTTACCAGGTTCTTAAATTTGCTGTAGAATTTTTTTATGGTAGCATTAATATTCTTGAAATTGTACCCCATATTTATTAGATATTTAGTGTTATGCATCTAGATTGTTTTATTGATCTGCTTCAAGTTTATGTAATTTTAAATTTCTGTGGAGAAAACCTTTCAGTCCTGCATATTTAAGAGTTAATAAACTAAAGTGTGTGATACCTCTCATGTTCATAGAATTCATTTCGATCTTGTAATTGAAAATATTATTCTACTTTTGAATATTTAAATTTAAAATTTTAATATTTTGATTTTCATCTTCTTTTTCAATTGTCCACATCAAGGAAGCCATCTGTGCTAGATCTTGCTGAATTTGATGTAGAATTTCTTCATCTATACATAGTAGAGTATCATCCACATATCTTGAATATACATTTATATACAATTTTAATATAAAGTAAACTTATTTTTAAATGTGATTGGGGTGACTTATGATGTATTGATTTGTGAATTAATTTTTCATATCTTCAATCCAGATTTCAAAACCAAACCTCATTTGGATATTTTCAAGATCAGATGAAAGTAAGCTGAAGACTATATGTTTTTTGGTCTATAACTACTTTGTTAAATAGCAATCCCTATTTATTTAAGGTCTAGTATTGCATTTTAAATGAATATCTAACAATTTGATTATTTTAAAGATGACATTATTGGTTCCAAGTTTGAATACCAAGTCTTCATTTATAAAAGTATGATCCAGAAAATTATCCAGAAATTGGAATTAAACTTCCTCTATTATTCAATGACCACTGATAATTTAAGATTACATACAATAGAAAAATTAAGATTAGAGGACTGCATCCATTTATAACTTTTTTTTATTAAATTTGAATTTTCAAAAGGAGTATTACTGGAATTTCAGATCTTCTGTATGTGTGAGTTTATGATCAGATTAAAAATTCATTATTTTTGCACATGCTCATATTGAATAAATAATGCTTTGAATCATCTTTTTCATTTTTTCCATCTTTGGTATTATCTGTACACTCAATTACGTAACTGCGATTGCTGCTAACATTTTTTTTAAATAAAAATTTTGTTTAAAATTGTTACTAAGTGCTAAGTTAATGATGATAGTACTTCTTTCTGATAAAATAATAAAATAATTGATTTAATAATGAAATTTGTAGTGTCAGATGCTGAGTAATATATTCACACTACTGATTGTCATTGAATTTGGTGGAGTACATGTGGACATGCAGTCTTTGAATTTAATACCATTCAGATTGTTTATAATACTGTAATTCATTATTGTTGTAATAAAATAAAATAATATGAATGGTTTATTGCTTAAAAGGTCATATAAAAATTCATATGAAGTGTAGAACTAGAAGTGACAGAAATGAACCAGGATCATTGAACCTTGAGATCTGGAGTCTGCCACTTTCTATACCATGCAGAGCTTTGTTTTAATATAGTTTAATTTTTCTTATATGTAGACTTCAGTAAGAGTCTAGTTTATGGCAAAATAAAATTGTTTTTTACCATAATTATTATTGAAGCCTTTATCTATGATGGTCCCCATTCCCAGACCGGTTTCGAGCTTATGGCTCTCATTAGTGAGGAGCTAGGACACTGATGAGAGTCATAAGCTCAAAACCAGTCTGGGGATGGCAACCATCATAGATAAAGGCTTCAGATATTTTCTCTTGTAGCATTTATCATAATTATTATTAAAAATGATTTTAGATATAGCAAAAATAATGAAAAAAATACTAAAAGCATATTGGATAAGGTGACTGTATTTCTATATTCTTTATCTATTTTTATTCAATTATAATTTTTTATTTTTAAAATATATTTATATTTAGTCTATTCTAAATGAAATATACTCAAGATATTAACTTTTTAAACATTATTTTTATATCCTAAAATTGAGCGCATTTTAGGTAATGACCACCATAATTATAACTCCCATGTCATCTATTGTTACGGTAGTATTTATACTTTAATCTAATTATGCAAATTCTGTTATGATATAAAGATAAGAAAAAATTGTACTATGTATGGATGCAAAAAATTACAAATTAAAGTGAAGGGAAAATTAATGTTATCTTGACCATAGTGCTAGGTTTTTAAGCACTTGGGTTATCCACGTTTAATATGGGACATATATTTAAATTTTTTTTAGATTAATGGCTAAAAGATAGTAATTATGTGTTAGATATTTCCTTCACCTAATATTAAATATTGAATGTTTTTAAAAATAATTCAAACTTTATTTAAACTTTTCATATATGTTCAATTGTTAATAATAGTGTACATAACATTCAATATTGAATATTAAGGGTGGAAATAATCCGACATATAATTACTAACAAATCTTCAGACAAATTCTAAATAAGATCATCATCAATCTCGATTTTTTTACATATATTTTTTTTTTTGACATCTTTTAAAGATTTTTATGAAGTTAATTTTTTACTTACACATTTTAAAATGTACACTGGCTGGGACAAAATTGGTCATTCAAGAAGCAAAATGTATTAATACTACTAAGAAACTGTTTCTGGTTCTTATAATATTGATTTCTATTAATATTACAAAATTGTTTTGTAAAAGACGTCCATTATAAATAACCTATTTCTTTCTTTTTTTTTTAAAATAAATTATTTTCACAAATCGGTTTTTCATTTCTAAATGTTGATAGATTTGAAATTACACTTTTATTCAATAAATGAAATTTTGATTGATACGATTAAAGCAGGAGAAGAAAAAAAACCTTTAAAATGTTATTAATAATTTATGTTTTAGTTAATCAAACAATTTTTTATTCAACATTTCTCTAATTTTCATCTTAAAGAAAATATTTTTATTTTTTTGTTTTATTATATGTATTAAAGTAAACATTAATCCGTTTAAGATTACTTATCACTTGGATGTTTATCATATTTAATATTTGCTTTGATAATCCATGATGCTTTCTTTAAGCACTGGATACAAATTCAGTTTGTTACAAGCAGCAATTCATTTGAACACATGCAATTTTTATCCAAAGGATTCATTTTTATTACTTCTTTAATTTGAGATATATAATTAATCTATTTATTTATAGATCTTTAATCCATGATGCCAGTATGTGTGATTCTATGTCTGAAAGCAAGTAGTTTATCATCCATAACCAAATGATTTTCATTACTTTTTGAATAAAATTTCCTTTATGGAGGCATATTTTAGTTGAAAAATTATTAGTGAATGTTTTTCCTTGCATAATTAAAGACGAGATAAATTTACACTATTGAGACTTAATATTCACATATTCTTGAATTAAAAGGAAAACAGTTATTTTACAATATTTTGAAAATAAACATCAGCTACTTATTTTAAGTTAATAGATATAATTTTCTGATTATATCAGCTATTTAATACTATTTCCCATTGAAGAAGTCCAGTGATTTTTGTTGAAGGTGTGAGATAGCATTCTATAAATCAATTTCTCTATTTTTCCACTAACAGTTGACTATTGTAAATGAGATTTTTTGAAATAAAAAATTGATTAATTAATTAATCCATAATTGTTTTTGGTTTATCCATAGTTATTCATTTTCTTCTAGTAAAGTCATTTTGCCTACCAAATACCTAGCTGTTTAGTCTAGCCAATCATCATATAGATTGCAATTAAAATGGCTATTTAAACATTTGAACCTGTTTATGTTCTGACTTCAATAAAAATTTGTGAAGATGGTTTGGATTTTCCAAATTTCAGCTCTTATACTAGTTATCACATGATGTCTGGATTACAGAAATTCTCCATCATGCATTGGAGTTTCTTGGTTGTTTATGAAATATTGGAAAAGGTCACTCTGCCAGGCAAAATGATAGATATTAAGATTTTTGAATCAGCACAGTAAACTTTATGAAGGCCATTTAAAAATGAAGAAAAATAATCATTTCAGTCTTTTCCAATTGCTTCACTTTTCTTTCCAGATTTTGCTTTAATATTACAAACATTTATTTAATATAAATAAATCATAAAACTATAAATTTTTCAGATGTTTATTTCAATTAATTTTAAACTGACTTCTTAATAAATAATTTATTGTTTAATACATTTTCTAGCATTAAATCAATCTTGCCAAATAAAAATCTAAACACATAAGCTTCCATACACCCATACCCAAAATATAAAAATATAAAAACTGTTTATTCTGCACGTTACTTTATCTCAAAATATTTTAGTGTGGTAATGTTAAATTTGTAAGTCTATTCTTTATTTCTGTATGAAATTAGTTGTTTTATGTGTTTGAGCATTGTATCTGTTTATACTATTTGATATTTTTTTAATCCTTAATAAGAATAATGACAAAATATATGACAAAGTATATGCATATATATTTTATACAAGTGTCAGTAATAAAATCTGCTTGGAAGTTCATTCAAAAATGTTTTATAAAATTATATTTTCACACAAATATTGATATGAGAGACTATTAAACCTGATATTGACTATATTCTATGCTATACAACCAATGACAGTGATGAATATACTTGCTTAACTATAAAGATTAAAGCCAATAAATTTTTTACAGTTTTTTTAAATATAATAGTCAATTTATAGTGATAGTAAAGTTACAATATATATATATAATCTTAATGCATTTTTACTGCAGATCATCGTCTTCAAAGGCATTCAGCATATTTGTAATAAGAGTTTTGCAAGAGAATATTTGCTTTTGAAATAGATATTCTGCTTCCAAAAGCATATTAAAACTTTTCAAAGAAATGAGTGAATGAAGTTTGACATTTCATAAATTGAGGTGAAATTTATAATGCTATCATAATTGTTTACTGTTTGTATAAAAGGAAAGCTGGAATAAAGTTTAGAGCAACCTAAAGGCCATTAAATTTTGGGTTCTAAAGTCTTATTGCTATTATTAGTTATGTTGGGTGGGGTGACTCATTTTGCTGTGTTTTTTACAGAAAAAATATGTTGAATACATGTCATACTAAAATTTATTGGAAATAATGATACTTCTATAAAGTGAACTTTGAAATCATAATCTGTATTTATATTTTTAGAATTCTCAACAGTTTTTTGTTACATAGGTAGTTAAATATAATAATGCTTCAAATACTTGTTATTTTTCAGCCTGGATTATTCATGGGATCGTGATAGTAAAAATATGCCTGTCTTTAGTTGTTTGTCTCCATGAAAACTTTGCTTTTTTACGTCCAGTTATTTATCCTGAATCTCAATGTTTTTGAAATTTATTTATTAACTTGTATGTAAGGTTTTATTACTTTAGTATTGTTTCTGTTGGTGATACCTGTAATCAGACAATGATGTGCAAAAGTGTTAATCTTTGCAAGGAGTCATTATTGTTTAGGATCCAGCATGATATTCTGCAATATGGAGTTACAAGCATATCAATGAAAATTATCAAATACTTTAGCCCTGAGTCATTTGGTACAGGTGGAGAGTGATAGATTAAAAGCTAATGGTTTTAGATAAGATTCTCGGTTCGTATCTAATTAAAACTCTAATGGGACTGTTAAACTCTCAATGTGTTACAATGGTGTTTCAACATCTTATGGTGGGTGAATATTTATCACCATGTCCATCTATTGTTCATCTACTATAAGATGTAGGTCCATCCAAATTTAATCCAGTTTATCTGATCAATAGCCTCTACTCCACATCACACTAGAAAACTTCTTTATTCATTCAACTCATACATTTGATCTTTTTTCTGTTATTTACAATTTTTTGGGATTCATTTTAAAACTTCTAACAGTCCACTTGTTATTATATCTTTTGTCAACATTTATAGCTCATCTCCACTTCAGTCTTGATTTTTTCAATGATGTTAGTTATACCTGTTTTTTTCTTCATCCTTGTATTTTGTTTTGATATTTTTCTTGTTAATCCTAACATGAATTTTTCCATACACTATTAAGTGATCTCAAATTCCTATATTGCTTTTTTGTTAATTATCCAAATCTCAGAATCATGAGAAAGAGTTGTTAAACATATTGATCAAAAACCTTTTTTTTTTTTTTTCAAACACATAAACATGTTTTCTTTTAATATTATTTTTACCAAAATTACTTCAACCATGTTTAATTATATGATTAATATCAATTTTCTTTCCATCTTTATTCATAATCTAACCAAGGTATTTGTAGTTGTTAATTTCTTCTAATTCATGATTTATCAGTGTTTATTTACTTCTTCTGAGAAAATCCATTGAACATTACAATTTTTTTTGTTAGCATTTATCTTTATTCCTATTTTTCATCTGATCAATTTTGCAATCCTTCTGTAAGCTCTGAATTATTACGTGCAAAAACAATCACATAAAACTAGATGACGTAAAAAATTACTTTTATTTCCTTGCATTCATATTTTAATCCACAGAATACTACTTGTAAAACCTCTTTAAAAAGTTTGGGAGATATAAAATCATTCTGTCATAACTCTTCTCAATGTTAATCTACTTAGTATCACTATATAATCCCATCACTATAGTTGCATTTTGATAAATACTCCTCATTGCAACACCTTGTGTTTATATGTTGACGGTGGAAAGTATTTAATCATTGTGGAAATTCTTATATAATTAAATGTCTTTTTATAATTAACTAATCTGAAGCATAATGTCAATTTATAAGTGGCCCTTTGTATGGCTTTGGTCAATAATTAGACTTGCTTCAGTGTACTAAAAGTATTTTTAAATCTAGCTTCTTTTTTATATAAGTCTGTATTTTTTATTGCTTTTTTTATCACCTTTCTTAAATATTAATATTACTACTACATTCTTCCAATCATCTAATACACTTTCATCATTTAGAGTTGTGATATATAACTTTGCCAATAGTTTTCTCATTTTATCACTTATTTCTTTAAAAATAACAACAATAATTCTATTATTTATCTGAACTATTCTTTATGGTATCATCTCTCTTTTTATTAGTAGTTTCTTTTTTCTAATATTGCTGAAACAAGTTTTTTCACAATACCACGTTTTATTTTAGAGACTTTTATTGTCTTCTATAACTTTTTTTGCGAATTCGCAATTATATTTTTATTTTATATCATTATTAACTCTTTTTTATACCATTTTATAAAACGCGAGACATTAATTTCTTTTTAAGGTATTTACGTATTAGATCTGCTACCCGAATCTGCAATGGTTGAATGCCGTATTCGTCTCCAGTAATGGGGAAGGTGTTTGTGATGGCAAAATCCCATAATAAAAAGTTACAACTACCTAGTTTTAGTATCTTAATATGTTTATTATTTTTGTGTAAAAATTTATATTTTCCGTATGGTTAAAAAGTTGACAATTTAACACGGTAGAGAATGTCGTGGCAAACATCCCTTTACACACATACCCCCTGGAGAAAGATACAACATTCTGCTCTCTCAAACACGAGAAGTAGGTCTAATACGTAAGTACCCTTCTTAATTTTGATTATAATAATGTAATCTTCTTAGTTCCCTATTTTGCAGTTATTTCAATCTGCCGAACCCTTAATGTGTTTGCATATTCATTATCTTAAATAAATCCGCTTTTTTTTTATTATCGCTATAACAATGCTTGCTTACTTTATTGCATACTTGACCAGTCTGATAGTTTCAACTGACCAACAACCTTCTATTTTTCTTGCTGGATAAGAAAAAGAAATTTTGAATAAGATATCTGGTTAGTCAAAACAGTCTGAGCAGTCAAGTATAAATTAAAATAAACAACCTTCTATTTTTCTTGCTGGATAAGAAAAAGAAATTTTGAATAAGATATCTGGTTAGTCAAAACAGTCTGAGCAGTCAAGTATAAATTAAAATAAGCCCTATTATAGTGATGTAGTGGTAAAAGAAAGGTGGATTTATTTAATTGGTTTATAATATTCATTGTGTGCATATTTACCCTGTTTATCTTTATCTGTTGACTAATTTTTCTAATTTATTAATTATTCCTTCATTATCTTCCTCATAAATCATTCTGTCTTATACGTGTAAAGTTTCCAAAGTACAGTAATTTAAAATCATCTCACGTAAATGAGTGAATTTTTGAAATTAAAACTGATCTCGGATGATGATTTGTAGTCTGTTAGCGCTGCAGATAAATACTTATGATAAGATAAAAGAAAGAATTTTCATTTAAATCAATTTTACTTTCAAGCACTATTTTTTTTTAAATGATTAATATATTCTTGCGAAATGAAAACTTTTTTCTTTTGTTTTATATCTTTGAAATGGTAATTTTAAAATCTCTGTCTTTTTTTTTTTTTATCCTTTTAAAATTTTCATTTCAAAATGAAAAGTAAAAACCTTTAGGAAAAAAAAATGATTGTGGTTCCAAAAGCAAATTTACAGAGTTCTTATTGGTCTGAGTATAAAGTAAAAGTTAAATCATTATAAGCTGTCTCGAGGATAGTTTGAACTGCAAAAGATTTGCTGCGAAAGACTTCCTTTAGCTTAACAGTATTGCAATATTTTAATAGCCAAAATTTATTATCAAATGCATTTTAAACATAAACAAATAGAAAGTCAAAATAATATTCAGTTTAATAAATTATATAATATTTAAATACAAATATAGTATATGTGCTTAAGCTAGATGTAATTAGAGGGGATTTGAACACAGTCTTTCAAACTCCTTTCAGTCACCCAAGGGCTTTTAAACATGCCATCATCAGATTTTCAATGATATGGATGACTGAAGAGTTGGGGGATGGAAAAGTTTGAAGCATGTCCTTTAAAGTTTGAAGATTTGCTATCTTAATATAAACTAAAACGGCGATTATATTGGTGTGTGGCAGATGATGATCTGGACCAACTGATGCGATGAGTACTGATTCAGCATGAAATATGTATATTCCAAATCATTTATTTTTTTCACATTATGTGATCAGGTGTATCAGTTGTATAAGATGGGTTGAATAGCAATGGGGAGTTTGAAAATCTGTGTTCAAATCTTCTCTAATTAAATGAAACTTAAATTATATAACGTATTTATAATTAAACAGATTTTCATTCTATATGTAGTTCTGCATGGCTTAGTACAGTGGTAGCATAAAGTCCTTGGATTCCTGCTTTTCACTTCCGATTCTTGAACTTCTTATGAACTCAATTATATACGTACTAATGCAGTTATTTCCAATTCATGAATTTGGGACTTCTGCATGTGTAATCAAGCATTTAGAGGACGTGAAGATCCTGGATTTATTCCAGTTCATGTACTTCCGGCTCTCGAACTATTTATGAATCGCTGAGCAATAAATCCATTGGATTATTTTTTTAAATTATAAACGTGCTAATAACAGGCACGTTGCATGTACAGTCATATATTGAGAGTACACTGTTTATATAATAATTTGCTTAAATTGTTTATTTAGATATCTGTGATATTTGCTATGTTGTTTAACCTAAAGCAGTTCTGTAAAGCTTTGCACAGTGGTAGTGTGGAGTGTATAGTTCTTGAATCAATACTAGTTCTGGCACTTATTATGTGCAATCATCTTATGAACTTCCATTAGAAGTTCTCTTTTTGTTCTGTTTTAAAATATTCTGCGTGCATAATTTATTCAAATAATATATTTTTATAAAATCAAATATGAATGAAGATAGGGCAAGTTTGACATGTAAGATTTTACAATAAGTAAAGTTAATAGAGATTTTTCTATCTATGTATTTGTATAAAAAAAGAATTAATGTTATAAAGACCTATTCACAGAATAAATGATTCTGAATACATTTCTAATATAATTCATTCATAAGTTAAATTTCCAAAGAATTATTTAAATGAACTTGTAAATAATTCCCACTTTTTGTTATATCAATGCCAGTCGATTTTATTCATGAAAGTTAAGATGAAAGTTAATCATTTTTATCTGACTTCAGTTTGATAAAGTAGTGGGATTTGTGTTTTTATATTAATCAAGCCAACTT
This sequence comes from Epiperipatus broadwayi, assembly GCA_028023455.1. Taxonomy (NCBI): domain Eukaryota; kingdom Metazoa; phylum Onychophora; class Udeonychophora; order Euonychophora; family Peripatidae; genus Epiperipatus; species Epiperipatus broadwayi. The sequence continues at coordinate 4,409,116 of JAQFVV010006238.1, forward strand.
ACAGTTTCAAATAATAATTTAGGTGAAATTTTCATGACTATAATGAGCATGTAAATAATTTTATGGTTTATCACATAAGTCATCATCATCAACCATTATCAATCCATTGCAGGATTGTCTCCAAGTTCAATCCATCTTCTCCGATCTCTAGCCTCTTTTTTCCACATCACCCCTGCACACCCTCTTATTTCTTCCATTCATCTCACATGTGGTCTCTTTCCGGGTGTTTTACATTCCATTGTCCGTCTATTATCTCTTCTAGTAATGTGTCCAGCCCAAAACCACTTCGGTCTTTTAATTTTTTCAGTGAGGCCAGTAACACATGTTTGTTCTCTTACCCATATATTGCATGTTTGATCTCTTCTTGTTACTCCCAACATGCATGCATATCTTGTTACTTCTTTGAATGGTCTGAAGTCTCTGTATGCTCTTCTATTATGTGTCCAAGTCTCAGATCCATAAGTAAGAACTGGTAAAACACATTTATTAAAAACCTTCATTTTCAAACAAATAGGCATATTTCCTTTTAATATTAAATTATTGCTACCAAAAAGATTCCAACCAATTTTAATTCTATGATTAATTTCATCCATTATGTTTTCATATGTAATAATAATCTGACCAAGGTATTTGCAGTTATTAACTTCATCTAACTCATCATAATCAGTCTTTTTTTTTTCATATTTTGAGAAAAATCCATTGAACATTACTTTATTCTTTTTAACATTTACCTTTAGTCCTAGTTTCTTATTTTCATTTAATGACATTTGCAACATTTCCTGAAGCTCAAGCATTATTTGCAAAAACAATCCATGCATGTGAATTAGTTATATATTTGGACTTGTTTGTTCTGTGAATAAGTTAGCATTCTTAATATTGTATAATCGATAAGCTGTAAAGTTATTTACATTCTCATTAAAATCATTAGAAATTTCATCTAAATTAATATTTGAAACTATAAGGGGGCCTGATTAATATAAAACCAAAATTTGGGACTAATCAAAAGTTCAGCCTTTTCAAGTGTCAGTGCTTAATTTATATGTTATAACAAAGGTAAAAGTGATCATCTTTTGTTTGGTGTAATAGATTGGCACTGATATAATACAATGTGACCACTGTTTACAAGTTTGTGTAAATGATTCTTTGGGGATCTAGCTTGTAAATTACAGGAAGTAATGTATTTGAACTTGTTCTTTATTCATGAATAGGTTTATATTTTTAGCATTTCATATTTCATAAGCTATGCTCATTATAATCACAAGAATGTTATAGAGAATATAAGAAAACAAAAGGGTTTTTAGATGTTTAAAAAAGGAGAGCTATAGAAAATGAATATAAATCAAAAATAATTTAATGATCCATAAAAATAAAATATGAAAGGTATTACTTATTTTGAATAAAGAAAGGGGGCAAAAGTAGTATAAGAATTCAGAATATAATTGTGATTTATGCAAAGATGTGAGAGTTAGTATTGAACATTTATATTTTTGAAATGTAAGATGTTTATAAAAGAATCAGAATATACTGTATGGAGAATATTACAAATGTAAAAATAAAGGGAATGCAAGAAGTAGAGATTTTATGATTTAGTTCATTCAGGATTTTAATAATAAAAATAAGGAGTGGAAAATCAGGGCTATTGGAATTGATTTATTAAAACAGGATAGGAGGACTATACAAATGGTTCAGTATTGGGAGAATGATTTGTTATTGCAGACTCAAAGGGACAATTGAAAGAGAGAAGTAGATATTTTTTTTAATGTTTTGTTTCAAAGAATGGGAATGTTTATCTTGAGATTAAAGTCCCTGGGCGTGTTCTTTATGCATGGTAATGCCTGACTACATTTAAGTAAAAACATCTTACATCACATTTCCATCATGCTATCTAAAAACAGTATTTAATTAGATTACATGTTGAGGTCAACAGATCCCTGAGGCTAGAAAGTTATTAAAATATGTAAGATTAATAATGAGAAAATATATTTCTGTTGAGCAAAAATAGAATAAATGTATAGCAAGACTATATCGTGATAACATAATTATAAAGGATAGGAAATAAGTGTAAGTTGTTTGGGAAAAAAAGAAGTAGATTTATAGAAATGAATATAAATAAAAACTAGTTATATAATAATAATAAAACAAAAATTGTGAAAGCATAGTAAATACTAAATGAAGCTTATTACTATAAACATATTTTTATTTGATGCAAGAACAAGAGACATGGATATGAAAAATAGGAGGCAAAATGGTATAAGAATTTGAACTATAAGATGGAAGACAGATTATTGAACATTTATTTTTGGAGTGCAACATATTGAAAGATGTTTAGGAAAAATTATATGATGAACTGAAACCACACAAAGATGTATAAAGTGCAAGAGATAGAGATTTTCTTTTTTTATTATTTAGGTATGACAAAAATGAAATATGTGAGGACAGTGTTTGAAATTAGAAAAATATCTTTTATTAATGTTGGATAGGAGAATTTTAAAAAATGGATTATTGTTGGAAAGATGATTTTGTGATTGTTTATCTTTAGTTATTTTTCAAATAATGCAATAACTGTATAAAGTCAACATCTTAAGATTGAATGTTCAAATACAAGAGAAGATGGATGCCTTGTTTGAATATTCCAAATTATTCATATAATTTTCATAGCATGAAACTATAAGAAATTACAACTGTCATTTAAATAGAGAAAAGTTTGTTATTAACAAAAGAACTGAACTGATTTTAAATTGATATTTAAAAATAAAAACTGCACTATTATTCGAACATGGAGAAAAAAGAAAGAGAACATTACCAGTATTGATATAAATGATGAAATATTTTTTTCTTATATAGGCCATTAAATGCCAAACAGCAAATTACAAAAAATTACATCTGTTATAAACTGCTGTGCAGTGTATTTTGGCTAAGTTAACATTGCCATAGGACTGGAGTGCTATTGTCCCAACCATAGAAGCACAATCAATGATTTAATATACTTACCTGTATAATGTCTGAAGGAACATCAAATGTCCTACATTAAATGTCTAAATGAATTGAGAAGGAAAGCAACTGCAGGAAATGGAAACATTATTTCAAGCACATTGCTAAGGAATTCTAGTGAGTGATGGATGACTTACCAAAGAAGAATGATCTAAAGAGAGATAGACTGTGTCCATAAAAGACATTATTGCCAAACTCATGGACATTAGCCAAGATGACTTAAAGAAAATTTTGATTTATTATGTATTTTTTTTTAATATATGTTTGTAAAATTCTACTTTTATTTATTTCCATACTTGGAAGCTTAAACGTGTCTGCAAGTTGGAAGAATCCATTATGATTGAAAGTGACAAAGTGAAGGGGGGGGGTTAACTTGTTAGATAAAATTTTTTTTATGTTAAATAAAGTTTCAGTCAGCTTTCCCTCCATAGTGACTTGACATTAATCACCACTACTATGATATTGAATAAGGTAAGATTTTGATATTATTCCATATTAAGCCCATACACTTACTCCATTAAGTGAAACATTTTAGCACAAGCTTAAAGGCAAGTTTTCTTATTTTATTAATTATTTTAAGTGTACCCTTGAAGGCCTTTGCAATGTAATATTGATTTAGCTATTAATATATGGTAAAACTGAACTGAGTTCAGACCCATATAGCTATCTGGTTTGTAAGGCTGGATTTGAAGACATTTAGGTGTGTGAAAAATTCAAGTTTTCAAACCGATAGTAACATTTTGAATAAGTGCTCTGAATAGGTGTTTTAGATCTAGTTTCTGAAATCCTAACTCTTCACTGAGGTGATCCATTAAACTCGAAACCAATTGGCCTGGAGATGAGGATTTTCCGATAGAGATTTTGAATTCTTTCTCTGTTGGCACTTATAATTAAATCTTGTTTTGGAGCTAGTGGTAAGCTCCATCTAGTGAACATTTTCACACAAGGTTAAAGGCAAATTGCACAATTTGCATCTTGTTTTATTAATTACTACATGATAGTTTCTGTTTTTTTCATTGTTAACTAATGATTGTTTATATTTATTTTTTCAGTATAAATGACTAACCTTCTAGTATAGATGTTCTTTTCTATCAGCCGTAGGGAATCATACATAGGTAGAGAGTCCCCAAAAAAGATGGAACATTAATAACTGGAATTGTATAATGAGGCTATTACACATACCCTTGTATAATATTTGTAAATTAGTTAGTTAGCTTCATGGTTGATTTAATAATGATTTTTATTTTTATTCTTATTTGTTTTGTAAATAATTAGTGTCTTGTTTTGTATCTCTACTATGGATAATGATTTGGCATTGTGAATACATTTAATTGTTGATATGGTGGAAATACATCCTTGACACACACAATTATATCTTTCTATCATGTTAAAAAGTTTTGAATTTTTTTAGTTTTATTATTTAATAAATGTTGTTAACTTGATTTAAATTAAATTGGTCTCTAGTTTATCAAAATGATTTATACATTCATCAACTTATAATAGGATATATATACACACACATCTCATTCTTATTTAATAATACAGTAATATGTTTGGATGGATCTTTAAATCAATTGGAACCTGTATAGAGGTACAGTAGTTGCTATCTAGTGTAAATTCACCCCTGAAGAGAGTCTAAAAAAGGTTTCTCCTTGACTTTGAATACTGAAGTATAACAGAACCCAAAAGAGGGATGAGGTATGGATGAACTAGCCCAAATTGTATCAAAATTTAATGTGTAAATTTAGAGTTAGCCCATTGGAGGTAGATACAATCATAGCTTAGGTATTTCATTGTCATTCACAGCATCCTACCAGAAGATCCTAGGTCTAACCATAGTGAGGTGTGCTCCCCCTTGTCTGGTAAGAAATCCAGATCATTACAATATTAAGCATAAACACATGGGGTTCTTAATCCAATTTTATCTCTTTTTTATATATATAGTATCTTTTTTAGATATATTTGAATCTTCTGTTCCACTAAACATTTTTCAAAAATATAAATAAACACATCTGAAAAATGACAAATGACTCCCAAGATGCTGAAACTGCAATCTTCATTTAGTTTGATCACAGTTTTGTACACATGTCTTTATCCTCTGTGTCTATGCTCACAATTTTGATATCATCCATTCCTGATGAATACATTAATGATTATTACTAATTATTTATTAAAGTAGAGATTATTCCTAGGCTAGATATAAATGATAAACCGAATTAAAGATTAATATATCTGGTTTGTAATGAAACATGATTGCATGGAGTAATTAACTCAATACCATTTCTCTTTTCATGTGTGATATTTGTTTTAGGTATAATTAAAACTTTCCTTCCACTTCATATTCTTACAAATGCATTTATTATATCATAAGCGTACAGCATAATATAAAGCATTTAATGGTTTCTTCTTTTCTTTTAAATTGATGTCTTAATTTTTATATACTATTACATATTATTATCAGCAATGTAATATTTATTTTTATATTAATTGTCTGTTATAATAGTGCCTTTCACCGTTTGGTGCAGTGGTCAAGTGGTAGATTCTGGAGATCAAAGTTAATAGATTATGACCGAGCTCTTTTACTTTCAGAGTTCAGATTTCTTATTATTTTTTGATCAATACACCATTTGATTGTTTATGAAGTAATGAACTACTGAAAAAATATATACCTAAATATTGATGTTTTTTAATCTGGATTTTACTGGTAGTGAAATCATAAGAATAGATAAAGCTAGGTGTCATAAATGTGGTGGGAAAAGATTGTTACTTAGGTGTTCTACAAAATTTTGGGAACATTTATTTTTCAAGTCAATGACTTTTTTATTATGATAAGGATTTCAGATTTGAATCTGGATTGATCTTGATAAATGGGTATAATAGAAAATTTTAATTAGATGATTCAAAGTGTCATCTCTGTCATTGTTGCTCTGAGAAAGAATGATAGAAAGTCTTTGTTTCACCCTTCATTAGATAATAAACGGTAATGTAATGCTTACATTTTTAGGATACAGTTCTGATAACCGAACTTTATAAGTTTGAAAAATCACATTTGATAATAGGCATAACAAGATCTGTATAAGATTTTTAATGTGGGTTTAATTATGCGAAAAAAAAATTAATGTGGTTTAGTTTAGTGATATAGAGTCAGATTCTAGAGTAAAAGATACTCGGATCAATTCCAGTTCAAGTCTGGTACTTGAACTTTTTAAGAATCCAAGTTGTAAAACCATTCATATATATATATTGTGATAACTTTTGTTTTAAGAAAGAATTTTTATTTTGCTCTTTGTTTTTTTTTTTTACCAGGATGCTTCAAGGATCCCACGAAGTGGCAAACAGCAATGTTTATGGCGGACCTCATTTTGCTGAAGTATTTGTAATTGTGTGGGTTGGGGCCATCATTGTTACTGTCAATTCACAACTTTTAGGAGGAACGCTGTAAGTATTTTTTTTCATTATATATATATAGTTAGGCAAAAATGTATTCCTGTATTGATTAAACAATAAATATTTTTAATCATTATTTGTTAATTAAATTCTAACTTTATAAAATTAATATCTTTTCTATTTTCTGTATATTATTTTCAAATAATGAGTCTGTTTCATTCAATAACAGAATTGATTTTAAAACAACTTAAATAGTCATTAAATGAATTTATTTTATTTATTTGCATTTATTACATTTTGCATATATTTCAATTTACATATAAGTATATAATGTTAAAAGGAGATAGTCTTGACAACAGTTTGGAAATTTATATTGGGATTGTTTTAAGTGTTGATTGGTTTTTAATATATATATATAAGAATTTATAATACTAAATATATGTTTTGAGATTAACTTGTTACCATTGTTTAAATATAATTAAATTGCTCTCTAGTCAACAAATAATACATTTTTTATATTTTTTTTATATATATTTTTTTTCCATATTTTTAAATAATACATTTTTAAAGATAGAAGAATTACCTTCTTTATCATCTTCTCCTTCAATAGATACTAGAGGGTTATTAAACAGGTGCAATGAGTTAAACCCATATATATATAAAACAAGATACAATGAGTTAAACACAAACATATATATATATATATATAATATTAGAATTTATATGGGCATAAAATATATAAATTTATAAAAAATAAAGATTTCTCTGTCACACAAACTGCATTTAAAATCCACAAAAATTCATGTATTTAACTTTCTATTCATGTAAAATAAATCTCAATTTAACTGTTTCCAAGGGCTTCTATTGGAGATAAGTTTAAACAATGTTAATTGTGAGATTGAAATTTTAATAGTTGTAGGTAGACAAAACCCTATTAAAATTTGCCCAATTTAATTTAAGGCAAATTAATAAGTATTCATTTTAATAACTCTGTGAATTTTTAAAATCTTAATAATATTAGGAAGTATATGCTAGAAATATTATTTAAATATGTTGAGAGTAAAAATCGTTCCAGCTGCCATACGAATGACATAAAAAATCCGAACATAAACTTATTGTCAGTTAAGCAAAAAGTACATTTCACTTTTGAATGAAGTTTTAAGAACTTACATAGAGACAAATTGTGATAATGGTGACGGTGAGAATGAAATTTTATTCATTATAAATGAAAACAAAAATTGTTTTAACTTAATATTCTGGCTGCATAACAACTAAATATTTATTTTAATAACATTAAAAATAAATACCAATGATTTTGTAATACGTAATATTAAAATATATACTATATACAGTATAATATAAATGTGTTGGTAGTGAAGATCGCGCAAACTTCCAAAAACTAATGATAAAAATCTTGCAGAAACATGTGTGTCTGACTAGCAGTCAAATAAAATATGTCTCACTTTGCTTGGAAGTCCAAAAATATATATGGGATACAAATATAGACAATTGCTATGTACAACAATCTAATTTTACTCATTGTAAGTATAAGGAAAGGTGCACAGGACTTTAACCAATGTTAAAACTCATTTTGTTTGATTAACATAAGTTTCCATGAGCTTCTTCATATTTTTTATGCAGTAATGGAGAAATCTTCATTCTCTATATATTTACACAATATTTTACAGTGCATATTTTCTAATATGATATATTACAATACTTGTGAATATTTTCATTATTATTGAGAATGAATACTTAATGTTTCTATTTTGGAAATGTTAAATTAAGCCTATTTTAATGAAGCTTGTTTATATCTACAATGATCAAAATTTAAATTTTCTGTTCACTAGTATTATAATTTTTAACCATTATAATGAAAGTCTCTTTAAGTTTAATCCATTTTATCAGATCTCTAGTCTCTCTCCTCCACATCATACTAACAAACATTCTTTTTTTATGGATTCATCTTACATTGTTTCCTTTCTAAGTCTTTTGCAATTTTTTGGAATCCTATTTAAATCTTCAGCTGTCTATCATTATCATCTCTTTTTAACAATATTTCCAGACCAGCCTCATTTCAATCTCTTATTTTTTTAATGATTATCAGTAGTAACTCTTTGTTTTATCACCCATATATTTTATTTTTGAACTCTTGTTTTTTGTATACCTCACTGGGTGATATGAATTTTTTGCATTTTTCTCTGCTAAGTATCCAGGTCTTATATCCTTAAGTAAAAACTAGTGAAATGTAAATGAAAATCTTCCTCTTTATTTTTATTTAACATTAAGTTGTAACAAAAAAACACTCCATCTAAGTTTGATTCTATGATTAATTCCATCCATTATGTTTTCATTCATATTAATAATCTGACTAAGGTATTTGTAGTTGTTAACTTTTTCTAATTTATAGTTATCAATCTTTAGTTTATCTTTCTGAATAAATCCATCGAATATTAGTCTTTTTTTTTTTGTTTGCAATATTTTCAGAACTTCTGAAGAATTATTTACAGAAAACTTCTACATCATATGCAAAATTTAGTTGAGATAAATATTCTCTCTTACTTTTACTTCCTTAGTTTCCCACTTTAATTTCCAGAAAATGTTTCTTATAAAATTGCTAAAAAGTTTTGGAGAAGTGGGATAATTGTATTGTACATCTTTCTCAGTATTAAATTTTTTAGTATTACCATATAATCTAATCATAAAACGTTTTCAGAATATTAAAATATTCTAGGCCCATATCTTGATGATACAAAGCTTTAATTATTATAGAAATACTTATAGAATCAATTTTCTATTTAGAATCTATAAATTGAAAGCATGATGGGGGCAACTCATATTCAATAATCCTTTCTGTAACTTCTCTATACTTAGTCTGTAATCGATTGTGCCAAAATCATTTTTAAAAACAGCTTGTTCTTTTGATTTATTTTATACAACATTTATTATAGATGAATGTGTAATTATATTGGTGAAGAATCTACATAAAACTAAGAGAAGACTGATAGGTTTGTAATTTTGAATATCTTTTTCTTTCTTAAATATTAATATTGCTACTGTATTTTTTCAATTATCAGGCAAGTCTTTATCATTTAGCCATTTGGTACATGGCTCTGTGAACAATGCTTCTATTATTTTATCTGTTTTTTTAAGATATCAATACTAATTCCATTATTTTATAGATATTTTCACTTTTTTTAGATTTATTTATATCTCATCTTTTCATTTAAAATACTTAGTAATGTTTACATTTAAGTACCATAAAAGTGAACTTGAAAGGCAAAGTAACTGATATCTGTGAGAATTTTAATTTTTGAGTAGCATTTGGAGAGATCTTCACTTTCAAGTTTTATAACTATATAATTAGAAGGTACTTGAGCTTAGACATTCAAGCTCCCTACAACTATCTACTTTCTTTCATACAATTGATTCACATATCTTTTTCACATATATATATAGTCATGTGTATCGATTGTATGAGACAGAGCAATTAATTGTAGGCAGCTTGCAAGTCTGAGTTCAAATCATTTCTAATAACATTTAGTTTAGTATAGATAATATACTGCATTTAAATGTTATATATATATATGATCAATAGATGGCGTTTTACCAAAACCACCATCAAAGCGTATATTTGTTTACATAAACATCAGAGTCAGCATTCACTATCTCTTTCGTTAGTTCCACCTCCAGATCAGCTGATTTCAAGCTGATTTGATATCATCAGTGAAGGATAGGAATAAGAAACTAGATCTAAACACTAACTCCGAGCATTTATGAAACAATTTCTATTCAGCTTCTACTATGTGGTGAAACTGAACTGATATCAGACCCATATAGCTATCTGGCTTGTTAGGTTGAGTTTGAAGACATTATGTGTCTAAAAAATTCATACTTGCAAGCTGAATAGAAATTGTTTCATAAATGCTCTGAGTTAGTGTTTAGATCTAGTTTCTTATTCCTATCCTTCTCTGATGATAGCAAATCAGCTGATCTGGAGGTGGAACTAACGAAAGAGATAGTGAATGCTGACTCTGGCATTTATGTAAATAAATATACGCTTTGACAGTGGTTTTGGTAAAATGCCATCTATTGATCATAAATACAAGCTTTAGCAAGTTAACTTGTTTTTTGTTTTTCATAAATGTATCTTTGAAGTTTTCTTGCAATGATATATATTGCAGAGTCTTCTACTATGTGGTGAAACTGAACTGATATCAGACCCATATAGCTATCTGGCTTGTTAGGCTGAGTTTGAAGACATTATGTGTCTAAAAAATTTACACTTGCAAGCTGAATAGAAATTGTTTCATAAATGCTCGGAATTAATGTTTAGATCTACTTTCTTATTCCTATACTTCACTGATGATAGCAAATCAGCTTTAAATCAGCTGATCTGGAGGTGGAACTAACGAAAGAGATAGTGAATGCTGACTCTGGCGATTATGTAAACAAATATACGCTTTGAGGGTGGTTTTGGTAAAACGCCATCTATTGATCATAAATACAAGCGTTAGCAAGTTAACTTGTTTTTTGTTTTTCATAAATGTATCTTTGAAGTTTTCTTGCAATGATATATATTGCAGAGGCTTCTACTATGTGGTGAAACTGAACTGATATCAGACCCATATAGCTATCTGGCTTGTTAGGCTGAGTTTGAAGACATTATGTGTCTAAAAAATTCACGCTTGCAAGCTGAATAGAAATTGTTTCATAAATGCTCAGAGTTAGTGTTTAGATCTACTTTCTTATTCCTATCCTTTACTGATGATAGAAAATCAGCTTGAAATCAGCTGATCTGGAGGTGGAAGTAACGAAAGAGATAGTGAATGCTGACTCTGATGTTTATGTAAACAAATATACACTTTGACGGTGGTTTTGGTAAAATGCCATCTATTGATCATAAATACAAGCGTTAGCAAGTTAACTTGTTTTTTGTTTTTCATATATATATATATATATATTATAAATGACATTCAAAAGCTGTAATCAGCAATATTTATACTTTAGTAAATGTAAAAAATAGATGGATCACCTATTCTTTTAGATTAGATAATAATTAAGTAATCATTTATTGATTTATTGACATTGTTGAAAATTGAGTGTGAAATATATTTGAAGGTACAAAATCTTCGAAATTAGAATTGAATATTAAAGGACCAAGATAAAATTCATTTATAATGACCTGATAATATTAATACAAATTCAGTTTTTATAGATTTAAATATTAAATATGCATAGCTTAATGTACATGTGAATTAAATAGGAGTAAACCATTCATCTGAGATTTATGAATAAATAGGATTTATATACATCATTGAATATAGAGAGTTAAATATACCTTGTATATTTAAGCTTAAATTGTAATTAAATGACCATTGGCATTTTTGTAAGTAAAGTATGAAATTTGTATATTAGCCTGATTTTAAATATAGTTTGTTTTTAAAATTAGAATCGAATGTATGTGTAGTTAGCCCTCAATTAATTAACATTTAGCTATACATAATCATAAGTATACTTTATCTACTTAATTTTATTTAATGTATTTAATCTCAGTTGTAATATTTTCATACTATTATATATATATAATTATAATTGAAATAATATTTTTAACGGTTTACAAACAATTACAAACAGTCCTTAAATCTGCAGATATTTTATTTATTTTACACACACACACACACACACACACATATATATATATATATATATATATATATATATATAATAGTAAATGATACAAATAATATATAAATTAAGCAGAAGTTCTTTTGGTTATGTGACATCTGCTTTTTTTGTCTACATGACTTCAGTTGAGAATGATTCCAATGTAATCAAAAGTATCCTGCTATTTGCATATTATTATTATTTATTTCTAATGGGTAACTTATTATTATATATGAATATAATTATAAGGGATTTGAACCCAGAATTTCAAACTCCCTTCAGCTATCCACTCTATCTTATACAACCGATACACATGACCACACACGTGAAAACGTTACATGATCTCCAATATACGTACCTCATGCTGAACCAGCACTCATCAGTTGGTCCAGATCATCCATCTCCCTCACAGCTATATACATTATAATATCTCCATTGAAATAGATAGCCAGTATTCCTCTTTTATCTTTCTCAGAAATAATGTATTTCAAGGAATAGTAGCAGTTAATTGTTAATGGCACATTACTCGTGAGGAAAATGGATAATATTGTCCGGAAATATCAGCTGCTGCTTTTAATGAATCAGAATTCTTTTAAAGATTGTAAAGAACATAATCTACTTTATTTTGACCACGAAAAGTTCTTCTCATTGGCAAGAATTTGACCCAATGTTCTTCAAAACCCGTTTTCATATATATTAAAAAATAAATGCCCATTCAATTATATAATGCACGTAAATGATGTAATTGCAATTAAGAGAATAAATAATAAATTGCTTTAACTTACTTCATTCATAATCTTTATCTATTAGAAGTGAAACTTATTCAAAAAGTAAACGGAAAATATTTTTGATGTTTCATAAATCTTGTTTATGTTAACGTTAATTCATTGCCTATTTATTATACACTTTAAAATCTAGTTATATGAAATGTTTTTTTTTAATTTTAGTTTTCGTAAAAAAATTTTTTATCTTTGTACAATATCATAGTATTACATATGGTAATGAAAGACTTCATGCTTCATCAATAACTCATCTGGCTGCCATGTTCATGATATGATTTGAATCTGGGCTGGATAAAAATTTGATTTTTTTTTCATGTTACAGTCAGTTTCACAGACAAAAAATTATTTCTAAACTCATAGCTAATCCGTTAATCACTCAATATTGATTGGTAGATATGTATCTATAGATTCTTAGTTAGAAGATCAAATAAATGTGGAAAAACTGATAAATCTTCAGCTTCTCGAAATTGGTAATAATGCTTTATCTTTTATTTTTCTTCTATACTAAAAATTATATAGGAAAAGCAGTGTGCTATTAAAAGAGTGCTTTTCCATGTACTTATTTGTATATAATTAATAATGCACTAGTTTAATATGTATCAATGAATGAAATAATTAATTCTTATTGTAGATGTTGTTTAAACTTAGCCTTTTTAAATTGTATGCTCTCTGAAATTGCATTCATCTTGAAATATATAAAATAATAAACATATAATAATATTAATGAATAATAACGTATGTTATTGAAGAAAATACTTCAATTAGTTCAGTTGTAATCTTTATTAGTTGAAATTATAAATTTATTTTATGCACGTTGATTACATAAGTAATATTTACTAAGGCAATAAACCTAAAGCATGTGCGGTTGAAAATGCGAAGGTAGGGACATCTGCAGGTCTTAACCCCAAGCTTACACATTGGAAGAAAAGAGGGGAACCCTTCTTTACTTCAACCTACTTTCTATATAAATAGGTGAAGCTGAAGCGGTTAGATCTGAGATCATGAAGCTATTCAATACTTCACTGATTAAGTCCACAATTATTATTATACATTAATTAATACTCGCGAAATCTTTCTATTTACAACGAGTTAATGGAAAGATCTTATAGTTAAATTATTAAACTTAACTATAAGATCTTTCCATTAACTCGTTGTAAAAAGATCTTATAGTTAGAAATCTATTACGTTGAAATTAAAGTTATTCAATTAGAAAACAGAAAATGTTATATATTTTTTCCGTATCTCGCATATAAGGATTCTTTTTTTTTTTCATATGTCAAATGTGTTGACCGGGAAGCGAACCCGGGCCTGCTGCTTGGAAGGTAGCTATGCTAACCGCTAGGCACTTGACAGGATTATTTTCTTTATTGATACACTCTGTTATTACTTCACTATTTATTACATAAAAGGAGAATGATGTATCATTGACTGGTTTATGTGTATATAAACTAACTACACCATTTTATTTCTATATATGTTATGTTCTCTAATCAAAGATAGATTCAGGTGACCAAGCGATAGGGTCTGTAATCAAATTAAAATTTCGATCACCTCTTTTAGTTTATTATTTCTTTACTACTCTTGCATACAATTCAACATCTCTATATCATTGAGATTGAAAGTATCATATAATATATACAATAAAGATAAACTATTGACTAGACTATTTACAATAAAGGTCAAACTCTTTTAGAATTGAGCCTTTTTGGCGTAGTTCTACTGAAAAAATTTATTTAAAATATTACAACATAATGTTTTTGTGTATATAAATCAATAAAACTGAGTACATCTTTTATGTTCTTTTTTTTTTAATCCATCATTTGAAAATATTCTTAAAACTATTTTTTATTTTGTTTATATTTTATTTAGCTGATCGTTGCAAAGTTTTCAATAATTTTAGAAAATTTATTTAAAATATTTTTTTTATACTATCTGATCACATTGTGGAAAATTGATGTAGAATATCAAACCAATTAAATAAATGTTTTTTCGTTCTCATTACGAATCAGACTAAATAATCATGTCTTTTATTTTCTTTTTATTCATTTTGTTCAGTCTAGCAAAATAAATATTCAAGTTATATATATAAAGTTTTGCATTTAATATCTAAAAAATAAAAACTTTTCTAGACTGAAAATGGAAAACGAAAATTTGTAATGGTAATAAGTGAAGAATTTTAGGAAAGATCTTTGTTTATATAGTATCATTACAAATTGGCTTTCCATTTGTATTACATCTTTTTTGTCACAATCTTTCTTCCTTATTAGCTAGTATCATAAATTAAGACAATAGAAATGTGAGATTTATGATAGTTTGTAATACATTACTAATTAATTTTCAAATGTACAATTACTTTTTTAATTACTATCCACGGAAGTCTTTTCTGTGATAATTCTCAAAAGTCTGTCATAAAACTTTTTTTTACAGTAATTCAAAAAACTTTTTGATTTTACTATCTTTATTTTTGAGGACCTTAAAGCCGACTACATGTGAGATGGATGGATTAAATATGGTAATTTTCTGAAGAGACTTGGAGCAGATAATCTATGAGTAACAGAGACTGTATTTAAGTAAAAATAATTTTCCATCTTTTAGCAAATTGTCATAAGCCATCTATTATCTATTATTCTTGCTACATTCTATCTTATCTTTGAATAATATTTTAAATCTAGAATTATATTTAAAAATTTATTAAATAGTTTATCTTTTAGAAGTTGATAAGAAATTTCAGCACTGGAAAAGACAGATGGAAACTTGAACCCCAAATCATACCACTCAAATTATTGCACCAAACTATGCTGAGAAGAAATATATTGTTAATGTTTTCAATAACTGTATTATAAGAAATAAAACACAAACATTTGGATGGAAAATAGTAATATAGTGAAGAAACAATTTATTCTTTTTCAAAGGATTAGCAAATCTGAAAGATAGATGCAAAAAGTTAAAAAAAAAAAAAGAATGCTGACAACATATTAAAATTTGTAGGTAAGAACAATATTTAATGATTGTTCCTTGAAATATACGTAGAATACAATTCCTATTTTAGAATTCAAGTTTATTCACATCTATTATTTGAAAAATATATATGGATATATATATAATTTTAATATTACAGAAATTACAATTATAAAAAATGGAAGTTAATAGTATTTATAATGATTAGACATATTGTAATATTTTTGTAATAATCTTATTTATCAAAAAGAGTAAAATAATTGCTTATTTTATTTTTAATTTACTAAATAAAAGAAAATTTAAAGTATTTTATTGATATTTGCTTAGAACCAAAACAAGACTTTGGTAATGTTAACATGTTTTGTAAATTTTTTTCCTATTTCTTTTACATGTTCAATCGTTAAGAATAGTTTGTTTAATAATTGGGGGGGGGGGGAGAAAAAAATTAAAGGTCAGAGAGATTTTTTTATATTCTGTTATGATATTGCACATGATTTTGAAAAGCATAAGTAAACCTTTATATATTAGACTATTTTGAATGTCTTTAGAAAATTTAATTGTATTTTAATATTCAAAATACATTCAACTGTTAGTAATAGCACACAGGTTAGTATATGCACAATATTTTGAGAAGTATTATTTTTTCTTCTTCTTCAGCTGTTGCTGGCCTGACCAATGACAGTACTAGCATGGGAATTGAATCTGGATTATTAGATTCTTGAGTATTGAATTTTAAGGTGTGGCTCAGTTGGTTGGAACATTACCTTAAAATTTAATACTCAAGAATTTAAGTGTTTAGGTTCGATTTTGGCCAGCAATACCTGAAGAAGAGGGGAGAATAGTACCTCTCGAAATGTTGTGCATATACTAACTTGTGTGCAATTATTGCTAACAATTGAATTTATATGAAATATTTAAATAAACTTAATTTTTTTTAAAGACATCCAATATTCATATTAGATAATGGAAATAATCCAATATAAAAATACAACTAAAACGCCATCATCACAAATCTTCAGGAAAACAGTAAATAACCTTTCATCATTTTTTTGACTGTAAGACATTATTTATTATAAAACAAATTTAAATAAATTTATTAATAATAAATGCCATCAAAATGTTTTTTAAAAATTTTTAAGATTATTTTACGTATGTTTTACATAATTTTTTTAATAAGTAGAATTTTTGAAAATTGAATAATCAGAGTATTATTAAATCATGTACAGTAATTT
This sequence comes from Epiperipatus broadwayi, assembly GCA_028023455.1. Lineage (NCBI taxonomy): Eukaryota > Metazoa > Onychophora > Udeonychophora > Euonychophora > Peripatidae > Epiperipatus > Epiperipatus broadwayi. Next base: position 4,426,133 of record JAQFVV010006238.1, read on the forward strand.
CATTTGCATGTTGATTTTATTACTTAGATGGCTATTTTATTTTTGTGATTCTGCAGTGAAATTGTGCAAAAAAATTACTTTTTTTCTGACATATGTAGCTTATCAATAAAGCTTGTGTATGTGAAAAAATTCAAATATATACAAATATTTTATACAAATTTTGAAAAAAATATTATTGTAACTATTTGGAATTTATAATAGTAATTAAACAACCAATAAAACAATTAAATAGCTTAATTGGTTGGGAGTTCATAAGAAGTTTTGGCTCCAGAAATAGCAGATTTGGGTACAATTCACACTACTACTGTACCAAATGACATAGGGCTTTAAAATTAATAGATTGATTAAAATATATTATTATAACTTTACTATTAAAAGTGAAAAAATTAGCATTATTTATTGGCTGCATACAATTTCAAAATATATATAAAAGCAATTTAAGTTTACAATAGTTATTAAATATTACATCTATAACATTTTAAGTAAAAAATAGGAATAAAATTCTTATAGTTTGGCTGATTTAATAGCCATTATTCAATAGTAATATTCTTTTTGGAGTTTTTTTTTTCTTTTCGTATAACCAAATTTTCTATTCCATGAATGAGATTCTTTAAAAATGTCCCTATCTATTGAGTAGAATGATAACTAATATTTTTAAAAAATTGCTTAAATTTATCTAGATAAAACATAAAGGCCATTATTTGTTAACTTGCTTGAAATATGTTTTATGATATCATGAAGCATTGAAGGTGTTGAAGTCACTGCAGTTTTTTTCATCCTCTTGTGGCTTTCTATCACATTAATTTGCTGATTTTGCATTGATAGGTAAAAACTGGAACTAAAAATAAATATTGGTTTATTAGTTCAAAAAATCTGAAGATGTCAGTATTTATAAAAAAAAATTCTCAGATTTTAAGAGCTCTTGTGAGATTATTTGCAATCACCATCTCAATATTGTCAGCAATTGGGAGGAAAGTGCTTATTTTTAATAGTTTTTTAAAAAATATTTATACACAGTTACACGTTGACTTCATTTGAATATGTTTTATTTTAAAAAAAAACAAGTTAAGAAATTTGTATTCATGGTTCAAAGAAAACTACAATCATTAACAATTTGAGAACCACTATAGTATGAAACTTTTATGCTGTTTTAATAATTCTAAATTCAATTTTAAATTTTAGAACAGAATATCATATCTTTATGGTGATAAAGAATACTTTCTTTTTGATTTTAGAAATGATATTCAAATTAGAAAATAATTTTTTTTTTTGCCCCCATCCAAAGTCAATGTTCCCATTATGTATTTCACTTTTTTTTTTCAACATTCAAATATCTTTAAGGATGATTTTCATTTTTTTAAACTTATAGATCTAACAAATTAAATCCAATTTATTGAATTATGATGCAGAATAAAGGTTTAATATTAAAAGCAAAAGTTGAATGATGATTTAAATAGTCACTCAGAAATAATACAAAGAACATTGAAGCATGAAAGAGTTAAATGAGGTACCCAAATGCCTCCTTTATATCAGGAGATACAAGCAGTATCATTTTAAATATTTTATTTTTTCTATTAAAAATAAATCCATGTAGGAAAATGTTAAATTTGCATCTTGATTTGCTAATCATCAATGCAATAAAATGATAGCCATAGTTATGTTAAGGATGAATGTAACAATATGTTGATCATCCTGTTTTATCCCTTCCCCTCTGTTAAAATTGTTGGAATGTATGGAAATGATATCGGCTGTATATTGTACCAGTCAAAAATGTATGTCCATCCAACAAGATTTAGAATCTAAGCAAAAGTATCCCAAATCCAATCATGCTCAAGATACACAGGTCAGGAGCAATCATGAATTTTAACCTGTTTGCCCATTTCCCAAATCTATAACATTTAGGACAACACCTACGGTGATACTACATAAATTAATTATTTCCGGTCCTGGTGTTACATTGTTTTGCATGAGAACTTAGCTGATGATGATGATGAGAGATTGAGTGAACCCAAGATATAAGTTTAAGAAAACATAAATAAATATAAAGATCGTTAAGGAGATTTGAACAACTGTATTAAAGTTTAAAGATATAAATATTTATTTTGACAAAAATTCAAGATGATTTATAAATATGTAATCAACGTCATGCAGATTAAACTATTATTTTGGTTACAAATCTTTAACAATCTTTATACAATTATTTTATTTTAATAAATATCAATTTAGTGAGAGGCAGTTACAATACTGGACGTCTATTTAAAAATAGGATTTTAATTCATGTTACAAAATGGATCTGGGTGTTTTGGTGGACATTTATACATTAAGAATAATACATATTAAGATATGATAGAGTTTTACTGACTATACAATTTTTGTAGGATGCCCTTGGCATTTCATACATAAGTTTATTTTCATATCTCAACTTTATTTGTAACAATAAAAATAAAGATACATTTTGATCAGTAAGTAGACTTAAAACATTATTTATTTTACATTTTCATCATTTAATGATAGAATATAGCGAAACTCTGTCAATATGGGGAATTGATTATTTCCATAAAGGGGAGGGCAGCTTCATGAGAGGTTGGATCTAAGACTCCAATGAAAAATATTTAAAGAGAAAAATGTTTCATTATTACACATCATTATGATTTATTTTGTCAAACAGGCTAAAAGAAAAATGAACTACAAGAAACTGTGGTGCTACCATAATAACCGAATATTTGCAGATCCAATATTTTTAGGTGCTCTATCATATTACAGAAGAAAACAGTCTAGTCAACTTGCCACCCCCACATTTTGTGGAATTGGCTGACAAAGGGACCTCGGACGGAGATGCAATAGGCCGAACTTTGCCAGAATTATCCCATGCATTGCTCTTGTTACGTGAGTATATATTAAAGATATGGTCTAGGGACATTCATCACCCTGTTTATGACCTGAAATGAAGAGGAGATGACTCAGGTGTTCCAATGCACGTTTCTAGATAAAGCTTAATAATATGATGAGTGGCCTATGCAAACAACACTTTTATAAGAATATGGAATCATTGAGTTTAAATATTAACATAAAGCCTTAAATGGTTTAACAAATATGTAATATGTTAAAATAATGACCCATGTAAGATAAAATCATTTATCAACAGTTAAAACTATAATTAATGAAGCATGCATTGCTCCCCCTTCTTGAATCAATACTATTTTGTTTAACATATAAAAAAACTAAATTTCATGCACTTAAAAGTGTGAACAACAAAATAGAATTTGTTCACCCGCCTTTTTTGATGATGAATAAATAAAATAATAAAACTAATGGACACCAATATCCACCCCAGAGTGCAAAGTATTTATACATTTTGTATAATTTTATGGTAAAATATATTTTTTTAAAAAAAGCATATACACCTGGGTCTCATTTTACACTATAGATAGGTTCCTCAGAAAACACGCGCAAATGAAATCGCGCAAAAATAGATGTAACTTACATTGAAAAGGAGGGGTGCGGTCTGTGATTTTTCAAAATTTACATAAAAGCAAAGCACCAACGTAAAATTACTTTAAAATTTGCGCAAAAAAAAAAATAAGGAAATAAAATATGACTAATAAAAAATTTCAAATTTGAAAAAAATTGATACAAGACAAACTTTTTTTAACTATAATATTTAATTTTATTCAAAATAATATATTTTTATGCATAATTTACAGTACAGTAATTTACATTTTTTTATACATGTTTTAATTATTGTCGCTATTTGCCAAAAAACACATTCGTTTGCACTTTCATGTTGTGTTAATGGTTTTCTGTTGACAATGTAATTAGTAATTAATCTTTGAGACGATGTTTTATTAATTGTTTATGAACTTAGACTTATGATAATAAAAAGACATTTATTCACCACTGCTGGGAAAAATTAATTAAAACTAACAACTAAAAATTAAATTCTTATTTTTGTCTTTAATTTTTTAATTTTCAATTCCGTTTAAAAATCAAATGTCGTTTTACATCACAATAATTTCAAGTCGCCGTAAGGAATTTTTAAATTGTTAATTACAATTAAAAATTAGATTTTAATTTTTAATTGTCAAATTTAATTGTGCCCACTGCTATTACTCACCTTTTAAAAATAAAGTTACGGACACTAAATGATTAATAATTGATTACGTTCTTTTTTAAAAAGCAAAAACACAATGTGATTTAAAATGCAAAATTAACACGCACAATGTTTGAGCAAATTTACATTATAATCTTGTAAAATTTAATGTGTGTATACATAAATTGTGGAAATCGTGATTTTAATTTCATTATTGCATAAAATCTTACTATTATAAAGCACTGAAAGTATTGAAATTACTAAGATGAAAGTCGAATTCCAATAATGTGCTATTACTTTCAATATAACGTAAGTGCACAAAATTTATTATTTAAAGTAATAGCGCATTATCAGAGTACGATTCCAGTGAAACATGAATCGCGTAACTTCAAAATCATGTTAAATAAGTCCACGTAAAAAGAGACCCAGGTGTATTGGTTTTACAAGAAAAACTTAGTCTTACAAACTATTTAGAAATAAATAAATAAGAACTCATTAATCCCCCCCTTCTAAGTTCATAAGACTGGGTTTGATTGGCATTTATAAATAAAAGTTTAGTGAAAAATATAAAAATATCATCAAAATAAATTATAACTGCCCTAAATTATATAAAAAAAGTAAGAAGCATGAGTTGGATGAAATATTTCATAGTAGTATTAATTTGATAGAAGAGAATCGATATAAAGAAAATAACTATTAATTTAACATACTCACCGATTAGTGAGTTAAAAGAGATTCAAAATATACAGAAAACATTAATTTTAAAGATGTACAAATTAGAGTTTAGGTAATATGATTATAATGTCTTTGAGCTGGATACCTCAGGATTCTATGAAGTACTGATGAATCTTCTGTGGCAGGTGGAATTCTTTGACAGCACAGGCACTCTTGAGTGGTGGTAGCTACATCTCTGCATGGTGAAGAATCAGGCTGAAGACAGAGGGGAAGGTGGCTGAGGCCCCTCAAAAATTAAACAGATGTGAAATCAGTTAGAGTCTATTGACTGAACTCTGACACAATAGATTTTTGGCCCTATTTATACAAACTTTGAGGTATTCAAAGAATGTTTTTAATTAAAATTCTTAACTCTAATTAATCCTTAATTTACAGAAATATATTTTTCTATTGTTAGTGGAGATGCAATTGTTAGATAACTGTCCAAAAATAAATTCAAATCAATTTCTAGATTGGAAATAGATTTGATAAAAATGTTAACAGCTAACTAAAATCAATTAGCTTTGTTTTAAATTTTACTTTCCTTTACTTTAATTAAAAAATTCCTTTTAAAATCATGAATCTCACCCCTTTAATTACTCTTGGACAGTTAACTACTGCATCTTCCATCTTGAATATTTGTGTAATTATATGAAGAAAAATATCTATAAAATAAATAACATATAGTTAAGAAAAAAAATAGAAAATTATTTACAAGATTTGTTTGTGCTTTTATATATATAAAAGCTCCACTAATATATGTATATATCTGAGTAGCATCCACAAAAGTTAATATTTAAAATTAAAGAAATTTTTTATTTGAGATTTATATTTATAAATTTTTATAGATGCTTCTTAGAAATATATGTATAGTTTATATACCTGTGACAAAAAAAACAGAATGAAACGTGGGTTAAGTGGTAGAACAGTGAAGCTCAATTTTGGGCTAAGATCGACTGCTACAATATTTCTGTATAGATATTTAATTTTTATAATTTTTCATTTATAATAAATCATGCTAGAGATATAATTTCAGTCTTTTATTTTTGTTTATTTAATCTCATTAAACTTTTGTCTTGCTTGCAATTAATTTTAAAACAATATGTTATATTTGAAATATGTTTTTAAATTTAGATGAGATTTTTTTTTACCTCTATTATTCATGATTTGTATTTTTATGTCAACATTTTTTATTGTTGTTTTTTAATTTGATGGATAGTTTAATTGTTTTTTTCTAAAATATAATCATACAGTTTAGAAAATACTATCCAACATTTAATTTTTAGTATAAAATGATAAGCAAAATTAATACTCTGTTATATTTAGTGTCTGGGTAGAGTTAGATGTTCTATAACTCAAAGTTTATAGAATATGGTCTCCTGCCATTTCTGCTGCTAGGACTTCTTATGGAGTTCCAAATAATAAAACGATTTGATTGTTATATATTTTAATAACATTAGTATTTGTTAAAAAAATGATCAAATGGTAGTTGCTCAGGAGGTCATGTGACATTTTAACAACAGATGTTAGCTTTAATCCAGAATGATTTAGCTTTTGAGTGCCTCATTTTACCATTATATGGCAATTTATTTAATTAGATGAAAGTATTCAAAGACAAAAAAATTAAATGGAAATAATGTTGTTTTATTAATAATTTATTAAAATTATATATTTCTATTAAATAAAATAATATTAAATAATACTAATGAAAATGGAAGTTTACAGCACTCACTCACACATGATATGAGAATATATATTCTTTAACCTTTCCAGGAATTTACTGATTTAAGCCTTAAAATATACAATTTTTTAAAAATAAAAATACATTGTATTGACAGTAGTAATCAAAAGGTAGCACTTTTTTGGAAAATTATTGAATTGAAATAACCATCCAGTCATATAAATAACTAACTATTCAGACAAACATTTCAAAGAAAAACAGACTATCGAAATTAAAGTATTAATTCCAATTTTTCAGTGTGAATCATTAGTTACTCTTAAACTAGAATGTGCAGGGACTAGTCGTCAGTTATATGTTAAACAAATAAACTTGATCAGCTATATATGTCTATATTAATAATAACTGGCATAATAAAGTGAAACAATCCCCACATAAGTAGACAAAGTAAAAAAAACAACAACAAGGAAATTGTTAAGCACATTGGCTTATTCTGAACTTTCAACCACTAAAAGAAAATCATGGCTGAAGTAAGTTGTAATTAGTTATTATCATATTGTATATTAAAATGGTCATTCAATTATTTTGTCAAATGTATAGTATGATAACTGAAAGGAGACCTTTGATTCCTCTTGGAGGCCTTAAAGGAACCGAGCAGGGCAAATTCCTAATGTCCACTCCATACGTTCTTGTCATTGCAGCTGTTATTACTATGTGATTATTCATATAGTATATGAACATGGATGGTCTGCTCACCAACATGCATTAGCCAGCGTGGTGAGTTTATTGGCTTTTTACCTCTGAGTTTAAGATCAAGAAACACCATGGTCTTTCTTCTCAGTGCCTGATAGGGCAGACTGAATGTTTGTGTAAATGATAAATATTTTTCCAATACATATATACAATTATGATAGACAAAAATAAAGCATGGCCCTTATTCCCAGGAGGCTGTAAAGTCACGAACCAAGGCAGCGGTTGGTGGCCGAAGGCTGAGGGTGCTAAGAATCCCCTGATTGCGGACACCGGCTGCCATTTGATGACGACTTTTTATTTAGGTACTTAAAAATGCAGATCACTTTCAAGTGAAGGAATATTGCAAGAATTAGAAGAAGAACTGTCTTATATTAAATGGGACATTATTGGACTTTGTGAAGTTAGAAGAAAAGGAGAAGAAACAATTGATTTAAAAAGTGGACATATACTCTATTATAAAGGCACACATATTGGAAATACAAGTGGAGTAGGATTCATTATAAATAAAAAGTGGAAGAACAATATTGTGGAGATTGATGGTGTATCGGACAGAGTGGCAAGATTAGTTATACAACTTAATAGCAGATACCAAATGCAGATAATTCAGGTTTATGCCCCAACAAGTTCTCATAGTGATGAAGTAGTAGAAGATTTTTATATGGATGTACAAAAGGCTTTTGATCAGAGTAAACAACATTTTAAAATTGTTATGGGAGACTTTAATGCTAGAATTGGTAGACAAATGAAAGATGAAATTGCTGTAGGTAATTTTGGTTATGGTAATAGAAATGAGAGAGGACATAGACTTGTGGAGTTTGCAGAAAAAGAAAAACTGTATATTATGAATTCATTTTTTGAGAAAAATGTTAAAAGGAAATGGACATGGAAGCATTCAAATGAAGGTACAGCAGAATTGGATTATATTTTGACTAACAGAAAATACATATTTCAAGATTGTAATGTTCTTAATAAATTTAACACAGGAAGTGATCATCGATTAGTAAGGTGTAAGTTACATGTTAATGTAAAACTAGAGAGACAAAAATTATTAAGAAAAACAATATTTACAGTTGATATTCCTAATCTTCAGAAACATTCTAATGAATTTAAATTAGAACTTACAAATAAGTTTCAAGTGTTAGGAGATTTTGAACATGATTCAGATTTGAATGAAATTAATATGAAAATAACTGATACACTTTTAAAAACTGCAACAAACATAGCTGGTAGAAAAAAGCAGCAATTGACTAAGAAAATTTCTACTGAGACTAGAGAATTTATGAAGAAATGAAGGAATATGAAGATATACAAAAATGATGTATTGAAAAGAATTGAATATCTCGAATTTTGTAAAATGGTACGGAAAAGAGTTGAAAATGGATATATAAGAAAGTATAACTGTGAAATAGCAAGGAAAGCTGTAGAAGAAAATAAAAGTCTCAAAAATGTTAAACAAAATTTTGGTATTGGTAGGAAATTTCTATCTGCAATAAGAAAAAAAGATGGAATTATTACTAAAAAGAGAGATGACATCATGAAATTGGTAGAAGATTTTTATCAAGAATTATATAGTAATAAAGAACAAGTACCTCCTATATCTATTACATCTTCCGAATTGCCCAGAATTTTAAATGAAGAAGTGAGACATGCAATTAAGTGTTTGAAGAAAGGAAACGCTCCAGGAAATGATGGAATTATAATTGATATATTAAAAGAAGCAGGTGAAGAATTAGAAACAATTTTAGCAAAGTTATATACCAAATGTCTAAATGATAAAGATGTACCAGAAGATTGGAAGAATGCAGTAATAATATTAATATTTAAAAAAGGTGATAAAGAAGATATTAGAAATTACAGACCTATCAGCCTTTTATCAGTTTTATATAAAATTTTTACCAAGATAATTACAACTCGTCTACAGAGCACTTTGGATTTCCACCAACCAAGAGAACAAGCTGGATTTAAAAGTGGTTTTAGTACAATAGATCATATCCAGGTATTGATAGAAGTCATAGAAAGGACAAACGAATATGAATTAGCATTATGTTTTGGATTTGTAGATTATGAAAAGGCATTCGATTCTATACACATTTCTTCAGTGATTAAAGCATTGTATCATCAAGGTATAGATCCAGGATATTGTCATATTTTAAAGAATATTTATAAAAATCCAACAGCAACAATTAGATTACATAATGATACTGGAAAAATCAACATTGAGAAAGGTGTAAGACAAGGTGACTCCATATCTCCAAAACTCTTTACAGCAGTTCTGCAAGAAGTATTTTGTGGATTAAAATGGGAAACTAAAGGAGTGAAAGTAAATGGAGAGTATTTAAGTCATTTAGATTTCACAGATGATGTAGTTGTTTTTGCAAATAATGCTTCAGAGCTGCAGGAAATGTTGCAGGAGTTAGCAGATGAAAGTAGAAAAGTAGGACTAAAGATAAATGTTAAAAAGACTAAAGTAATGTTTAATCGATTTGCTCAAAATATGAAAATAAATATTGATTATGAAGAATTAGAAGAAGTTAACAGTTACAAATACCTTGGTCAGATTATTAATACAGATGGAAACATAATGGAGGAAATTAATCATAGAATTAAACTTGGTTGGAGTGCTTTTGGCAGAAATAACTTGATACTAAAAGGAAATATGCCTATGTGTTTGAAAAGGATGGTTTTTAACAAATGTGTTTTACCAGTTCTTACTTATGGATCTGAGACTTGGACACTTAATAGAAGAGCAATACAGAGACTTCAGACCACTCAAAGGAGTATGGAGAGATGTATGTTGGGAGTAACAAGAATAGATCGAAAACGCAATGTATGGGTAAGACAACAAACAGGTGTTACTGACCATATTGAAAAAATTAAAAGATTGAAATGGGGTTGGGCTGGACATATTGCTAGAAGAGATGATAATAGATGGACAATTGAAATTTTAAACTGGATTCCAAGAGATTGTAAAAGACCCAGAAAGAGACCTTATGTGAGATGGATGGATGAAATAAGAAAATGTGCAGGGGTGTTGTGGAGAAGAGAAGCTAAAGATCGGAGAAGATGGATTAAACTTGGAGAGACCTTCATCCTGCAGTGTATTGATAATGGTTGATGATGATGATGACTAATATATAACAGCACTATGGCGATTTATATGTTAAATCCAAAACAGTAAATAAAAAGAGGGGGGGGGTATTTCCTCATGTTATTTTTTCTGTCTTACGATAAAAAAAGATAAGGAATCACTATTAGTCAGAAGTCATACAAAAAGCTATATTTAAAGGAAATTTTTTCTCCCCTTGCTTTGTTGCATGGGCTTTTTTTTTAATATTTTCTTCTTTTGCTAGAATGTAATAAAGATAATGAAAATTCATTTAATACTATGGCCGAAATTCTAAATTATCTGGAAAGTTGGTCTTTATTCATTTAGACAAGACTATTATTTTTTTATATAGTAGCTAATCAGATTGACAGATGTAGTTTAAATATTGTGACCTTCGTTAGTAACTATTAGTCTACTAAATACTGTGGTCTTGATCCATCTGTATATTTTTTTTCAGAAAGCCAACTGATTTTCTTTCATCTTATTTTTGCCCCAACCCTCTGGTTATATGGGAGGGTAATAAAAAATATGAATTTTTACAATACCAAATTAAATTATTTGGTTCTGTTATGAAGTTTTAGAGGTTTTCTAGGTTATGCTGTAAGAAATTGCCTCATTGGTGGCATATAATAATACAATCTATGAATAAAAGTATTATTTTCATCATTTTTAGTTCTGTAATAGCATATCAGTTCTAACAGAGGTAACATCATATCAAGCATCATCATATTTAAAAAAAAAAAGGTTCTCTGACATTAAAACAACCAATGAGATTTATAAAAGTAATATATCTTTTAAATTAGGCTATAAATAAAAGATGTAAAAGATCAATTTCACAAATAGTATCAACAATGCAATCAATCATTTGGTGTTGCTGCAAAAGCTGGACATATTGCAACAGATTATTTTATTAATGGGATTGACAACCTTTACATGTTAAAACATGATAGTAAAATCCTAAATTTTAGAGAATAGTGGTGAAACTAAAGCACATACATTGATCATGGGCCACAAATTTAGTGTTTACCAACTAGATTTAAAATGAATAAATTGCCACTTTTAAAAAAGTTGGGTTCCCATTAGGTGATCTCAGTTAATTTTAGGAATATCTGGTCTCTTATTAATTAAAAGAAAGTAGTCAAACTATACTTGGAAGCTTAATTTACTAAGTCATTTTGCTGACTAATATTGGATAGATATCCAGGTTAGCTATATGCCATCTATTTTAAAAACCTTGAACATTATTGCTAATCCTCATTTGTCTCAAATAAAAAATGTCAAAGCTTCATTCCCATGGATCATGAACATAGTAGGCTAACATATAAACTATCATTCCCAATGCTGATTGTATAATTTCATTTCAGGTATTGTTTATTTTTAAATGCTTCACAGTGCAGAAACATTAAATTACAAGAAACACATTTTATTATATGGTTTAACACAGTAGTTAGACTGATAGATTCAAAAAGATTGTTTTTGGATTGGTAAACCTGTCATTTTTTTCTGCTTCAGTATCACATGACTAACTGAGCAACTAACCATTTTAAGCTTTCAATAAGATTCTACAAAATGGATTGTAGAAAGACATTTAATCATGAAGGTAACTGGAAATAATCAATCAAAATCATTGTAATCAACAATACCTTCTGCTGCAATGTTGTATAAGATGTCATTTTTCATATCCTCTTTATATGATTCACTTATGTTTTCATTCTAGTAAAATAGTACAGCATCCAATAATTATTACAAGGTTCTTGTATCATTCATTATTTTGCTGCATTAATTGCAATAATGAGGTTATGTGTTTGTGCTGTCCAATGTTAATCTTTTAATTACATAGTAATTTTTTTATTTATAATCCACAAATCTTTGGTGCTGATAAAAGAGTTCTATTTGTTGGGAGTTCTTTGAGATGATCTTTGCAAAGGCAATCTTTTCCTTCTCCAATTAGAAATAGACATATATGATTATGAGTGCTTGGTTGTAATACATAACAGGTTGAATCTCAGTAGTGATAATCTCATAATGTATTTGCTTTTTGGGGGGTTCTATGATCATTATATCTTCTGTATATTGCTTTAAGCTTATCTATATGTTTACATTATGATTTGCAGCCTTTTTTCTGCAGTAAGAATTTTAACAATTTTAATGTATTAGTTCGGAAAAAATCTGAAGCTGTCAGCATTATAAGGATCTTTTGCATAATTGACATTACTCTATAAGCTTGATAATGGCATGAGGGAAATGGCCTAGGCATCAAAAGAAATGGGAATTCCTGTTTGGCTGAGTGTTTTAGCCTGAGGCAAACTAACTGAATAATTTAGATTTCTAAAGGGAAAATTGTAATTTTCAGTAATTTGTTTACAAATTAAAAATTATGACACAATATTTTTGTCTTTGAAACAATTTATTTTTATAAAGACAACTCTTACAAAGTTTGGTCTGGCAAGCAAAAGCAGTATCTACTGGATAAAATAAAATCAGCTTTATCAAAATGGTAAAGAATTTTTTTCAAATTTTTAATAAGAATAAATAGTACATTAATTTTTTTATTTCTTTGATGACATCTAACTCTTCATTTCGTGATAAAAAATTCAAATGAGTAATATTTCATTCTATTAATTTTTTGAATAGATAAATTATATATCATGTCTCTGAGCACCATTATTATAGATTTTAATTTCATTTACATATTTATATTCATATTTTTTAAATGTCAAATATTAACTTTTAAAATTCCTATTGCTTGGAAAGCTTACTTTTGTAATAAATAATGTTAAGATTGGCAATATATTATATGGGAAAAGGTTTAATTGTTAAAATAAAATAATCAAGTATGGATGATATGTATACCAATTTTCACTACAACTGATTCAAGAAAGAAAGGAGGAGTTAGCTGCTAAAATGGTTAAATCAGTTTCTATCTATCTTGTACAAACACGAATCAGTCACCAATTGGAACTTATAATATAGTATTAAGAAGCAAACAAGAGATAGCAGGTATAAAAAAGAATCAATTTATCCTTAAATTTTTTACTGAAAGAAGGCAATGTGTGAAGGAAAATTGTCATATAAAATTTTTTTTAAATGATCCATTGAAAAGACGTGAATAGCAATATTTTTGTAAAATAATGGGAAAAATAATGAATAATCATATAAGAAAATATATATGTGATTTGTTGAGGAAACGTTATAGAATAAAATAAAAGTCTCACTGTAGAAAACAATATCTTGCTATTGGAAAAAAAATATTATTTCAGCAATAAGAATAAAAGACGAAAATGAACAAGAGAGATGATATCAAAAGAAGTATGTAGAAGTGTTGTATCTGTAATTATATATTAATAAAAAAAGCAAAAACAAAGCCCTACAGTTATTACGACTTTTGCATTTTCCAGCATTTCAGATGAAGAAGTGAGACATTCAATTAAATCTATGAAAAGCGAAAAGTTAAAAAAAGTGATGGAAATATTATTGGCATGTTAAAACAACCATATGAAGCAAATATAAAAGTTGTGAAAGATATATCTCATGACTTAATGAATAAGATACACCAGATGGTTTGAAGAAGGCAGTAGTAATACTAATATTTAAAAAAAGATGATAAAGAGAATATTAGAGATTACAAAACTATCAATATTCCATTACTTCTATACCAAAACTTTTCCATGACAATTACAAGTCATCTAGAGTGAACTTTGGGTTCTGCAAACTACAGAAATGTTGCAAGAGTTATCAAATGAATATAAGAAAGTGGGAATAAAGATAATACTAATCAGAGTAAAGTAATGTTCAATGGATTTTGTCAGAAGACAAAATAAAGATTGCTAAGCAGAAATTAGAAGTTAACAATTACAAAACACTACATATATTGGGGATATTATTGATATAGACTGAAGCATAATACAGATGAAACTAATCATAGAATCAAATTTGGATAAAGCAAGCATTAAAATGACATGTTTATATATTTGAAAAGATGGGGTTTTTTTTAAAAAAGTAAATATATTTTACCAACTTTTATTTATGAATTTGAAACCGGAACACTTAACAGAAGAGCAGTACAGAGGTTTTAGGCCTTCAGTTAAGTGTGGAGAGATAGGTATGTTAGGAATGACAATAAAAAAATCAAAAATGGAATACATAGATATGAGACCAAATAGGTGTCACTGACATTTAAAGAATTAGAAGATTGAACTTGAACTGGTGTGGACATAATGCTGGAAGATTTGTTAATCAATAAATAATTGATGTGTTAAATTGGATCCCAAGACATTGTGAAAAACAACCTAGGAAGAGATCACATGTAAGACGGATGGGTGAAATAAGAATGTTTGCTCTAAAGATGTGAAGAAAAGAGACTAAGGGTAATAAAAAGTGGAGAGATCTTCATCCTGCAGTGGATCAATAATAGTTAAAAATGATTCTAATCAGTGATCTAAATTCTGTTGTTTTTCCCTTGTGCTCTATTTGCTCCCATAGGATCTTTTATAATAAATATAGCCTTTTTTTTTATTCATTTTAGAATGTATTTAAACATTGTTTGAAATTAAACCCAATTAATATTTTATTATTTTATTTTTTCAGCTAATTGAGAAATTACTTATAATCAATTTCTCATTTAAAATTATTGGTAATTAAGATTTTATGACTTAAACCAGATGGAATGATAAAATATTTGCTGACTGCGCAACAACATGAAATTATCTTTTAATTATTGAAAGACTCTAATTAAACTAGAAACTATTGACAAGGCATGTAATAATAAATTATTGCTTTTGATTTTATTAGAGAAGATTGAGGGGAAAAGGTTTTAGAAAAATATATGTAGAATTGAATTGGGTGTGTGTGTTGTTGCTTTTTATCATTCGTTTTTACAGTCATTTGATGATTAAAGTTACCATCTGTTTAAAAATTAATTTATCTGCAAACTAGTTTAAGACCTCAAACCTCCTTTTCTGGTCAATTTTGTAATCGTTTACTCGAAGATAAAATCCATGTTTTTCATTCTATCCAAATGTTTCTTTTAAATAACACATTTTTGCATTCTCTCGCTTCATTTTTTTTAAATGTTAATATAATTAAATTTAATTTATCAGTTTAGAAAACAAAGCTAATCTCTGTTTATATATATATAAAATCAGTTTAATGTATATATATGTGTGTGTAATTAATCCCAATAAGAATAATTTTCTGATGATAATTTTGATTATTTACCCTATATGGAATTTTGTTGCTTCAGGGTCTCAATTTTCTTATGATCGACGGAGCAACTAAACCATTCAAACAATACTTTTATTCTTACCACTATTATTAAAATATGTCATCTTTATGTATTTTTAAAAACTTTTTGATTTTATTGATCATGAATATCTATTTTATGTATAAAAAATATGGAATTCATGGCAAAATTTTGGATATATTGAAAAACTACTCGAAGGATAAATCTTTTATATTACTAAATTATTGGATCTTTGAATGGCAAATATTTAGTAGAATGTGGATTTTTTAGAGTTCTGTTTTGAGTCCTTTATTATTTTTAATGCATGTTGATGTTAGTGATAAAATCTGTAATTAAAAATTAATTTCCGAGTATGCAGGTAATACTATTTTAATTAGTATGAATTCAAATCTAGAGGTTGCTTTAAAAAATCTTCAGACCAACTATAATAAAGCTATTAATTGGTGTTATACTATATATATATAATTTTAAAGAATCAATGTAAACAGAAGGTAATCAACTTTTTATATATGCAAAAACATTGTTTTTGTTGAATGTTAGGAAATTCTCAATCCAAGGCACAAGATGGAGTCTTTGAAAAGATAAGAGCAGATGTCTTATTTTTTTGTACCCAAATTCAATTATATAGGCCAATTTTAAATATCTTGTAATAAGAGTATGAAGATTTATATTATTCATTTTA
Source organism: Epiperipatus broadwayi (assembly GCA_028023455.1). Taxonomy (NCBI): domain Eukaryota; kingdom Metazoa; phylum Onychophora; class Udeonychophora; order Euonychophora; family Peripatidae; genus Epiperipatus; species Epiperipatus broadwayi. The sequence continues at coordinate 4,442,398 of JAQFVV010006238.1, forward strand.
CTTCCATTTTCTTTATCAAGTATTATAAGGGATTTGAACTCAGACTTTCAAGCACCCTTCAATTATCCACACTATCTCATACAACTGACACACATGATAACACACATGTAGAAAAGATAAATAATCACCAATATCTGTATTTCGTGCTAAACCAGCACTCATCAGTTGGTTCAGACTATCTTCTCTCTCTTTTCTCTCTCTCTCTCTCTCTCACACACACACATATGTATATATATATATATATATATAACCAGTACTCAGTTTATATTAAAATAGCAAAACTTCACATTTTAATGGACAGACTTCAATCTACTCCAACCTCCAATTTTTCAGGCATCCATATCATTGAAAATCTGATGATGGAAACCCAAATCTCATGCTGATGCCAACATTATTGCCATATCCATGTTGAACTCAAGTCATTCTGATCCCTCATATATAGGCCCTTATCCATTTAAATACATAGAAGAGGGATGGACAGGATACAAGCTTCATATGTAAATATTTGAAAACCAGGCACTCTTCCCAAACTTGAGGCTTAATTGTAAATATAAGGGATTGAACTCAGACTTTCAAGCACCCTTCAACTATCCACACTATCTCATACAATTGACACACATGACCACACACATGTATAAAAGATAAATAATCACCAATATTCGTATTTTGTGCTAAACCAGCACTCATCAGTTGGTCCAGACTATCATCTCTCTCACACACACGCATATATATATATGGATATGGCAATAATGTTGGCATCAGCATGGGATTTGGGCTTTCCATCATCAGATTTTCAATGATATGGATGGCTGAAAAGTTGGAGGTTGGAGTAGATTGAAGCCTGTCCATTAAAATGTGAAGATTTGCTATCTTAATATAAACTGAGCACTGATTATATATATGTGTGTGAGAGATGGTAGTCTGGACCAACTGATGAGTGTTGGTTTAGCACAAAATACGTTTATTGGCGATTATTTATCCTTTCTACATGTGTGTGGTCAAGTGTGTCAATTGTATGAGATAGTGTGAATAGTTGTAGGGTGCTTGAAAGTCTGAGTTCAAATTCCTAATATTTACAATTAAGCCTCAGGTTTGTGAAGAGTGCCTTGTTTTCAAATATTTATCAAGCATTATAATAATTGCAAAATTTGAAAATTTACTGTATATTAATATTAAGAGATGTTTAAAATTACAATAATTCAGACATCTCTTAACATGCAATAGATTTTTAAATTTTTTGATTGTTTAATATGCATAATAATACAATGGAAATAAAGTGAATGATATAAAGTCTTCACACTTTTATTCCAAGATACTTTAGATTGACCTATATAATTGAATTTAGGTACAAAAGATAAGATGACCATTCATATTTTTGAAGACTATCATGCTTTAGACCAGGATTTTCTTAACACTCAACAAAACATTGTTGATTGAATATAACAGTACAGCACATGGGTCTGTTTAAAATTACAGTTTGAAACTGCCCTAATAAATCTCTTAGTTTATTGTGATAATCAATTTAAAATAAAATTGCAACATATTTGAATTAAAATTAAAATTTCATCATTTAAAGTATATACATATATTAATAAAAACAAAACTTATGCTTATATCTTTGCTTCAATTGAAAAGAAAAAGTTTCAATATTTTTGGCCACTCCAACTGTCAGAATTCTCAGTGTAATGACTCTTGATTACAGCTTGAAGTGGTTGAAAAGATTCAATATCTTAAAATGCCATGGTCAAGTCATATTCACCAATTTTTACTAAGATTTAGACATCTTTACTTTATGTTTTACAAAGTAACTTTTTTTTCTTTTCATATAATATATTTTTAATAATTTATAAGGCATTATGTGTATCTATGTTATCCACATGAAATTACATTATATGTTTTTTGAAGGGCATCAAATTTAAAATGGTTAAAGACATTTCAAAATGAAATATTAGTTTAATGTACAGAACTTTATGTATATATTGAAGATATCTTGAATATTGATTTACTCGATTTTGATAAACTTTTGTAGCTTATAATTATTAAGAAACATTATTTTAATAATACATTTAAGAATTATAAGATATCTAATTATAGTAATTCTCTTAGAAATAAATGTATCAATTCTATTAGATATAGGAAAAAATATGGCAGTTAATTAAGAATTGTATATATTCAAGAATATTTGATAAAATGCCATCTTATATGTTGAATCCAAATAGTATACTATTATTATAAAAGAACTAAAAAATATCTTTTGTATGTTTAAAATTTATAATATTGGTTTGGTTTTATTTTTTATCCTATTCCCTTTTTTAAAAAAAATTGTCACCTTATATGTTAATCTAAACCAGGGGTAGTCAGCCCTTTTATACCTACCGCCCACTTTTGTGTCTCTGTTAAGAGTAAAATTTTCTAACCGCCCACCGGTTCCACAGTACTGATGATTTATAAAGTAGGGAAATAACTTTACTTTGTAAAATTTATAAAGCAGAGTTACAGCAAGCTAACACATGTAATAATAATTACTTAAGCCAATAAACATCACATGACCACCACTTCTTATGTTTTTGTATAACTGTTGTTAAAACAGGCAAAACTCACTATACGTATTGCCACACACAGCAAGCTAGAGTAATCAAAGGATGCCAGAAGTCTTGTGGATGTGTAGGCACTAGATGGGGATTTTATGCACAAACCTTCTGGCATCCATTGATTACTCTAGCTTGCTGTGTGTGGCAATATGTATAGTGAGTTTTGCCTGTTTTAATAATTACTTACTAAATACTTTATGTTGGACTTTTGCTAAGTTTCGCTGAATAAATCTATCTGAATTTTTTTTAAAAAGTCAATTAAATTTAAAAAAAAAGAAAGTGCTTCACTGTTGGACAAAACCCCTATCGCCCACCATGAAGGTTGGAACGCTCACTAGTGGGACCAGATTGACTACCACTGATCTAAATGGAATAAGATTAGTAAAATAATGAAAGACTATTATTAAAAGAACAAAAAATATATTTAATATGTTTAAAATTTACACTATTATTTGTTTGTTTTCATGTGGATTTAAGTTCTATTCATTGCTTTTAATGTATAATTTTAACTTAGAAAAATGAACAAAAAATAATTTCTATTATATTTGTAAATATGTAAAGTGTATATTTTTAAAACATGAAAATTTCCGGTTAATAAATGTGAAAATTATTTATCGATGTATCAAAAATACCATTGTATAATTATAAAAATACAGTCATTTTTAAAATTCCTAACTTTTTGGAAAATTATATTTTAACATAAATATGCAATTCAGCCTCTTATATGTTTACTATAAATTATCTAACGGTGACTGTCATATTTAATTTTTAGGTGGAAAAGTTAAAACTTGAATTGGCAAGTAGATTCAATTAATAGATTTTTAAACATTTTCTATGAAGTAACTTTTTCTTAAATATCTGATGAAGAAATAATGTGAAAGAAATAGAAGAATAAACTTTATATAATAATATTTTTCAGATTAATATTTAACTTAGTATCTAGAAGTCTAGTATGGGCATTTTTTCTCTCCAAAAGGACACAATTTATAAATGAAACTGACCATTAAATGTTTGTGTCACAGCTTCAAGTAGTGTCACTCAGCTTTTCAAGAAGATTATTGTTAGAAATTGTTTTAGATTTAATCTTAGATAAATAATGAAAATAAGCTTACAATCCAGGATTATTTTTAATGAGCAAGCAGTAGGAATGGGTTTGTGTTAATTGTGGCAAATGGTTATATTTAAATTACCAGATGTTTCCCTGATATTTAGACGAAAAGTTGAGCCTACTATATTTGTTAAAATAAAAATGAGATGTCAGTCTTTAAAAAAGTTTTCCACATTTTTCATATCCTTATTGAAATATTCTCATGTTTCTGGAAAGGATAATTTTTTGTGTGTGAAGTCAAAGAAAATTAATGAAGATAGATGAATTTTGTGCATTCTGTATCTATAAATCACTGATGAATATATTAGTGATTGAGTAAAAGAGTCATGAATATTCTTTTCTTGGTAGAATAATAAATTGATTGTTGAGCTTCTCAAACACTCTTGAAATTTAAAGGCAGAAGTTTAGCCATTAACAAGAACTTTTCAGAATGATTGATGCATTAATAGTATAAGTGATATAAAGACATTTGCTAAATGTTGACACTTGAGATTTATTTAAGATGGAGAGTATAACATATGGATCTAAGAAATAATATCCTAATTATATTAAACCAATTTGAATAAGGGGAGAGAATATTTTAATCACCTTTTCAATAAAGATAAATGGTTATCTTTAATAATATATCTATCCTACTTACTGTTTTTAGATTTTGAGAAAAATACCTAACTTAATAAAACTAACTTAGCTCTTTGTAATATTGAAAATAGAATTATATGTCTTCATAAGATACCTAAAGAAATTTTGAAAATTTAGTGATGACAATTAATTTCAAAAGTATGGAAATTTTATAGAAATAAATGGACCTATTAAGCTGTTTTATATTTCCATCCAAAGTACTTTGAAAAACTCAATTGTTCTAGTAATACCAGAGATTCAATGAATAGATAAACAAAAAGCAATAATGATCTATTTTGTGTTTTCTTTTGTTGCAGACAATGTAAGAGTAAGAAAAGGATCATGTGTAGAAGTATGATGTATATATTGTTTTTTTTTGTTTTGATGATGATGGTAAATACAACAATTATATAGTTTATTGCCTGGCAGTTTATAATAAGGTTGAGTAGCATTAGAGGAAACAATGTTGGACATAATTCATGGATCTTTGCCTATAGAATCTTGCCACTTTATTACTGCAGCAAATCATGCGAGGCTTAATAAGTGAATACATTTATTGTTTGAGAAGTTTTAAAAAGTTTTACCATTGTTGTCCAGAGATTAGTTGTAATCCATGAACTCTGCTAACCACAGTCTGTCACTCTGTCATACATAGAGGACTTTTCTTTGATTAAAATATTTGAATCATTTGTAATGATGTTTAGAATGACCAATAGTCCACTGAAGTTTATTCATCATATACCACTTCTCTATGCTTTTGTGAGTGGAAGGGTTATTCTATCTGAATGATAACCTGAAGTATTCCAAATCATAAGTGATGTTATACAGAGATGGTGACCATTAATTTCAACATTGTTTTACATTTTCATGATAATTTTTTTTTTCCAAAACATTTGTAAGTGACATCAAAGAACAAATATCATGATGTGATACCGGTTTTGAAGGTAGAAATTTAAATTTTGATTAGATTAAGAGCATAAAAGGAACATTGACCTTTTTGGTTTCTAGATTGGCACTATAATGATATTCATTTCAATTTATAAAATGATGTAGAGAATGTTCTTAATGTTTTGAATAACTATAAAATTTTGATTTAATAATTAAGAGTCAAATAAACACTCAAGTCCTTTATCAACCAGTGATATAATAAAAGATTACCACAACTTTTGGCTAGGACAGTTATCAGAATAAGAATGATAATTAATTTAGATATTGCAAAAGGTATGTAGAAGGAATGTTCTACACAGACTCTAATTCACTTTATCAGTATAAAACAAATTAAAAGATATATTTTACATCATAATGACATAACTACTATAATCAAATAATGCTTAAAACTATTATGTTGACCAGTTATTGTATGAAAATGAATCTTGAATTTTTAAAGGGAATGGAAAAGAATCTTTTAATGAGATTTTGTAAAATCAATAAAGGACTAGATCATTAGACCAATCAGTGTTTTTTTCAAGTCATTGGAAGTGAGGCTATTGAATCTATTATTAAAGAGACACTTCTTCATTGGATTAGGCATATGACATGAGTGAAGATTAATAGATCTTAAAAACATTTTATATGTTCATCCTGAGCATGTGTGATAGGCAGAATCTATGCTAGGACATTGCTATTTGGACTGTTGTCATTAAATAATGTAGGGTTGAAAGTAGGATACACTGAAGAAAAGCAATAAATGTGAGATGGTTAATACTTTTAAAGTAAAGTTTGTACCAGCAGAAGTTTAAAGAGAGAATTACAGGTTGTCAAATAAAGAGACTTCCAGAAAAGCATGTGATGTACCCAGACACATTTGCCTTTCAAGGATTGGTTTGTATAGTAAATACCAAGTTCATTTAGAATACTAATAGAACATGTTGTTTGGTATGTCCACATTGCTTCTAAGAAGCAAATGTGTAGTCAGAGAGCTTGTGATATTTTATTGGCTTTACAATAATTCTGGCCAAGGATTTATGTGTCTGCACTGATTAAAACTAAGGACACCAAAATATGTTGATACCAAACTTGTTTTAGATCTATATAATTTGCAAGAATTTTTGGATTCAAAACACTAAGATGTTTTTGGATTTTAGGCTGATAGCTTGATAATTAAAAACAGGGATAAATAAAAGCTGCTGAAGTTAAAATGCATTAGATTCACCAAGTCTGCATGTAAAATATTGCACTTATGAAAGTCATAAGGTATAAATTAATCTTGAAATATAGATAGGAAAGCAGTAGATAGGCATTTATTATGCACTATCATCTAAACATCTATTAATTATTCAAGTTTACACTAGGTGGGAGGAATAAAGTAGGAGGAATAGTTTTCTACTTAAATGTCCATTTATAACTTTTTATTCTTTGTTTTGATTTTACTGTGAGAAAGATTATATTTATTTACAAGTGGCTGCAAATGTTAATGAAGAATATAATTTGTTAGCTGCTTCTAATGATTGTAAATAAATGCCCTGGGTAGTAGCTCAGTTATAGAATGCTAAATTTAGAACTAATGCCTTGGACTGGAGTTCAACCTGTTACTTCTGGTGTTTTAATGGCATATGATCTCCAGAGCAACTAATTATAATAAGTAATATGCATATGAGATCTAATAATTATGTTTGTGAACTTGCCACCATGTGCTTGCATTATCAACACTGTGCAAACAACTCAGTAAGTTATCATAATTGATATATTAATGTCTTACAGCTGTCTTTGTATTGGTATGTGGCAGTGTCTTGGTAATTATCGCTCATTATTGCCGTGCATGTTTTGTGTGCCATCATAAGAGTAGCAGAACTTGAATTATTGCAAAACCAACATTAAATTTCTCGTTAAACTTGGAAAGAATCAAAATTAAATCAGGAACATTTTAGTCCAAGTTTACAGGGAAAATTCCATGAAGAAAACAGGAATATAAAATGCATTTAAATGTTTTTTTGAAGTGAGAGAAAGTGACACTGATAAAGAGCGATCAGGGTGCACAGTATCAAGAAAAACTAATGTGAACATTGTAAAAGTATGTCAAATTATGCATCAAAATCATGATTTGACTGTGAGAAGGACCCCAGAACAATAATATGGAAATCTTATGAAAAAGGTGTGCACAAGTGCACCAGGTCACATGACACCATCTGCAAGAGACTTTTAGCCAGTAAATAAATGATTTTATTGGAACACCCTACTTATCTCATTTGGACAGCAATGACTTTTCTTTACCTGAATATTAAGAAAATATTTAAAAAAAATATATTTTGATGACATTCAGAACATCAAGAATAATTCGAATGATAACTCGGATAGACATTGCATAAAAGAATTCTAAAGTTGTTTTGAAGATGGATTATTTCCGAAGCAATACTTCAAAAGTGATTGTAATTAATGAGTTTGCAGACTTAATTATTAGACTTCTTGTAACATAATTAATTGTTTTTCAAAAGTTATTGTACAATTATTATATGTCATTACTTTAAAACTAATTTATCTCGCCTTGAAATGTATTAAAATGTATAGTATATCTGATAATTTTATCTTGAAACAAAGCATTAATGTAACGAACTCCGATTATCTTGAATCACTTCTTTAAAATATCAATAATATTTGTATCTGTAGATGTGTAGGAATGTATATATAATTTGATATAAGAAACTATTACTGTAATCTCTTCTAGAGCAACGTTTTGTTTATTGCTTTTTTTTGTTTACTTTGCATTTCTTTAAGAAAAAAAAAAGTAATTCATTTAAAATTATTAATAGGTATATTTTTCTATCTCAAATGCATATAGATGTATATGATTAGTTTATTTATGTATTTTTTTGTACTTAAAAAGAAATATTGTTTACGTATGAGCTTTTTTCAGCATGTTTTATAAATCTTTTAATATCTCCTTTACATATCAATATCAATATATTGTCATCTTATTAGCAGTATTTCAAACATATCTCCATTTCATTTTTTTACTTTTCTAGATGGTGTAAATAATACCCTTTTTTGTGTGTGTTTATATATTTTATTTTTGCATCTTTCTTGTTAATCTTAGCATTGTAGATCTTTATTATTTCATACAGACAGAATATGTTAAGTCAAAGGCTTAACACATCTATTTAAATTCAACAGATCTCACAGTTTTTATTGCAAATTGGAATTCTTTGAAATATAATAGAGTTGTTTTAAGTGTCATAGCATCATCCGGGATGCAAACCCACAACCCGCGCAACTGCTTGCAAGTGCAAGGCAGTCGCGCTGACCTCTCGACCACCAATGCAAGACAAATATAATAAGAGTTCCCTTTGAATTATTTGCTTTTAATGGCTGCTTTATTTATGACATTTTTGTTTAATCACTTGTAATTCACTCCAGAATGAAGGGCTTTTGACTTTATTTCACTACTTCTTATTCATAACTTTTTTTTATATATCTGTCAAATCCATTTTCCTTTCTGATCCATTCATTTTAAATATAGTCTATTTTTAGATCTCTTAGATTATTTTATAATCTAGTTTAAGTTTTCACATATCATTGTTTCTACTTGTTAAATTTTCTTGATGAATTCAGTAATTCTTGTTTGTTCTCTTAATTACATATTTCTTTTTTTTTTTTTTTGATTAATTCTAACATAAACTTTTTTTAGATATGTTTAAAATGTTTTCTCCATCATATGGATCTTGAAACATATGAATGAAGATATTTGAAAAAGTTAACAACCTCCAATTTATTTCATACTAAATTAGCTCTATTCAATTGACCCAGTTCACAGTTACTTATATGTATCACCTATTGTTCAATATTCATCAAAGTTAAATTATAACAATTTGAATCACATGTATAAGACTTGCTGTATTTATATCGTTGGCATTGTCTAGTTTATATAAATGCATTAAAGATTCTTATTAATTATGTATTATAATAGATTTCATGATAATTAATACATAGAATAAAAAGTTAATGGGTGATTAATGGAAAAAACTTCACATTCTCATTCATTAGATAGGTCTATATAAGTGAATTTACATACAAAGATAAGACAGCTGTTCTTATATTCTCAAAGTCTCTATCCTATGCTTTGGTTAGAGAATCTTTCATACTCAACCAAATATCACTGAGGTATAAAATGACATTATGGCACCTGTGTATAGGGTGTAAATTGCTTCTGATGAAAATTTATGTATGTATACTGCACTAGTAAATTAAATAGAAAGTTACAATAATATTAGCAGGCAGTAGATTGGATGATTATATATAGAATAAATGTCAGTGGATGTAAAGTGATTAATGGGAGAACTTCATGCTGTCATTCCAAGATGTTTTAGATTGACCTATATAATTGAATTTAGGTATAAAGATAAAATGACCACTTTTATCTTTTCAAAATATCTATCTTGTACATTGGTTTAGCAGTATTTTTCATACTCAACAAAACCTCACTGAAGTATTAAAACAACATTACAACACATGTGTATAGGGAGTAAATCCTTCTGATGAAAATTATAATACAGATTATGTAATCATTATCTCTAGCCTCATAAATGATTAGTAATTATTTTTAGTATTTGTATGTAAAATGGATGATATCAAAGGTGTGAAAGCAAGAAGTTTGTCAGTTGTAATCTTTCTATGCTTGCTAATCTTTTTTTTTAAATTTAAATGACCAAATATCATATGCTTTGATAAACATTGTTAAAACACAGTCATTTAAAATTATTCATTTCTGGCATGTGGACATATTTTCTTTTAATAGTATTATCAATCCATGCATGATAAAGGTCTCTCCAAGTTTAGCCCAGTTTCTCCTATCTCTAGTCCCTCTTCTCAACATCTAACCAACATAGTTTTATATTTCATTCATCCATCTCACACATTGTCTCTTTCTAGTTCTTTTATAATTTCTTAGGATCCCGTTTAACATTCCACATCTATTATATTCTAATCTAGCACTATGTCCAACCCAACTCCACTTTATACATATTCATATATATTTTACTGAATATTGTTTTAAGATGATTTAAAAAAGTGATAAAATATGATACAAAAAAACTAATTAAGCTAAGTAAAATTACAAAAAGAAAAAAAACAGGTAAAAAAAAAACGAGTTTAATGAATTGAGAAAAGACAAATAATTATTTTCAACGTATATATTAAAGTAATGCCTGAAGTTAAATATTTTTTTCCTTCTCTCTCTCTTTTTATTAAGAAAAAAAATTCACAAAATTTCAGAATAATTTATAAATACTCTTTGTAATAATTTATAAATGCTCTTTAAAATATATTTGTTTTATATAAGTAAAATGTAGATAATTTTTGCAATAGTAAGACAAAAAAAAACAATCTGAAATGATATTTAACATATTTGGAGTTCAAAATCAACATTTTATTAATTATATATAACGTTTATGTAAATATTATTTGAAAATCTTTCTTTGAGAGGATATCATTATTGATCTTTATTTTTCTTCTTTAAATACATTTTTAATAATTTTTCTTTCCTAAGTATTAATATTTAATAACTTTAATATAAAAAATAATTAAAAATGGAAAGAAATGTAGAAATTAATAGAATTATGCTAGTATATCAAATAAAATAAGACGCGTTTCATTGTAGACATATTCTTTGTAATCTGTGAATATTTCGCTCTTTTCCACTAAATTTTAAATGTCCATTTCTAAGCATTGGTTAGGTTTTCTCCCAATTATTTTTATACCTATTATTTAAAAAAAAATATTTTCACTGTAAATGGTTGAGAATGTTTTAACTCAATGAGAATGACCATTAACTCCTACCATATGGCAAATTTAATGAGCTTCGTTAAAATCCCAAACATTTTTTTTTCCAGATTTAATTATAAAGTCAATTGCATTCACTTTTCTCGGATATTATTGAAATCTTATTAATATATTCAAGACCAACCACTATTATTATAGTTATTTAGTTCAGATATGGAATTTATCAACTTTCTGCATATGTGTTTGTGGGGAAACACGAATTATGGTCACATAGTTAATTTGTGAAACATAATATAATAAAAAGAATTACTACAGATTTTGTTGGTAAATGATTGTGGGCATATATATATATTAGAAGGGATTTGAACTCAATCTTTCAAATATCCTACATTTATCCATGTTAAACAATCGATGCACATGGTCACATAATGTAAAAAAGATAAATGATCTCCAATAACCATATTTTGTGCTGAACCAGCACTCTTCAGTTGATCCTTTCCATAAAAGTTTGAAGATTTGCTATCTTAATGTAAACTGAACAGTGATTATATGGGAGATGATGTTCTGGACCAACTGATAAATACTGATTCAGCACAATATATATATATTATAACGGTAGGATTGAAAATGTGACGGCACATGATCCTTCGAGAACGATACATGTTAATTCTTGAATAGAAAGGAAAAAGGATCAGGAGGGTTTGATTTGACAAATGTGAGGGAATGGAATAGACAACAAATAGAATAAAGGTGTAATAAATATTTCAACAATATTTAAGCGTTGATCTGGGTTTTTTTTTTATTTATTATAATTAATTCTTATATTTCATTTTGTAATCTTTTGGTTCGTTAAAAGAAAATTATTTTAAGGTTTGCATTTGGTGATTGCCATTCATAAATAAATTAACTGTTATTATAGAAAATTTATAATACGGTCTAGGCAGAAATGCTTGGTTGTGCCCTCGAACGGCCACTGTATGTTACAATCTCATAAAATTTAAGAGCGTAGCATAATGTTTTGTTACAATATTTTAAGAGGATGTAAAAATAAAAGAAAGCTAGCAGGTATAGAAAACTACTAATAGGTCACCTTTTTTTAGAATTGAATAAATAACATAAAATAAATACAGTTTCACAGTGTTAATTAGCTTAAGTTCTGGATTCACCCTGGGTAGAATTACTTTAGTCTACCTAGAGTTAAACAAACAACAAATTTTTATACCAAAACATAAACAAAATGTTGACTTGTAAAAACAATCTGGTGAGCGTATTAACTAATAATGCATTGTTTTAAAGGGACATTAATAACCTTAATTCAGGATGGTTTACTTAAAAGAGAGAAAAGATTTTAGAAATTCAAATCATCAGATTACTTGAGATTGGCATATTAATAATAACTAAAATAAAGATATAAAATTAAGTGTAATAAATACATATAAATAAATGACCACACCAAAGTTAAAGAAAAAATTAGAGCATATGAGAGAGAATTAAATTTATAGAAATTATTTGAGAGCAATTTACATATTAGAAAAGTTGCAAAGTTAAATTATACATTAGGAGAAATTGATAATAGGGTTTGAGATTAGGCAGCTTGATTTACTTTCTGGCTATATGAAAATCATTATCTTGCACAATTTAAGAGTCCATTTTTAAAGTACGGCAGTTGATGGATCCATGTGAATTCTTCTTGGTGACAGCCAGCTTCCATTCAGCATTCCAGAGATTTTCAGGCTTTTATTCATTTCAGGGCAGCAGGATATTATGGCAGTGGAAGATGACCCACTAGGGTCAGGAAAGGCTTTCTATTAGAACATTTTTAGATTTCAAAGCAGTGTAGGATCTAGAAGCTCATCTGTTGATATTTAAAATTAGCCCATTTTATACTCCTGCTCCTGGTATTTGTGGAATGCTCTTAATTTATTTCTAGCACTAATCTAATCTTTAATCTAAAATCTTTAAGTTTTCTTTGTTCATTGTTTGAAGATGCAAATGTTAGATAACATTTCAAAATATTCCAATCTATTTCCAGATTGAAAATAGATTTGACAAAAATGTTTAACAAAAATAATCTTAATCCCCATTTTATTTTAAGTAAAACCTTAATTAAATATTCCTTTCCAAGATTAAAACAATATTGTGTTTCCAACCCTTTAATTATTTTTTGGGTAATTAATGATTGCATCTTCCATCTTGGATTTTACAAAATACACAATTTAAGAGAAAAAAGTAATTTAAAAGAAAGTTTTATAAACAATGTATAATGAAATATTTTTTTAAGAAATCAATATTTTAGTATTTTTGCTCCTATAATATATATAAATATATATATCTGAGCCACACCTATGTATTTTTAATGTGAAGACAAGAATTAATAGTGATAAATATTGAAAAGTTAAACTTTATAAATTTTCGGCACACATCTCAAATATATATATAAAAATATATAAATAACTAAAGGAGGGGGATGGGATATAGGGTTTAAATATAGGTTAGTAGATGACACCATGAAGATCAATCTTAAGTTAAAATTGACTGCTTCAATATATATATATATATATATAGTATCTACATGTTTACATGTTCATGCATTTGTCATCAAAAATTTTGGGATCTTATTTATTTCATAATATTTATTCTTAAATTTAACTCCTTTTTTACAGGTCATCTTCAGGAATATTAATATACATCCATGTTTAATTTTTTTTTAAATGTTAAAATACATTGCAGCAAGTGTGACAGAAATTATTGAAAATAATAAACAAAAATATTTATAAATAGATAAATGGACAAATGAATAGATGAATAGAAATAGGGAATAGAATTATAGATACGTGTTTATATAAGTAGATAGATAGGTATATGAATATGTAAAGGAATGTAAGTGGGGAGATGGGTAAGTGGATAAGTGGATATGTGGTCCATTTTTTGTACATATTCTTTGAAACATATTATCAATGATATTGTGTTTAATTTAAAAAAAACCCAGACATATTAATATCTTAAATGTGTTCAAAGTCAGTAGTTTTGTGATAAATTTTGAGGCATTTGGGGCATTACAATGGCACTGTTACCACTTAGACTCTTTTACTATTTGGAATTATCTATAATGTTAGATTACCAGTATTCTTTTTTCCACAGAAATTGCAACAAAAATTATTAATTTAAAAAATCTGAAGATATCAGTATTATTCAGATCTTATACAAATATTACCATAACTTTGAATCTTAAAGCAAATCAACAGTGCCCTGATAAGTTGTCATATAGAATATAAAAAAACTGACACTATCACTGATTGATAGATTATTTATACCCAGGTGTTTTAGAGTGTGCTTTATTGATTAATATTTTTGAAAGAAAAATTGTAATTTTTAGTATTTTATTTACATATTTAAGTTTATTTAAGAAATATATTGATAAAGTATTTATTTTAAACCCAAAAATTATGTGATTACAACTGGAATTTATTTTAAAATATTTGCTTTTAGGAAAACAAGTTGTAAAAACATTACAATTATTTTATTGACTAATGAGAAATGCTTTCATAAACATCATTGAAGAAATTATAGTAAATCAAATTTTGAATTTTAAGACATTTTAAAAATAGCAGTCAAATAAGAAGTATTTCATTCAGTAATTTTTATGAATAGAAAATATTACTATCCAATACAAAGAAAGTAAATGAGAGTAGAAGTTGAACTTTAAATCATTTAAATGAAGTTTTGATGTTTACATCTAGACTTGCAAAGATGTGATAATCTCTAGGGTAATAAATAATTAATAATAATCATTAATATATTTGAATGAAGTGGATAGTATTGTTGTAATAAGTGGGCAGTTTTTATAATGGTGACAGATCCAAGAAGTGATATTGATTAGTGTGAATTGCTAATTATATTCAGATTGCTTACTATTAATCCTACAAGATAGAGTTTTTTTCCACTTATTTTAGTAACCTTTGTTTTAAATAATCACTAAACATCACACAATCACCATCTCTTATACTAGCACATAATTGTTATTAAACAAGGCAAAACTCTCCATACAGTAGTGCCACCCTGTGCCAACCAGAGTAATCAATGGATGCCACAAGGCTTGTGCATAAAATCCCTATCTAGTGCCTACTCATCCAATATCCCTAGACTAGTTTCTGGCTTTTCGCTTTCGTCAGTGAGGAGCTTTGGATCTAAGAGCACTGCACCTAGATCTTAGGATCTAATGCAACTTTCCAGCAGCCACCTTTTATCTCTACTTAACTACAAGCCTATGAGAATGAAATTGAAAACACAGTGCCTTGTTTTAAATAACCTTGGGCAGTTAAATTATTTGTCATTTTGAAAACTGCATTATTGCCTAATTATGATTAGAAAATCATTCTGATTAATATCATTTGCCAAATTAACTAAAGGAATTAGAAAAGCAAATTTAAATGATTTTGCACTTGTATACACAACAGAATATAATGCATTACTTCAAACAGTGCAAAAATTGATCTTTGCCATGATTAGAATCGGCATATTAATTGATATCAAGAAACACTGTCACATTTCATGATTTATACATGTTAAAGCATTAATATTTCTGTGGTAAATACTTAAACTATGTTACTACATAACATGTGTGTTGAATCATGGATAATGGTCAGGTATCTTGACGAAATAGCCAATCACAGTTCATCTTTTGACACAACATATATAGTAAAAGAAGTCATTAAGGTTTACATTTTTCATTGAGTTAATAGCTTATGAGATTATCGAGTGCAATTCAGGAGCATTGTGAGTTAATTTGATGTGAGCCTCTTTTAATTCTATGTTATTGTTTTATTTTTGAGTGAATTGACACTGTTTGACATTGATAATCTAATAAGATGGAAGAAGTGTTTTAATTGTGGCAGAAAGTCTGGTTCATGTGAAATGCAATTGATACAATGGGGATGAGTTTTCTCAGGTTTTTTTTTTTTTTAATTTTTATAGTAATATATTTTGAAAAGTTTATTGGGAACATTATGTAGTATGCATTATTAAACCACTAAACATCACATGATCACCATTCTTTATGCTTACACAAGCTGTTTATACAGAGGTAAAACTCTCCATACAGTAGCACCATTTAGTGCAAGCACAAAAATGGTGATCATATGATGAGTAATGATTTAATACCAATCCTACCCATGAGTAACGATTTAATACCAATCCTACCCAATGGGTTATGGTGACTGTGGTTATTGGAAGCTGAACTGAGCTCAGATTTATACAACTATACACACTGATGAGATTGAAGTGAAAACATCATTGTGTTTTTATTTTGGACTCAAGGCATTATAGTTAGCTAATAAGACAAAAGGTGGATGCTGGAGGGTTGCATTAGGTCTTAAGATCTAGGTGCAGTGCTTTCACATCCAAGGCTTCTCACTGACTAAAACCACAAGCTAGAACCTAGTCTGAGGATATTGGATAAGTAGGCACTAGATAGGGATTTTATGCACAAACCTTCTTGCATCCATTAATTACTCTGGCTTGCTTTGAGTGGCACTACTGTATGCAGAGTTTTACCTCTGTGTAGTATGTCTTATATATGGATTTAATCATGCAGTTTAATTCATTTATTGTATTTTAAATGTACTGTATTTCTAATGATTGCACAACTCATGTCAATGAAAAAAAAATATGTATTTAATATTCTTAATGTTCTTTATTGCAACTGGCAATTATTTCGGATTACAAATTAATGACAAATCAAAGGAAATAAATATTATATAGAAAGTGTTGATATATTTTTTATGATAATTATGTGACTTTTTTTAAAATTTCAGATCTTTTTTCCAAAGTGTCTGTGTTCTTGGCTACTGTCTGCTGCCGCCTTCTATTGCTTTGATTATTTGCCGTTTCATCCTTTTAGCTGAACAGAATTTGGCACTTTTCATTGTCAGATTTGTTGTTACAATGCTTGCCTTTTGTTGGGCTACATTTGGTGAGTGATTTTCATTATTATTATTGCTTTAAGAAGTCATATTATAATTATACACTTTAAATTATATAAATCATACTTTATCTTTTTAATCATACCTCATTAGTTTTTTTATTTTAAAAATTGTGATATTTAAAATTATTCATATTTATATTAGCAAAGTAGTAGAATTTGGAAATAATTTAGGAAAATAGAATTATTTTTAAAATGTAGCAAACTTAGCATAATTAAATATTAAGATTTATCATAAATTTGGATGAATACATTTCTATGTTATAGTATTTTATCACCCTGGTAGAAAAGCAATCTGATGTTTATTTACATTATTTTTTAGTTATATTTCTCATTTTTTTGTATATATATATATATATAGAAATTGGAGGCACAATATATATTATATTTCATTCCATGACCATCTCACTTATATTGCCTATAATAGTTTATATTTTGTTGATAAGCTTTGATTACAATAGAATACATATTGTCTACTGAATTGCAAATGCACAATATTTTTTAACTCAGACCTTTATATCATACAGATATTTTAATGTATATACTGTGCACATATAAGTTAAAATTGTAATGTAACAAATTTTAAAAAAAAGTAATAATGTAATTATTATTAATAAATTTAAGAAACACATTTAGATTTATATTCTGTGTGTGTTCACTCTTTCATATAAACTCAAAAACTAAAAATAATAAATTATTTTACTATATTATTAGTTTTGTAAATAAAATAATAAACAAAGTTTCAAATTATTATCTCCATTAAACACACCCTAGTCAATATCTTCTTTATTTATTTATTTTTTCATCTCTAAAGGAATGTAATCTGAATATCATTAGACTACAGTCTTTCTATTTGTTTTGATGTTTTAAGTTTATACTAACTTTCAGCCATTCCCAACTTATTTTCTATTACTCATTTGAGATTCCCTTTTAAATTCTTCAATATGAACATTTTACAGGTTTTTTCTCCTGCCACTAATAAATTGATAAGTTTCATTTTATTACTTAAGAAATAAACTTTACGAATTTTTTAAAAAATTATTAAAAGTTTTAGTTTTACAATTAAAAAACATTTTATTACACAAAATGCAATGCCCTGAAAATTTACAAAGGATAATGGAAATAAAGAATAATATCTTTGGTTTTTAACATAAGCCAAAGAAAGATTATTTAGTAAATATGATCGCTTACTGTTCTGAGATGGAAATATGGTTTTTGCTACATGTATGAATTTTACAATATTTTGTTTATTTAGATTTTTTTATAATGTGTAATTTAATTAGTGTACATTGACACAGCACATACTTACTGTTTCACTATATATTTAAAATAAATTGAAGAAATGGTAAATTTTCAAAATGCTATTTTCTATGTATTGCTACATGATTACAACATGAGAAAATCTTCTTAAGACACATTCCTTGGGAGTGTTTTAAGGATTTTGGTATAAATGTCTTATAGAGAGTAGTTTCCCATCTGATTGTATGACAATATATAGAATAGAATATATAGAATAAAATGGTAGATGACACTTTAAAGATTTAACATCACTTCAATATATTTTATAATTAATATGTGCCACTGAATACTAAGATGTTTTTATATGGGTGCAAAGTTCTTTTTGGAAAAATGTGTGCTAAATAATTCTGCCTTGTGCATGAATAAACTGATTTAATTAGTTTTTATAAAGTAAGATTGCTATTTTATAGACTTAAGATTTGATATTAAATGGATCAGATTGATGGTATTTTGATAAGAAAAATATTACTCATGTTGGTGGAAATGTTTGACACTTTCAGAGGCTGACAAAAATGGTGCTTGCTTAAAGCAAGCTTCTTGAGTTAAATGTTGCAAATTTTCATCATGTAACAAGATATAGAGGAAAAAAATGAAAATTGTGGTAATTAGGATTTTAAGATCACTCCAATTTATTTTATAATTAGATAAGATTGCTATGTATTTACACATAGTAATTTTATTCACAAAGCAACTAAGTTTGAATACATTATGACTCCACTACAATAACAATTCATGAGTCAAACTCTAACAAAGAACTATTTTATCAAACTTGTAATTACAGAATATTATGATGAAATAGTAATAGCATAATTTGTTTTAATGACTTAGGCTTACATCTACATCATAATATAATGAAGCCTCATATATATCGCTAAGGTGCATACTTTATGAGTTTCCAAATTAGATATATTTCAATTCTCTTTCTTTTTGAAAAAAGAATGATTTTTTTATTTGAAGCTTACTTTGTTCAATTATATTTTTATTTATTATATACAGTTAAAGAAATCACTAGAATATTACAGCAGTCTGTTATTAAGACAACACTACAATTAGGAAATGAATGCATAGCCCATTGCCATAATAGCCTACTGGTTTAAGTATGAGGGTCATGGTGATCTAATTTACATGTAATAACTAGATGTAATTACAGGGGGTTTGAACCCAGATTTTCATGGTCCCTTTAGTCATCCACTCCATTTTATACATCTGACACACATGACCACATACATGCGAAGAAAATAAATGATTTCCAATATACATATTTCATGCTGAATCAACACTCATCAGTTGATCAAGATCACTATATATGTAATCACGAAATACGTATATTGGAAATCATTTATTTTTTTTACATGTATGTGGTCGTGTGTGTCCGTTGCATAAGATAGACTACATAACTAAAGGGAGTTTGTATGTCTGGGTTCAAATCCCCTTTAATTACCTCTAGTTTAAAAATATGTAATAGCTAGTTAAATATTTTCATTTATCATTATATATGTGTGTGTGTGAATGTGATTGCTTACCAGTATTTGACAGGGATTTCTATGTATTTGGTTTAAAACTGTTTTGATAAAATTTTCTGAAATCAAATGGTAAAATAAACCTTGGTCTACTCTAATTTCCTGTTTTGCCATGCCCGCTGACCAATTTTTGTTTTAAAGAATGTATTGGCAATTAAATAGAAACGTTTTATAGAATAAAAAAAATTAAACTAAACCGTACAAAATCTTTTTGGTGGAACACAAATGTATCTTTTTCAGAGATTTCTTTTTTGTAAATGATAACACTATGTTATTTTTTAAATTCATCATTCTTAATTTCCTTTCCATTCTCAAAGTTCATTGATCGAAGAGTTTTGAACAATGTTTTTTTTTACTCTAGTAACCAATGATTTTTAAAAATAGTCATCGAAACGGGGAATGAAAAATGTAAAATATGAACATTTTTCTATAATTTAAGAAAGAATGAGTGCTGTTTGAAAATGGGTTTGCAATCACTTGGAAATATTAAGAAATTACTTTTTTTGTATAAAAATGTTATATTTATTGCCACCATGTATTTTAATAGAAGCAGTTTTCCTCAGGCCCATATGTCATAGCAGGAAAGTAAAGCAGAATGACATTTCCTTCATGCATTTGATAAGTCTAATATAAAATATATATTAGATGTATAAGGTTCTAATCAATAA
Organism: Epiperipatus broadwayi; assembly: GCA_028023455.1. Taxonomy (NCBI): domain Eukaryota; kingdom Metazoa; phylum Onychophora; class Udeonychophora; order Euonychophora; family Peripatidae; genus Epiperipatus; species Epiperipatus broadwayi. Next base: position 4,462,893 of record JAQFVV010006238.1, read on the forward strand.
TCATATTTTTTTCTATACAAGTATTTGAATTAATTCATATTTAATACAAAGATATAGTGAAGCTGTAGTTTTGAAATTATCTAAAAAGCTGCTATCACTCCATATACCATGAGGGAGAGAGTTTTTAAGATTTTACTCATCACCATATTAATCTCAACTCAAAACATGTTTTGCACTCTGTCCTCATTAAGTGCACCTCAAACTGCCATTTCTTATCCACAAAGTTACCTTATTTCTCTTTAAATGTCCACCATCTGATGAGAACATAACCTAACATATGGTAAACATGTAATGTGCAAAAGTGTAGAAAACCTTTCAGATGTTACCTGTAGTACTAAGATCATAGCAAATAATTGTGTAAGTATAAGATTGTTGAATTATTAGGTTCCATATTTATTTTTTTACAATTTTTTTTTTTTTTTAAAAAAAAAGAGATTTTTGCTATTCTGTCTCATACATTAAGTCTGTGGAGGTCCTAGCTATTCTGAAAGATATAAACATTTTTTCTTAAAAGTTGTTACATACAAAGAGGGACCCTAAATTAACCACAATTTTGCAATAAAAAAATTGTGTATTTGTTTTTATGTGTTTCAAATTGAATCCCTTTCAAAGTATAGTCTATTTAAATGCAATATACCAGTCTACATGTGGGTTTCTCTTTTTGATGTAGACTGGAAACTTTTGCAAAGTGATGCCTTTTAATGCCTGTGACATTTTCTTCTTCACCACTTTTAAGTTTACACACAAAAAAAAATTGAGATATTTTTTTTCATTTAAGAGAATAAAAAGAAGTCACACAGACCAAGATTGAGTGAATATGGTTAATGGATAAGGTGGGTCATGCTGAATTTAATTAAAAATTGTTTTACACTTATGGATTTGTGTGCTATTTTTCTGTCATAGTAAATCTTGCACTTCTCATTTTACTGCAAAATGAGGTGTTTATGTTTTTCCGCATCGTGCATACTTTTCAGAACTCATTGGTTTTAAATGTTTGATCATTATAAATGAATTCTGAGTGAATAATATCATTTGTACCCTCCCCCCCCAAAAAAAAAAAACAGCATCATGTTAACATTGGTCTTCACTTTTTATGCTTTTTTGAGAAATGGAGAATTTGATGCTTTCATTAAACTACTCATAAACTTGTGTTTTTCTCAGAGCAACTTGCCTGTAAGCTGTTTCAAGCATTACAACTGTTTTCTCTGCTATTTTTTGTAAAGGAGTAGAATTTCACATCGCTTCACAACTTTTCAACAATTACAAAAGACTGAAGTGGAGCTGGACATATTGCTAGAAGATATGATAATAGATGGACAATTGAAATTTTAAACTGGATTCCAAGAGATTGTAAAAGACCCAAAAAGAACCCATATGTGAGATGGATGGATGAAATAAGAAAGTGTGCAGGGGTGATGTGGAGAAGAGAAGCTAAAGATTGACAAAGATGGATTGTACTTGGAGAGATCTTCATCCTACAGTGAATTGATAATGGTTGTTGTTGTTGATAATGATACATTTCAGTCAACATATGTGAAATGCACTTTACAAAAAATGTCTTACATGGTACCATGATTTCACATGGTGACATCACTTGGCAGATTAATGCAGATGAGACCCCGCAAGAGGTATTTAGCAACAGAAGCATATAGTACAACAAATGTGACTACCAAAAAACAATTTGAGCTATTTATGAATCTTCCCTCATATATTCGTTCCATAGATTTAAGGAATTATTGTATATTTGTATGTGACTAAGATTAGCCATAATCCTTAAAGTTATCAATTTGATTACTACGCCTTCCATAAAGATGTATTGTATGTGATACAAACTTTTATCTGGGAAATACTGCAAGGTCTTAAGTCTTTGTTGGTGCAGTTTATGAAATGTATTTATGTCTTGAGCATAGCAATATTGTTTGTCATGACTGTTAGAAAAGGCTACATACAGATGATTTTAATTAATTAATGTTTAGTACATTTTTTACATTCATGTTTCATTTATTTTAATATTTTATATTCTCTATATTATTATTATTATTATTATTATTATTATTATTATTATTATTATTATTATTATTATTATTATTATTATTATTATGATGATGATGATGATGATGATGATTATTATTATTATTATTATTATTATTATTTTGTTTAATAATTTCTAGATTATAATTGAAAATGAATAAAAAAAGAATATATTTTATTATATAAATATAATAAATGCAAATTTGTAAAGTTTTAATTTTTTTTTTTAATGATTTGGCACTTAGTTATTATAAATGAACTTCAAATATACAACCAATCTTCTTTGCTATTTTTGTAATGCTCCTCTACAAGATTAAAAGTTTTAAGCTATTGGAAATAAAGCTGTAATTAATTAACTGTAAGTTTGAACATTCAAACTTAATATCAGTTTGAGCGTTGTAATGATAGAAGTAATATCTCTATGTTGATGCGTTTTGATTTCTAAGCCACCTTGTGAGAAATGAGTAAAAATCATGTCACTCTAGATTGGTTAAAATTTTATTGATCTGGTAATGTGTAAAACTTTAAAGAATTATTTAGATGGTGTATGAATAGTTGAGTGGGAATAGTAACGAGTTTTTAAGAAGTAGATTAAAGATTGCCATGGGATTGACATTTAGAATTTTATCATAGCAATACGAAACATTCACGGTTTTTTGTGTGTGAGAGAGAGAGTTAGTGATTAATGGCATAATGAATCGTCATAATGGACTAATGAAGAAAATTAAACTTTCAGTAATGACGGAAGTGATAAATAAATGTTTTCAAAAGTTGAATTAATCTGACATTATAGGATAGTTTTACAAAAACTTATTTTGGAACATGAATTTTAAAATTGGCTTAGATTCAAAAATAATTTGCACATTTATAAGATATTTTTGAATAAGAAGTTAATAAGGAAATGTAGGTTTTACATAATAAACAATTTTTTACTCTTTTGATTCTGCTATAAAAGAGTGTTATATTGTGAATTTAATTGAGATCATTGGATTTGATGGAAATTTCAATTTTCGATTGAACGAATGATGTTTTACAAAAAGCTTGCTAAAAAAAATATAGAATGAAAGATACTGCAGCTTTATAACTTCCTTATGAATCATATGAGGATTGCGGGCAAATTATATCTAAAATATCTTCATATATGCTTTCTGATATAAAGGTATGATAATGCTATAAACTGATTACATTGATAAGAAAACATTTTTCTAATAATATTATTGTGTGTTAAAGAGAATAAAAATGGAAAATTGTATCTACTGTATAAAGATCAAGGCGGTGGAAAAGTTTATTAACAAATTCAATAATTAAGGTATGTTTGTATATATACCTAAAATTTTAGACGATAACTTTTGACAATATGGATTTTTATATAATAGTAGATAGGTTTGAACCTAAAATATATACAATTAAAGATATAAACATATGTATAACGAGATCTTCAAAATGTGTACTCTCAAACTTTCGTTCAAATAAATAAGTTAAATGATTAACAAAATTCAAATAAAAATTTTAATCCAAATATATAATAATATTAACCAATGTGAGGATGATGATGTATAATTTAAAAATACAAATAGTCTCAAAAGTATTTTATTTGTTTTTTTAGTTTTAATAAAAAAAAAAAAACCTCAAAGTCACCAAACCTCCTAAAAAGAAAGTTTATTCTTTGAAAACTTTTAAAGGACTAATTATCAGGACTGTGAATATTAACTAGCATAAATGTGCTAAAAACATATATTTGGATTAAATTACAAATACAAATTAAATAGATTAATAAAAAAATGTAAGAAATTATTAATAATGAATAAATAAAATTGTTGCATATATACTCGCAACTGTAATTGCAAGGAAATCAAGTTATATATCACGTGACTGCTTGTATTAGAAATGTTATCTAATGAGCATGCCAATAGTTCTTAACAAGCTTTTCAGAACATCCCTATTCCCAGACTGTTTTCTAACTCTGGCTTTTGTCAGTGAGGTGCTAGGATATTCAAGCATTAGATTTAAAATACCAGGTCAAGCCCAGCACTTTATCTAATGTTTAACTGTTAAGTTAAAAATCTGAAATTTTCAGACATCCATAATGTCTTCAAATCCACTATCTAACTTAGTTCAGTCCCATACGGCTATTTGAAGACATGGATGTCTGAAATTTTCAGATTTTCATTTTAATAGTTAAACATTAGATAAAGTGCTGGGCTTGACCTGGTATTTTAAATCTAATGCTTGAATATCCTAGCACCTCACTGATGAAAGCCAGAGCTAGAAACAGGTCTGGGGATAGGGATGTTCTGAAAAGCTTGTTAAGAGCTATTGGCATGCTCATTATATAACTCACAACTATCAACATATGCTCATTAATATTCAATATTTTATTAACAAAAGATATTTTAAGTTTAAGCTAAGTTGAAATTTAAGACCTTACAGTATTTCTAATGATAAGATCTTATCATGTTAAACATTGAAACGGTCACTTGAACCATGGTTTTTTTAGGTACCATTCTTTTAAGATTTTATTGTTGTTTTCCTTAGTTTTTCCAATGATGATCTTCTCCTTGAACATTGGTAATGTTAGGGAGTAAATATAGCAGCACTGGGGATGTTCTATGAGATGTGGTATCTGTAAATCTTGAGTACTTTGTGACACTATCTATTTCTTCCTTCACAGCATTATACATGTCTTGCAAAAGCTGGTTTTTTAAACTTCAGCACTAACTTCTGAATCTGATTGCATTTTCCAGGTTGTTTTGACTGGTGTGGTTTTTGGTTCTCTAGCCCAAATGGTAAATAGATTTCATCTAAATAAATTCATCCTACTGATTGTTCTAACTGGAATGTTGAAAAATACTTTTAAAATAGTTAGTAAAATATGGCTTTTAGTGGGAAAAGAGTTATAATTAGTGGTTGTGTCTCTTTTTAGCATGGATCATGGCAACATAGCTTCAATAGTAGAATGCACTCTAATACAAAAGCAATATAAAATGAACTGCTGCACTCATAGAATTAGAATAATAGTGTCTAGTTTCTTGTTTTAGATCTATTTATAGCTCTTTGATGTTGTTGGTTTTTTTTTTTTTATTAAAAGAAGAAATTTATTTCTGAAAATAAAAATACAAAAACATTGTAGTCAGTTAGTAAACATTAGTTCATGATAAGTTGAATATTGAGTAGTTTGTTAATGTTCGCAAAAGGATGTAATTATTCTTATGTAATGAGTGTTTTGTAATTAAGGTTAATTCTTGCCCAGGTTTCCTGGAACAAACAGTCTGGAGCCAGAAGTTGGTCTCTTTTCTTAATTTTCAAGATCAATTCTGTGAAAACATGACAGATGTCGTGATTGGTTTGGGTAAATATTAGCTTGCATCTAGTAAGCCAAACTGCAAAATGGAGAAAAATGGAAAGTCTGATAATGGAGAAGGTACCATTTTCTATAAATTTGCTAATGGAAAAAGCATCTGTTATTCCAGGTGACCCGCTATTGACAATTAAATCATGAAGTGGAGCTAGAAAGGAGCAGGAGTAAAAGAGATGCTGGATTATTTCATCCTCAGTCTGGCATAATTGACACTGAGAATTGATCTTTGTGAATCCACTTCTCCAAACCAAGAAATGATTGGTGAGAAGTGAAGAGAGATTGAATTTGAGTACAAAGTCAATATATTTGGGTTCAGAGAGCCAGTTCTTAGAACGCCTGATGATTTGCTTGTTATTTATTTCCAGCTGAGAAGGCAAATCAGTTTGGTTTGGATTTAAAAGCTTATATGTCTTCCAATAAGTCTTCTTGTTTTGTAGAGTTTGTTCTGTGATGTTAACTAGGCTGTTAGGGTATGTAAATAGATCACTGGTCCATTTACTTGCAAATGGTGGAGGCGTGTCTGTAGGTTTGAATGGAAAATTGATGTTGGCATTAGATAATTCAAGGTAGATTAAGCGGAGTAATCCGATTGATTTTTGTGTATAGAACACGACTATAGAATGCAGACCCGCACCACCCAATTCCCTGGGCCTCTGCATTTTAATCATGCTAATGGAAACAACCTTGCCTTTCCAAAATAACTTAGAACAGATTGAATTTATACTTGATTGAAAGACATTAGGTGGTTTGATAATGGGTAGAAAATAGTTGATTCTGGGAAAGATAATCATATTTAGTAGTGTTGCTTTTCCAGAGAGTGATAAGGATATTGAAGAAAGGGATTTCACTATTTGCTTGGTTTTGTCTAGAATGGACTGCTGTATTTGCTTTCTCATTGCAGTGGCCGATAATGCAATGGGAAAGCCAAGAAATTTTTGAGGCTTGGCAGTGTAAGTTGAGGGAATGGTTTTGCCATTGAAGATTTTCCAAATGGCTGATTTTGGTTGGTTGATGTGCAGATTATATTGTGAGGCGTATTTGTCCAAGATCAATTGTAAGCATGTTAAATATTTGATGGAGGGAAGAAATATGGTGACATCATCGACATAGGAGATGTGGTGTATCTCTTCTCTCAAAAGAGGAATATAAATTCCAGGTAGTTTACTTTCAATTTCTTTGAGGATGGGGTCTATATAAGTGATAAAGCAGAGGGTACTCAGTGGAGATCCTTGAGGAATTGAGAGATGGGGTCTAAATCCAGGGGCCAGGCTGCCATCAAGAGATGAAAATGGACCAATTTAGGATGAGGTTACCAATAATTCTTACATAGACCAGAGGAACTGAGTAGTTACTAAGTGTTTGTAATAATGTGGAAGGCACTACAGTGTCAAAAGCACATGCAAAATCTAATTGCACTGCAATGGGCATAGTTTTCCTGTATTGTCTAATGTATTCTCTGACAATCACAAAATGACGAACAGCATGAATTGTGGAGGAGCCCTTACAGGCATATTGATGCTTTGAGATATATGATAGTAGCTGGTCTTGGATCCTATCCTTGATGATGAACTCAGTGGTCTTGATGAGTAGCGGGGTCATAGATATAGGTCGTATGTTAGAGAGTTGTGAAGGATTGATTTGTTTTTTCATAAAAGGGACTAATGCGATCAGGTAGAGATCCGGAATGTTTTGAAACTCATCCGCAGGAACATCAATTAACCCGTGAAGTATGGGTGCAGTGAAATAACTTAGGTGGAGCAGCACAAAGCGAGGTATCCCATGAAGACCAGGATGGGTGTTTTCAGGGTAGGATTGTAGTTTCTGAATTTATGTGAGCTTCTGTTATATTGTGACTGTGAAAGTGCATTAAATCGTCCCAGGTGTTAACATATGTTCTAAACAATGTATATGTCTCCAGCTAGGGAATATATGACCTTTGCATTATTCCAACAATATTTTTTGAAAAACACCCTGTTCACTCTCTTCAAAACATGATCTGAATACAAATTTTAGTACATTATAATTTTTATACATAAATATATGAAATAAAAGAAGAGAGAAAAATAATTTGTCTTTTTTATTTTTATTTACATTTCACAACACTGGAAGAAGAAACATTCACTGCGAATCAATTCCAAAATTCTAATATTTTTTTCAAATCCATCTTCAGATTTTCTATAAAAATGGACAAGTTGTTTAATTAAAACTCCCATTTGAAAGGCAGATTAAATAAGATTCCAATTTATACTTTAAAAAAAAAAACTACAAAATTCAAATTCTTTCATGTATCAAATGCATTTTCTGCTCTTCCATTACAGTATTATTATCACTCCTTTGTTTCTCACATATTACAATGTAATACTTAATAATCTTCAATAATGCACATGAATTAATTGTACGTTTAACCTTTAGTTAGTTTCCCCTTTATTTCTCACGTGATATGTATCAACATGCACACACTCAAATGGTAGTTTATATATTAGACAGTTCACATGGGTATTTATTAAACAGTTTTTTTTACCTCTCTGCAGTATTGTAGTATAATCAATCTGATCTGAATTGCATTTGTTATAGCTACAATATATATATACACACACACCTGGATCTCATTTTACGCAATAGATAGTTCCTCAGAAAACACGCGCAAATGAAATCATGCAAAAATAGACGTTACTTACATTGAAAAAGGGGGGATGCGGTCTGTGATTTTTTAAAATTTGCGTAAAAGCAAAGCACCAATGTAAAATTACTTTAAAATTCACGCAAAAAAAAAATAAGGAAATAAAATATGATTAATAAAAAATTTCAAATTTGAAAAAATTTGATACAAGACAAACTTTTTTTAACTATAATATTTAATTTTATTCAAAATAATATATTTTTATGCATAATTTACAGTACAGTAATTTACATTTTTTTATACACGTTTTAATTATTATAGCTATTTGCCGAAAAACACGTTCGTTTGCAAACAATTAGTGCCAACTTCACACTCATGCTGTGTCAATGGTTTTCTGGTGACAACGTAATTAGTAATTAATCTTTGAGATGATGATTTTATTAATTGTTTATGAAACTAACAACTAAAAATTAAATTCTTATTTTTGTCTTTAATTTTCAATTCCATTTAAAAATCAAATTTCACATCACATTATTTCAAGTCGCCATAAGTAATTTTTAAATTGTTAATTACAATTAAAAATCAGATTTTAATTTTTAATTGTCAAATTTAATTGTGCCCACTGCTATTACTGACCTTTTAAAAATAAACTTGTGTTCACTAAATGATTAATAATTGATTATGTTCTTTTTTAAAAAGCAAAAACAGAATGTGATTTAAAATGCAAAATTAACACGCACAATGTTTGAACAAATTTACATTATAATCTTGTAAAATTTAATGTGTGTATATATAAAATGTGGAAATCATGATTTTAATTCCATTATTGCATAAAATCTTACTATTATAAAGCACTGAAAATATTGAAATTACTAAGTTGAAAGTCGAATTCCAATAATGCACTATTACTTTCAATATAACGTAAGTGCGCAAAATTTATTATTTAAAGTAATAGCGCGTTATTGGAGTTCGACTTCCAGTGAAACACGAATCACATAACTTCAAAATCATGTTAAATAAGTCCGCGTAAAAAGAGACCCAGGTGTATATATATATATGGGGTAAATTTTTTTTCATATGTCAAATGCATTGACCGGGAAGCGAACCCGGACCAGCTGCTTGAAAGACAGTTATGCTAACCACTAGGCCTCCAATGCTTAACTATATGGCGTAATTTTGATTCTATGTATGTATTAGTTTCTCACAAAAAATGAGTGTTTTATTTCATTTTTTTACAATGTTGAAATGTTTTATAAAGAATAATCTAATTCAAAAGAAAATTAAAAGATAACATTGTACCATATCAAAAATAATATAAAAAATCATGGAGTCACATATGTAAATGTACTTGTGTTTTCCTTATCAGTCTATTACGGATTTATTTTCAATATTTGGTTCTTCTTTATTATACTCTTTTTTATAGAATTAATCTGATGATTCTCATTTACAAATAATGGTAGATGATATTGATGATAATGATAATAGTTACGATTATATTAAAAGTCCATAAACATTTTTCTATATCTATAAGTATTTCTTATTATCAAGATGTTAAAGGAAATAATCAAATGGCTTACTGTTTGGGAATTTATAAGAAATTTGAGTACCGAAATGATCAGAACTGTGCATGATCCATGGATCTTGAGCTTCGGGGTCTGCCGCAATTACCATCACTCACTGCAGGGAATTATTAAGATTATTTTGTCATATATTGACGTAAAGGAATGAAATATTATTCTTTCTTTCTTGTTATATTTAAATTATATTTCAGCTATAAACTTATGTCAAAAAAAAGGCAAGTCAATAGATTACAAATAGTTATAGGAAAAAAACAGATAAGATATGAACTCATAATATATATTTATCACTCAGTGTAACTTTCATTGATATAAGTATATTTCTTTCATTGTTTTAGTAATCTGATAAAGTGAAAATCTTTTGTATGCTATTTGTGTTACATATATATTTTTACTGTTATATTCATTTATGATTAATTTGATATAACACACTTTTTTATAACACACAGAAAATATTTCTTAATGAATATTTTTGTGTGTATAGAGAAGTCCTCTGCTTACAAAAACAAATATTTGTCACCAAGCTGCATTTCATTATATACTTCCTAATTATGGATATTATTTTAAATACTGAAACCAGATAGTGTACATAACCATCATCAAGTTGGATTATGTACCATCTTTCAGTACGTGTAGGAAACCTGATAATTTTGCCAGATCTGTTTTAATATTGTATATATAATTTATGTTACTTCCTTTCTCTCATATATTATTAAATATTTAAATTAAAAACTTCGAAGCCATGTGGATGTGCTACTTATTCCATTTTGTTTAATATTTTATATTTAAAAGATAAAAGAAGAAATAATTATTACATGCATGTTGTATAAATATTTACCTGTGTGTTTATTTTCTTTCATACATTTTAATTCTTAAAGAAAACGTGTAAAAACTCTTCTCAATATTAGTTTTCTTACTAAGATAGCTGTGCAGTTTCTCATTTAATAATTAAAAGGCTTCAGAATAAAATACATTATTTATTTCTCCTTTGTTTTCATGTAAAAAGAAAACGCGCCATCTAAAGAGCTTTCAATCCTGTGCTTTAAAACAAGCTTGGAGATTTCAGACATACACTGGTGTTTAATTAAATTAGTCTATAAAATTCGCAATATAGCACACACCTATACAATATATACTTTTAGAAATTACAACTAATGCACACAATTATTTTCTAAACAATAATTTGTGATGCCAACTAGGTAAAATACATGTTAAAGGTCCTTAGTATATTTTCCCATAATCTGCAACCATATGCTCAACATTTGTAAGATTGTACATTAGTTTGGCACAGTAATAGAAAGGTGTTCTTAAGGGTTAAAAATTTCTGGTTTGAAACAATCTGTCATTTTCATTTCCAGTCCTTAAATATTACTTGACCTTCCCAGGTAATTAATCATTCAATATTTTTTTTTCAACATCATTGTACATATGTACAAAGAAATGAATAATAAATAGTAAAGATCATTATTGTACCTTTCTAATTACATTAAAATCAGTATAGACAATATACACAAGATGCAAAACTCACTATGCAATAGCACCATTCAGTATCAGCCAGAGTAATCAATGGATGCAGGCAGGTTTGTGCATAAAATCTTTAACTAGTGCCTACTGGTCCTATATTCCCAGACTAGTTTTTAGCTTGTGGCTTTCATCAGTGAGGAGCCTTGGATCTGAGAGCACTCTAGATGCAGTGCTTTTGGATAGAAGGTTCCTCACTGATGAAAGCCACAAGCTAGAAACTAGTCTGGTGATATAGGATGAGTAGGCACTTGATAGCAGAGCTTTCAAATCCAAGGTTCATCACTAATGAAACTAGTCTGGGGATATAGGATGAGTAGGCACGAGATAGGGATTTTATGCACAAACCTCCCTGCATCCATTGATTACTCTGGCTTGCACTGAGTGGCTCTACTGTATGGAGAGTTTTGCCTCTGTGAAAAACAGCTTGTGTAAGTATGAAGAATTGTTACGATGTTTGATGTTATAGACAATATACTTATATTTAAATACTACATAAATATTTTATGGATTCATTTGATCACTATTAAATTTAAAGTTTGTATTTAATGTTTAAAAATATATAATTTCTAATCTAATAACAATGAGGGATTAGACTGATGTAATGTCTGTGTGGGTATGACTATAATATCAAATCCAACAAGGGTGTTGGGCATTGCATAGTCGATTTTTCAATGAATTTTACAATTGAATAGTTGGAAGGATGAGAAGATTGAAGCTGTCCATTAAAGTTTGAGGAATTGCTTTTATTATAAACTAAATACTGATTGTATTTATGTGTGGGAGCATATGATCTGGCCTAACTGATGAGTGCTGGTTCTGTACAAAATACGTCTATTGGGCATTATTTATCTTTTTCACATATGTATAGTCAGGTGTATTGATTGATTGAAATAGAGTAGAAGATGAAATGGACTGAAAAATCCTGTATTCAAGTCCCTCTATTTACATAAACAATTGTTAAGGTTCAAACAGTCGAAATAAGAGGACTAGAGCCTTGACTCATAGAGCTTAAATTTTAGAGTCCGCCATTTTATTGTTGTATGAAACATTGCAATATTATCAGTATTTAAATATGAATTTACTGAAAAGTAATTGTTGTAAGTCTTACAAAAAATACAGCACCTATAAAATAATTTTGCGTAGAACATTATATCCATCAAATATAGGCTTTATAGTAAATATCTGATTTTGCTATTTTACATTTTATATATATAAAATATCTTGCTTCTATTACAGAAACTCTGTCAAAAGTCAAAATCATTTTCCAGCTATATTTTATTACAAATCTAAAAGAAAGTTATTTTAGATTGCCCATAGCTATCATGAAACATTTATTTATTTTTAAATTAAACCAAAAAAAGTGGTTAGAAAGTAGATGTAATCCAATCATTTTAACAATTTTTTTTTTGCCCAAAGTTTAAATCGAATATATAATTCAAAGTAATTTTAATATTTTTTGTATTATTTTTTTAAAAAATACATTCAATTAATTTATAGATGAATTGTAAATAGAATCATATAATATACCTATTTTTTTTTAAACAATCACCTCTTATATAATTGTTACATTTTGATTTACAAGTGTTAAACTTATTCTCTCCACAACTTTTGCACAACTCATTCTAGATGAATACATTAATGATTACCACTAATCGTTTATGAAAGTGGAGATTATCTCTAGCCCAAATATATTCTTTAAACCACAATTAAAGTTTAATGCATATGTTTTTAATTAAAACATACACCGAGAATTTCAATATCCCTTTTACCATGTGCAATATCTTTTATAAATATATTTAATAACCATCACTCCACCAACTGTTTTCATATATTTGAAAAAGACATAATAAAATTCAATCTCCTGATAAGTTTTCATGATAAATATTATTAAGTATGTATCTATAAAACGATATTACAGGATTAAAACATCACCTAGCATTGATTACTATGGTTTGCACTAGGTGGCACTCCTGTATGGAGAAAATTGCTACTGTTTAAAAGATATTACATATCATAATGGGAAAATGAAGTTGAATTACTTGTTTAATGTGTGTGTGTTTAATTAAAAATATTTATTAATTTTTTAACTGAAGGTTAAAGTTTATACCTTGGCTAGGGATAATCTTTACTTTAATAAATGATTAATGATAATAATGTAGGTATTTATCTAGAGTGAATCATGTCTAAATGGTAGGTGGAATAATTTTGATACTTATGAATCAAGATATAACAATTTTCTATTGATAAATACCAAACATATGATGCAAGAGATTATGACCTGGTCAAATAATGAGTTCTGATTCAATGTGTTTTAAGAACTTCTATAAATTGATTATATTGACTATTTAATTAATTATTTTGTATGATTTGGTGCAGTAGTAAGTGACAGAATCAGGAACTCAAGATTTATGGATTGTAGTTTTGTTCTATTATTTTTGGTGCTCCAAATTCATACAACTCTAGAGCAATAAACAATTTTGACCTTTTTTAAGTACAAAAATTTAAAAAGTTCTACGTTTATTCTACCATTAAGTGTGTATTTAATTCTTAGTAATTGTAAGATAAGCTTAATTTAATTTGTAATATTTCTGAAGTAATAATCTTCTTATGTGCATATGACAGCAACCTCTTACAAATCAATCTTTCCTAAAATAATTTTAATAAATGAACAAGTTAACATCATCTAGACATCATCTTGATAGTTTTGTAAATAATTCCCTCTCATGCTAAGTTAGCCAGTAATATGAGAGAATATTATTAAAAGATTTGATTTATGAAGGGTTCTTCAACTACTCACATAAAATTGACTTATATATAAAATCTCTAATTTCTCTTTTGTCTAATTGGTGAATGAATGTTTGTCTGAGTCACAACTACTGCATTTATACAAAGGAAGTAATTCCACCATTAATTAAAAAATGCTAGGAAAAAATTAGTTCAGTGCTCTTAACTACATGGTTATAGTATATATTTCATGGTAAAGGTTCCCTACCAGCTGCAGGAACAGCCACAAATGCCAATTCATAATTTGACATTAAGGTGCTACATGCTTTAATGGTCTGTCAATTCCTTAATTTTTCAGGTGATCCACATATTTACAAATGTAAACACATGTTTATAAATTAGCAGGGTTTAACAAAAAATATATATTTACATTAAATCTTTGAAAAAAATATTACAAATATTATAAAAAAAATTACCAAAACAACTAGCATTTTCTCAGCCAGCTGCAGAAACAGCCACAAACACCGATTCGTAATTTGACATTAACGCACTCTATGCTTTCATGATCTATCAGTCCCCTAATATAATTGAGATAAACAATATACTTAAGAATGTGAATGAACTTTTATAAATTACAATGTTTATTAAAAAACCATATTTTCATTAAATCTTAAAAAATATTGTTAAAGCAACAAATTAAATAAAAATTATTACAAATATTATATTTAATAAAAAAAATTTAATAAGCAACAGTTATTAATAAAGTTAAAAAAACGGATTATGGTAATCATAACTAATTAGAAAAAAAATGAAATGTTTTATTCAGAGGGTGCTCCAGTAAATATCAAATGTTGTGGAAATGGGATATAGCAGAATATGGGAAAATTTAGAGTGGGGAATGGAAAATAAAGTGGTTAACAGATTTATCTGGGCATAATTGCTGAGATATTTTTGACTTCATTTAAGGAGAGGCCACAATACATCACATCAATAGGTATCTATAAAAATGTAAATTTTAATTTAGATTCATTAAAATGTGGAAAATTATTTATATAATATTTAAATGTTTTGTTTAATTTACATTAAATCTTTAAATAAGCATTTATTTTATATGATGCTATGTGTACAATTGTATTACATTCAAAGATCAGCCTTTCAAGCTAATTGTGCATGCATCTTTTGAGAGTGTTAAATAATAAATGAATACTTCCCTCTGCAATACAAGATCTTGAATTGTAGAGGGAAGTATTCATTTATTATTTAACACTCTCAAAAGATGCATGCACAATTAGCTTGAAAGGCTGATCTTTGAATGTAATTAAATCTGTAAAAAAAATTTGTTAAAGCAACTAATTATTACAAAAATGATTATGCAGTAATGATAGTCTCTGCCATTAAAAAAAAATGTTCAGCGAAAAACATGATTTTAACTTGAGAAGCTTAGTATTTAAATCATGAAGAAAATGTGACTGCAGTAAATTACAGTATATAAATTCTTGTTTGAAATGTGATATTTTGAAGAGAATATAATTACATTTAGTTTTGGTTACCGTAGTATTACATTTATACAAAGAATTAATAAAAAATGCTCACCTTTCAGGGTGGCTATATTTCTCATGTTTAATATATAATATTAAAATATTTTTTTGAATTTACATAAGATATTTTTTGCTAGCATATAATTGAAGTTGAAACAATGGTTTTTCTGTCTGGCTGCCTTTCTCACATTTAATAGGCAATATTAAAATTTTTAGTTTACATAAAATCTTTTAAAAAAAAATTCTTAAAGCACAATCAATTAAAAAAGGGGCTTTACATAGTCCAGTTGCAGCCTGGTTACTTTATAAATTTTATAATATATGTTCAGTGATACATATTTAATAGCCAATATTTAGAATTAGTTAAATATGCCAACACATATTGGGGGGGTCAGATTCAGCAAATGATCTGATATTAGACACCAATCATGGACCACCAATGGCATTGAATGTATGTAAATACACAACCCACTGTTTGAAAAGAGTAAGTGTAAAATAATAAGAACATAGAAAATTAAAATGTAAGAAGCTAATTTTGATAGATCAAAAATAATCTAGGCCTTGTTACGAATGTTATAAACCAATGAATTACTTTTGTATGGATATATGGTTTTGGAATATATTGGTAATTATTATTAACTGATATAATATTAATAAAGGTATTTGCCCTAACTGAATTATCGATTGCTGAAGATTTACTTTTGTACATTAATTCTAGTAACTTTTCTTAATTAAAATGTTTTATTTATAAAAGTCTACTTTATTTCTCAAAATATGCAGTAGAAAACAGTTTTTGGGTAAAGTGAAAATTATTATTGAGCCACAAGTACAGGAAACTGAGAAATTGCTCGACATTATAAATGGAACATTTTTGTTATACAAATAAGTAAAAAATATTGAAGCTTATTTGTAATAACTTATAGAACCTATAATATGCCCAGAAAATTTTGGCACCCTATGCCTGGAAAACAGAGCATTAAAAAGGCATATGGCTTATTGCTTGGGAGTTCAAGTGCTAATGAGTAGCAGAATCAATCCTACCTCCCAATCCCAAGTTGGACACTCTACCAACTGCTCCAAATCATGCAGGATAAAAAATGTTAATGTGTTTTTTGCTCAGAAGTTCATAAAAAATTTGTGTGCCTGAACAATGAGCACTGAAATCGATCCTGAGATTATCCGATCCCAAGTTGGACGTTCTTCCTACTGTACCAAAAACATAGCTTTAATGGAATACTACCAATTGTTTTTTATATAGACACTGAGATGAAGTAATTATTTAGTTTCTATAAAATTAAGGATTTAATTTAGAAACCAATTTTCTAATGCAATTGCAAATAGTTACAGAAACCATAATCTCAGAATATTTGGGAACAATTTGGTCAAGCAAATAAACTATTCATGTTTTACTATCAACTGCTTAAAAATGAAATTGAGTGAAGTAACTTTTTAATGGATATGCTGCTAAAAAATTAATGGCTAAGCAATAAATGTATGAAGCCAGTTTTGTAATGGACACTGCAATTATTTACTAAATTCATAAGGAGGGAAAATTTGAGGTACTTTGATTTGGAAACAGAACACTACCAACTGTGCATTCTAGGAATTAGAGTGAATTGCATAATAGAGTTGTATTTATATATTGGACTATTTTTATTATCTAATATTAATATTGAATGTCTGTAGAAAAAGTAATTTTATTTGCATTTTCCAATTACATTCAACTGTTAGTAATAGCACACAGGTTAATATATGCATAACATTTCAAGTGGTATTAATCTCCTCTCTTCTTCACATGTTGCTGATCTGACCACTGATAGTACTAGAATGGAAATCAATTCTGAACCCTTTAACCAACTGAGCCATGGCAGAGTGGCTCAGTTAGTTAGAGCATTATTTTAAAATCGGATGCAGTTGGAATTGACCCATGATAGGACTAGCATGGGAATTGAACCTGCACTATTACATTCTTGGATATTGAATTGTAGGGTAACATTCCAATCATGTGAGCCATTTTCCCATGACTCAAATTTAATATTCAAGAATCTAAGGGTCCAGGTTTAATTACCATGTTAGTACTGTCACTAGTTAAACCAGAAACACGTGAAGAAGTGGGGAAGATAATATCTCTCGAAATATTGTGCACATATTAACCTGTGAGCTGTTACCAGCAGTTGAATGTAATTGGAAAATTTAAATAAAGTTAATTTTTCTAAAGACGTTCAATACTTAATATTAGATGATGGAAATTATCCAATATATAAATACAACTAAAATACTATCATTTACAAGCCTTCAGCAAAATGTGTAATAGAATTTATTATTTTTTTGTAGAAAAAATCTAATAGAAATATTTTATTCTAAAAATAGAACTTAAAATTAAAACAAGAAAAATTATCTTCAACGAAGGATATGAATGATTGATAGTTTTCAAATGTAAGAATAAAAATAAGCAAACTGTTGAAGCCTTTCCAAAAAGAAGAAGATAATATTTAACAAAGTTAAAAGAGAATATAAGATATCAAAAAAATATCTAAATAACCAGTATAAAAATGCAATTTATCCACTCTACTTCGGACACTTTTTAGCAAAAACCTTTTATTGTACACAATCTTAGGTTTTGACCATCCTGCAGTCTTTTTCAAAGCTACTTTTACTTTAATTTTTTAAAAGTAAAAATTAAAATGAAAGTGGCTCTGAAGAATATTGCAGGATAGTCAAAACATAAGATTGTGTATGCATATAAGTATGATAAAAAGTTTTTGCTAAAAAGTGTCCAAAGTAGAGTGGATAAATTGCATTTATATAAGATATTCCAGCACAATTAAGGAAGTGGTGAATTTGGTAATAACCAGTATGCAATTGCAGTTTATGAATTGATGAGCCAGTTTTAATTTATTTTTTCCTTTTCTCACTGTCTTTGTTGTTTAGAACTAAAGTGGCTTTATTTATTTATGTGTAAAAGTGTTGATGATCTACTAGACAGAAAACCCAAGGATTAAAACATTGGAATTTTTAGTGGGAAGAAGAATGAATTGAAGAGATGTAAAATAGTAATTATGAAGAGGGATATGATCATATTGTTGTAAGTCAGTGCAGAGACACTAACATTATAGAGAATTAAGAAATCAGGGAGATGAAAGGTTGATAAGGCTATAGTAGGAAGACTCACCATATCATTGATGAATACATATTTCACAAATTAAAGAAAAATCATAAGACTGAATGGAATCAAACACCTCATCTAGTTTTGTCATTGTCTCTTTTGATTTCTCTAGATTTGGAACTAATATTTTTCTCAGCTCAAACATCTGATCTTGTTGGCTCTCCATTTTAACAGAAATAACTAATTTACATGCCTC
Source organism: Epiperipatus broadwayi (assembly GCA_028023455.1). Classification (NCBI taxonomy): domain Eukaryota; kingdom Metazoa; phylum Onychophora; class Udeonychophora; order Euonychophora; family Peripatidae; genus Epiperipatus; species Epiperipatus broadwayi. The sequence continues at coordinate 4,481,627 of JAQFVV010006238.1, forward strand.
TGTTGGTGTTGTTCATTTAGTGTTTACATAACTACTATTTGTAGGCCCATTGTTCCTATAATCATTGCTGGAATTCATGTGATGGTACATTGAAACAGATAGTATTTAAGAGTTTATCATCATTTTATTAAGTTTTATATTTACACTTTTTCATTTTTCGATATTGGTCAGATTTCAAGTTGGTACAAACTTATTAGTTTAATAGAAATATGTGCATGGATTTGCATATCATGTGTCATTAATTTGAAGTACAGTTTAATACCAATAAGAGAGTGGATTTACATTATCATGGAGATACATTGAATTTAAAGTGCAACTTAATACTAGTATATAAGTATTTTTGCATATTTTGGAGCTGCTAAATTTCAAACCTCAGTTTCGTAGCAGTATGTTACAAATAAAATTTTAAGAAAAATAGTATACACCTGGGTCTCATTTTACGCGGTAGATAGGTTCCTCAGAAAACACGCACAAAAGAAATCGCATAAAAATAGATGGAACTTACCTTGAAAATGGGGGATACGGACTGTGATTTTTCAAAAATCGCATAAAAGCAAAGCACTAATGTAAAATTACTTTAAAATTCACGCAAAAAAAAAAATAAGGAAATAAAATATGACTAATAAAAAATTTCAAATTTGAAAAAAATTGATACAAGACAAACTTTTTTTAACTATAATATTTAAATTTATTCAAAACAATATATTTTTATGCATAATTTACAATAATTTACATTTTTTATACAAGTTTTAATTATCGCTATTTGCCGATAAACAGGTTCGTTTGCAAACTGGTAAAAAATCAGATTCTTCACAAGAGGAAATACAACTAGCACCAACTTCACTCTCATGTTGTGTTAATGGTTTTCTGGTAACAATGTAATTAGTAATTAATCTAACAACTAAAAATTAAATTCTTATTTTTGTCTTTAATTTTTTAATTTTCAATTCCGTTTAAAAATCAAATTTCATTTCACATCACATTAATTTCAGGTCACCTTACGTAATTTTTAAATTGTTAATTACAATTAAAAATCAGATCTTAATTTTTAATTGTCAAATTTAATTGTGCCCACTGCTATTATTCACCTTTTAAAAATAAACTTGCGGACACTAAATGATTAATAATTGATTACATTCTTTTTTTAAAAGCAAAAACAGAATGTGATTTAAAATGCAAAATTAACATGCACAATGTTTGAACAAATTTACATTATAATCTTGTAAAATTTAATGAGTGTACATAAAATGTGGAAATCATGATTTTAATTTCATTATTGCATAAAATCTTACTATTATAAAGCACTGAAAATATTGAAATTATTAAGATGAAAGTCGAATTCCAATAATGTGCTATTACTTTAAATATGACGTTAAGTGTGCAAAATTTATTATTTAAAGTAATTGCACATTATCAGAGTTCAACTTCTGATCTAATACAGTGTTAACGCATAAAAGAAAACCGCATGCAAAAATATTAAGAAGAAACATGAATCGCATAACTTCAAAATCGCATTAAATAAATCTGCATAAAATGATACCTGGGTGTATTAATAAATTAAAGATTTTCATAAAGAAAGATTTCACACTTATTAGTTAGGAAAATGATTGCAAATAATAGGAAGATAATTTATCCCATGAATTCAAATAAAAAGTAGGATTCTCAAGACAAATCCAATGAAAAACACATCTGTAATATTGAAGAGTAAAAATATAGGGAAAGCTTGGATTAACAGAGAAATTATTTATAAAATGAAAGGAGGAATATTATTGAAAATTATCATTTTTGTAGATGGTAATACATGTTTAGAAAGCTCAGCTGTGAATTGAGGTATATAACAGACAAAGTTAGACAAATAAGGTTAGGTTGTTGTGAAATAGAGAATTACATTATAAATGTTTATTTAATTTATAGAATAATAAAATCTTTTGCATAGAAAAGCAGAATTTCTAAAATTACTAAAAACTGAACTAATAATAAATTATGAATAGAGAAGACATAGTAAGATGTAAAAAAAATATTTTTTAAAAATAATGCTTTTACGAGAATACTCAAATAACTGAAACACACAGGCTTATTTTATATCTGTATCTATATATGTAATATATAGGGTATAGGAACACACACTTTCACACGACCCACCACCACTCTCCACACTATCTCATAACATGGATACACTTGAACACATATATGTTGAAAAGATAAATAATCACCAATATCCATATTTCATGCTAAACCAGCATTCATCAGTTGGTCCAGATTACCATCTCTATACATAAATGCTATAAGTGATCAGATATATATTAAGATAGCCAAACCTCATACTTTAGTGAATACTCAAAATAAAAATTACAAAATAACAACTGTATATATACACAATCACACATGAAATTTGATTATAGCATTTCCATTAGAGATTCTCCAGGGGATTAAACTTTAGATCCATCACAGATTCTTAATCAGGATGTTGAACCCATTTATCTATCTCCTAGAACTTCTTGCTAAGAAAGACAATGTATTCCCATATTCTTAAATAATCAATTATTTTACACTAATAAAGTTATTTTGAAATTAAAAGTAAATTTATAATCAATATCTTTTTAGAAATTGTTTATGTACGCTTTAATCATTTAAATGACTAGCACAAGATTAGTATTATTATTGATGTTAATTATTTTGTATATGTTAAAATTAATAATCATGATATTATCTTCCAAGTCAGTCACTGATTGCTGAAATGTTTTTCTGTGGGACTGATATATCACTGGCATTTTTGATATTATATAGTTTTAAATTATTAGCTAGCTAAATAATGTGCCAACTATCATATTTTTTCATTGAATAAAAACACATTTTTAAATTTACACTCTAATATTAGGACAGATTAAAATGTTTTGAAAAATTGAACTAAACAACATACACCTCTTTGGTTTTTAATAGTACGTGTAATCACATCGAAATTTTTAAATTAAAAAATATTTTTATACATTTGTTGACTACAAGTACATTCTGAAAGTTACTTATACAATTCACACACTCTTTTTACATCACTTAAATGACAAAGGTTTTACCAACACCCTTTTGTAAAGGAAGAATAATATTGGCTTTATTTATTAAGCTTTCCAATTGTAAGATGGGCATATTTTTTGTAGTTTTCATTTTTTGTTTCACTCTGTAGCTAAAAAATAACCAAATACCCATTTACTGACCAGTAATGAATGATTAACTAATATATTCATGGCTGAATATGCCTGATTCAAAACAATTTCAGTCTACTATTATCAAATCATATCTTTGTTGGATTGGAATGAACAATACAAGTCTTCCCAAAGGGGGTGGTATGGTAAACTTGAGCATAGTACCTTAGGACAGGTAACCCCCAATTACATTATATTTTTTTTATTATCAAAGTTATTCTAGTGTAGTACATTGTTGATTGCTTTTATTGGAATGATATAGTGGAGAATAGAATACATCGGACAGTTGTAATCAAAAATGTTGTGGAAGCTGCATAAGAAGTCAAAAGATATGGAAGTATTTGTGATTCAAAATTGGTTTGTATAGTCAAAGCAAATCTCATGTTTAGTTCATTATTTTTTGTTTTGCGTTGTCATCTTTTTTCCTTGAAGTTGGAATAGCCAATTCATTTGTGAGTGTTTATTGTTTCTGATAATTGTATATAGAAAGTAAACAGTTTACCGCTTTTTTAGTTAACCATCCAAAATTCATTGATAGCTAAGAGATACCGCCTCATCTCCAACAAGACTGATGAGAATTGCTTTCGTATTCATTATTTCTCTTTAAACAGTTCTAAAAGCTGTTTTACTTATCATTTTATGTACGTATATATGTGAGTATATCTGTGTGCGTGTTGATGAAATCATTGTGTGAAATTAATTACGTAGATAGTTGAAACGACTCTCCATTCTCCCTCCTGTCATTATATTCCTGGTATAACTTCATGACCTCCCATTGCTACAAAATTTAAATAATCATTAAAAGGCAAAGTACGATAGCAAAAGAAATGCAACGCAATTTTGAATTAATATTTAAATCCTCTTAGCAGGCAGCCATGTTTTACTTTCCCAATTGGAAGCCTCGTCAAAAGTTTTAAAAAAAGATTGAAGTAACGTTTATAATGGAAAAGTAATCAGTTTCGACTTAATCTTTTAACCCTAAAAAAAAATTGTAAATCTAAAAATAGATTTTAAAATTAATGTTAGATTAAAATTCTTTTATTAAGTAATAATTTATAATTTTTAACTTGTATTAATAATAATAATCAAACAGTGTATAATTCGGAAGCTCATAAGAATTTTCAGGGCCAGAAGTGAGAGAGCTGGCATGATTCATAGTTCTGGTGTTCCAGAATCTGCCCATCTGCTATTGGAACTTAACATGCAGACTAATTTAGGACGATAATGATTTTAAACTACTGATGTAACACTGAGTCACAGTTGGTTTCTGGTGATTGAATGAATAACTTGCCCATGTCCTCTATTGGTTTTGTTAGACATTTGAGTGGTAGATTTATTAGATGAAAGATCATTTTTTTATTTGTTAGTCATTTTTCTTTTTTATCATAATTTTTTCTTATCATCACAAATTTTTTCAATGAATTATTCCCCCTCCCTCATAATTTGATCAACATAAGATAGCTTTTAACATGAACGTCTATGCCTTAACAAAAAAGTTTAGGACTAATTTTAATGAATATTCATTTGTTCATTTTTATGGTGAATCATGGTATTCTTAAAAATCTTTGCAAACACAACAGTTCAAAAGTATCAATAGTTTTTCTTTCCTTTTTCTTTAATGTTCACCTTTATATAATAAGAACACTGACCCTAGCTAATCCTATATGTTAAGAAATAAGAGCAGTTTCCATTTTTAATGCCATCTTTGGAAAGATTGAGTGATGAGTAGTGCATTTAAATTTTCATTTTTCAAAACAGTTTCTGGATTTTGTCTTTATCTATAAAGTTTGAAGGTCAAATCGTCTCTTCTTTGTGTTATTAATAAGAAGGGAGGGTGCTTATTGTTAATGAAGATCGAGTATATTAAATTATATAATTACTAACTTGTGTCAAATCTGCATAACTGTTCAGGTATGCTGCTTTGGGGATCAAAAGCATAGGATGTTTTAAATTTTAGGGTTTTAGCATGAAAAGTAAATGGAGCTGAAAGTGATTGCTTGGATGCATAAATGCCTTCTTAACAGCTTTGAAGCCTAAGCCTCATTGATAAAGCCCAAATGCAAAAACTGATATAGGGATGAGTATGTAAATACATTATCATCTAGTAAACACTAATTATTCATCCTAACTATAGATGGTATTAAACTATAAAGCTGTTCTTGTTTTGTTTTTAGTTTATAAGGTATTGTAGAGAATATCGAAGGTCGACAAGTCTTGATCTTTATTTCAAAGATGTATTCCAAATTTACATATCTTTTCCAGGGTTTTTTTTTTGTGTGTGTGTGTGTGATTATAGGCATCAATTTTCCATAAATTGTTTGACTACTGAATCCTTCATTGTTAGTGAATTATCAGAAAAGGTAAAAGTTATCAAAACCTTGTTGTCATCATCAGTTTTATAAGCAGCTATTTAAAGGGTAGCCATTCAAAAGATTATTTCAAAGAATATGTGTTTATATTACATATACTTACTGCAATCACATCAATTTCTATTTTTATTATTCATTTGGAGTTCCTAACAAATTCAAATCTAATTTGCAATTATAAACGTTTTGATAATGCAAACATACACATTATTTTTTGGATAGAGTTTGGAAAGATTATAGACTCTGATTTATTAGTCAAATGATACAGACTTTTTTTAGAATTTCCACATAGCCTTGGTCATTCAATTTTTGGTTTGTGATATTTTTTTGACTACCCTTCATAGTTCAACTGGCTAACCAGTAATATTTTGATACCCATATTCTGACCAATACGTGAATGGGTATTTAAATTAACTACCAGTAAAAAAAGTCATATGATTACTTGGAAATGTTCAGATATATAAGCAAACATCCATGTTCTACTTGAAAGATGCATTAATTTATATATAAATGAATAATTAAAACCTGCATACAATTATAACTGTTTTATAATTATACTCTCTATAAAAAATTTTCATAATCTTTCAAGCAGTAAAATTTGATGGAAAAAAAAATCAGCCATTTTGTTGGTCACATGTTCTGTTATAAATGAAGTTATGAGCAGCATGGAAATTATTTGAAACCTTAAGAAATACAGTGATGGAATATCTGATTAACTACAATCCCAATTGATATTAAAATCTGATTGTAATTGTAGCAATAATTTGACTAAAGTTTCCAAGTAAAGGTTATAATCAGATTCATTTTTAAATAACATTAGCTTCAAACAAATATGTATGTAAATAATTAATGAACTACCATATTTAAATAATATTAAACTTAAACTATCTGCAGGATTTATCAATGATCTTTCAAACAGCAGAATTTGATGAAATCAACTAATACAGTCGAGGTTTAGTTGAATTAATACTAAAATTACTTTCAAACTTTAATAATCAAACTGAACATTGGGATTGTTTTTGAAGTTGCCACTGGTTTTGAGGCTGCTGAGCTGCTGATGATAATCAATTATTACAGAAACATGTGCAGCATAAATCTGCTTGATTTTTTTAATCAAATGTTGCTCCTTCAAAAATCATAAATGTCTATGGACAGCACAAGTTAAATTATTTTTTAAAAAATACTTATAGATGAGATGTTTAATTAGTTATTGACATATTTTAATGTTTATTTGAAAATTAATTTGATTAAAAGGTATTTCCCTGTCTATTAACATTAACTGATACAAAGATGGCTAAATTAATAATGTTTGCACTTTAATATCAAATTGAATATTGCAATTTGAATTAGATAGAAATTTATTGCTACACAAAAGTTACAATAGAAATATACATCTAGTAGAGATTGATTGTTGTTTTTTTTCCATTGAACATTACTTCTTCTAATAACATAAAAAATTTCTATAGATGATATAAATTTAATTAATATTTACGTAAATATTTGACATATATATATGCATGTGATTATTTGATAGAAAACACTGTGCTTATGGTTTAAAATCATCTTGATCAAAATTATCAAATGTCTGAAACATTGTAGTGACATCTATGAATTAACCTATGTATTACATAGTTACATACTTTAGATTTTTATCCCAAAAATTTTAAATTGATAGCATGTATGACTCATGAGTTAGGATATGAAGTGTTTTGTTGATCATCTTGAATATGTGCCATTACAACATTCTTACAAATCAATTGAAAATGATTTTTCTATTTATGGTTTTACACTCATTCACAATGTAAATTGCTTCAATCATTTCAATAACAGTTTTTCATAGTTTAAAGCAAAATTTAATGTCAACACACTGTTTCATTGTGGATCGTGGTTATAAACATTCTTGTTTTATATGTTATAGCTTACAATCCAGACATGTTAGCATGCTAACATTTTTGTAATGAATAGGTAAATTAAGTTACTATATCATCATCATCATCAACCATTATCAGTCCACTGCAGGATGAAGGTCTCTCCAAATTTAATCCATGTTCTCCGATCTTTAGCTTCTCTTCTCCACATCACCCCTGCATACTTTCTTATTTCATCCATCCATCTCACATGTGGTCTCTTTCTGGTTCTTTTACAATCTCCTGGAATCCAGTTTAAAATTTCAATTGTCTAGCTATTATCATCTCTTCTAGCAATATGTCCAGCCCAATTCCAATCTTTTAATTTTTCAATGAGGATAACATATGTTAAATCAGAGATGGCACTGAAGGCTGCTTGAAGACAGAACCAATCACATTTTAACTGGATCACATTGAATATATGTACAATTGTTTGATGGGAAATTCCATATATAAGATTCAAAACTGTTTTGATCAAGCTTACCAAATGTCTGAAAGAAACACTGATTTGCTTTGTTTGCCTATGGTGCTTTTCATATTTGTCTGAAACTTTTTTTATTAAAGTGTATGGGGGCAATTAAATAAAATAGAAAAAATAAAATGTAGCTAACATTTCTGAGAGATCCCGACATTCTTTTTCAGACCTTTCTATTTTTACATATGTGATAACATGAAAATGTTAGTTACTTTTTTTGTGTGTAGCTATTTTATTTATTTGTCAACATGTACACTGATGGAAAATCTTCACTCTCAAACTCATACCGGTAGAATTTTCAGACTTGGGGGTATAAGGGCCTCAGATGAATTCCTGTTCCAGCATTTACAGTACTCAAACTTCTTATGAACTCCCTCAACAATAGGCCATTCTATCACTATTATTATAGCGATGATGATGATCATCATCATTATTATTATTCATTCAATCCGGCATTGAAATAAAGTAGAACATTTTTTTTTTTTTTACATTCAATAAAGTCTAGTCAAGATCGTTTTAACTTCTCAAAACGCACAATTTTCAGTCCAATCACTTTTAACCATTAAAATATTCAAAATGAGATATATATAATATTCGGAGAGAGCCCAAAGGGATTTAAAAATCTTTTATAGATCTGTTAAATTATTATCAGGTACTTTTTTAAAAAAGTATAGAATTTATTGCGGTGTATTATTTGAATATAGAATTTATTGCTGTGTATTATTAGAACATACAAAATCTTTTTTTTATTATTATTAAAATCGAAATGTTATACTTGAAAAAAAAAAAGACCTTAATACTTTCTTTTAACCGAGATTTTACCAAACTGTAAATAATTAAACATCTTTATTGCTGTTTGAAGTTTTAGTACTTTCAAGTTAATAGTTGGTAGGGTGATTTGACTGAAGTTAATTATTCCAGCAATGCCCACACATCTTTAAATTAGTGGTGAATTTAAACAGCTGCATATCTGTAAAGTAATGTGATTTATGCTTACTATATTAATGCATTACTTCTTCTTTTTTTTTAGCAATTTAATTTATTTTATTTATGTCAAATTGCAGATTTTAATTTCATTGAAGACTTGAGGTTTTGGAGATGGACAATGTAAATTTCTTCCGAATAAAAACTTGAAAAATTTGTATTATGTTTATTATAGTTTTAATGACTCCATGTAGATTAGCACAGTGGAAGAACTAATTTTGAGAAATAAGGTTTGTGGGTAATTTTGCAGCTGAAAAAAATAGAATAGGTTACCCATGTGATTTAATACAGTGGTAAATTTGTGGACTGCAGAATGAAAGGTCAGTTCTGCTTACCCCCTCGCCCTCCACTCCAAGGGACAAACCATTTTATTATTTTGGTAGCTCAACTCATCTCGTAGTTATCACACTTTCCTCTAACCAATGGACAAAATTATTATTATTATTATTGATTTGTTTTGTTTTTTATATATAGAGTTAATATATTCTGGATTTTTCATAGAACAAAAAAGCCATGATGGTTATTAGGCTGTAAGTTGTATTTGTATATATTGAAAGTCTTTTTTTTTTAAAAAAAAAAAAATCCTAAATATTTTTATATTTACTTAATGTGATTAGGTTGTGATCTAGAATCTCTACATTTTGACATCTATTGAAGCATTAAATTATATAACTTTGTTCATCTGAAAGTTTGTTACTGTGGTATTTTAGTTGCTATTATACTATAATAGATCTCTATTTTTATTTATTATATTTAAATTTTGACAATAAGAACTTACATAACATCATTAGCAGAGGAGTTATTATGGTCAATATTTTTCATATTAACTATACCAACAGTTAGACTGAGATTGATTATAAACACACAAACCATGGCTATTTTTCAAGATTGTTGAACTTGCTCCATAGCTGCTAGAAGCAAAAGAGTTCTCTCTTGGATACTTTATTCATACTGGGGATAAATTCCCAGGTACCATTCAGCCAGTTTGGCTGGAATATCCATGAAAGAAAGTTTTAAACATCTCAAGTGCTTGATTTCATGGCTACTTCAAATGAACAAAAAACTTGCCCACCTTATGCTATCAGATAATGTATGTGTAAACACAGACAATATAATTGACAATTTTTTTAATCAAATGTTATATGGTAAGGTATGGACAGAGAGAATTTAAGTCAATTAACTTATTAAAAGAACATTTATTTACAAAAACAATAATAAAAATAAAAATTAAATCAACTAATTACAAAGGTATTCTGTATAGTTAAGTCTACTTTAATTAGGTAGTAAGAATTTTTTATTTCCAATTTTACAAATGCTTATTAAGAGAATGAAATCTTACTCCTATTATCATTTTACATCTAGACTTTGAATTATTTTCTTATATTGACCTAAGTTTTGTGATAGTATTTTTGAGTGATTACTCCTGTGTTCTTGACAGTTTATATAGTTTGTGGCTAGCATTCTTGAACAGGTTTCACACTTTCTTTTAATGGCATATCATTTCTTTCTGAGGCACCAAATATCTGTATGGCCTTGTTCAGTAGTAGTCTTTGATAATGATGGGTATATACCTCAGCAATGCAGGTCAATGATATTTGTCACATCTCAGGCTATCAAATGCACAGGAATCAGAACAGAAAATGAATGAACATCTCATTGTGAGTTTAGTATGGCATGGTGATGCCTGGATGTCTGCATAAATATCTATAAATAAAAAGTATGAACAAGTCATTCTTGTTATAGGAGCTTGCAAAATTCAGCAGGTGATAAGTCAGCAAGAGTAATATAACTGGCAACAGCCAAATCCAATTAACAGGTTCAGAATCAAAAATATCAGCAGACTGGAAATTTAGTAACCTTTATACCATTGACCAACCATTGTCTGAGGTCACCCACATGATTAATCAGTTTTTCATTCTTTTCTAATTAGTTAATCTTTTAATATCTTTATTTAATTACGTCATTTATTACAGTAGTGATTATCTAATCAGTTGGTTAGATTACTGATTTCCAGTAAAACAATCCCCTCTTGATTTGACAATTTACAAAATTATTTTGATTTTTGATTAGATCATAATTTTGTCTAATTAAATAATTTTAGACAATAATTCTGTACAATTATTTACATAACAATTATCTTGTTCAAATTATTTCACTAAGTAATTTTACAATCTTTAAATTACTTTTACATTTTAAAGTTACAATTTAGTTACTTTTTTTCTATTATACCTCATAATATTCCTTTAATTAAAAGAGAAAGTAAATCTAATTAAAATTCTTATTTTATACTTTAATTATATTTTCCCTCTTCTATTTTTTCTTTTATTTTAAATTGAGATTAGGATATAGAGTTTTATTTTTCTTTTCCTTATTTTTTAACTGACTTTTGATTTGTTCTAAACTCTCTTTATTCCATTTGTTAAACTGTCAGTCTTTTTCATTAATTAAAAAAAATAATACATTATTTTTCTTTCTAAATATTCTTAACATAAAATGTCTCATGTAACATGTACATTTATACGTGTTACATGAGACATTTTATTCTGCATCTTGCTGGGTATCCAAGGAAAAATACCCTTTATTCAGGTCCATCCCTTTTATATCTCCCTTGAAAATTCATCACACATGTGTACTTTGAACATGAATTTCTTCTTGAAACTTTTATCTTTCATTAGATTTTTGTTCTCAAAGTTCTCTTTTTTATAACTATCACAGCCTATTTAATTACCACTGTCACACTTTGCAGAACTTTTATCACTATTTCAAATAATTAGTCACTTTTACTCCTTTTCTTTTTATTGAAAGAAAAAAAAACACAATGTGTATTGCCTCAAGGAAAATAAATTTTTTAAATTTAATCAAATAAAAGATTTATTCTATATATTATTTTATATATTACAAAGAAATGAAATCATATATTACATGACTTAATTTAACAAGCTTGTATTAAAAATGTTATATATAGAGCTCACAAATAAGCTCTTAATAAGCTTTACAGAATATCCCCAACCCAGACCGGTTTCTGCTACTGGCTTTCTCAGTCAGGTGCAAGGATATTCAAGCATTAGATTAAAAATACCAGGACAAGCCCAGCACTTTTAAGTAGAAAATCTGAAAGGCTTTGTCAATTTTATATAGCGAAAGCTATTAATATGTGGTGTATCTGAACTTGGTTCAGTCCCATATGACTATTTAAGTTAGATACATGGATTTGAATACATATAGATGCCTGAAAATTTCAGGTTTTCTACTTAATAGTTACCCATTAGATAAAGTGTTAGGCTTATCCTGGTATTTTTAATCTAATGCTTGAGTAACCTAGCACCTGACTGAGAAAGCCAGTAGCAGACACCGGTCGGGTTGGGGATATGCTGAAATGCATGTTAAGAGCTTATTTGCAAGATATATATATAAATTTCCTAACATGCTTTTTTTATATTCCATTATCAACAAAATCTTCAAATTCAACTGCCACCACACCTTGCACTGTTGCAATATATTCATCAGTGATTTTCCAGATACAAAAGGCAAGAAGCTCTTTCACACTGATGATAATGCTTTAATTTCTCAAAAATGACTCATATCTGAAATAGAAAAGTCTCAATAAGAATATATAATGAAAGTAATATGAGCTTTTCTCTATACATTCTTTGGGTATATCAGTAAGGATATCAAAATTTAGAAATATTTTTCAAAGAAGTGGTCTTATTCCTAGTCCAATCAACTACATTCAATTTTTCATCTAAACAATAGAGAATCATCTCTCTATTTGAATATAACATTTTGAAATGAGAGTCTGGAATATAATCTTACACCATGTTATTTATGAGTGACCTTGGATCATAAACTAATTTATTTTCATCTTTTATCTAAAATTAGATCTTTTTTTTTTTTTAATCATCTCCTAGGAAAACTTTCTGCACTAGTTGGGGTTGTGAAGTAATTACTTTGCAAATATCTTTCTAGCTTTACTTTTTCTGCTGGTTAATATTGTTACCCTGTTTGGAGAAAAGTTCTTATATTAAATTTATGAATATTCAAGTAAATATTATCATAATTGGAGCACTTAAGTCTACTCTTTGCAATTGCTTCCTGTTATTTCACATATTCCTCCATCAGATATCAGAAGATGAATTACTTAAGAAAATGTATAAACAAAACTTGCTAATAATTGAAGATATAGTTTCACTGCCTAAGATTGAAATCAAATCAAGATTTCTGTTTCAGTTATTCAACCAAGAATCTACAGTTGAATAATTATAGTGTAAAAATTGCTATTCTTATGAGATTTTAAATAATTTTCCACATCAAACAATAAATCGGGCTGTATTTGATTTCCTTAGACTAAGCTGGATTCTCTTGAAACAAATTCCAGATAATCCATGATTGTTCTGCTCATCTGCTTCATAAATGGAATTTATTAGTTCTTGATCCTTGTAAATACATACTATGAACCACATCATTAATAATTGTTGGATTTATGGCTACAGTGAGTGTTATACAACTTCATAATTCTATTTGTGAATCTATCTCTTGTTTGGATTCTCTTCAGATTTCTTTATAATATCTTGGTAATAACTGTCTAAATCCATGCAAGACAGTTAAACCGTAATTATTTTGTAACTGATGTGAAAGAATGCATTTTTTGAGACTTTCTAAAGTTTAATAGAACAATCTTTAAAGACAGTAAAGTTTCATACTTTTTCGATAGATGTATATATAAAAAGTTGATTAATTAGTCTTATTTCTTAATGTGACCAAATCTTAATTTTATTTGATTCAAAAATTGATGTTAGAAATCAATATTTTACTCTTTAGTTACTAAAGTTAGAAACTTATTTATTATAAATATTTAATGTTAATGAATTCCAATTGTATTAAGGCTTAAGTGCTGCTTATAATAATTGAATGCTTTTATTAATTTATTATGCAACCTTTTGTTTTGCTAATGTCTTTTACTAATAATATTTTTTTTTATTTTTAAAAAAGATAAAATCATTAGAATTTGATTTACATGTTTTAAACTTTCTATAACCACTTCAGATATCTTTTTTTTAAAAAAAAAAATTAAATATTAACTCATAGAATGACTAATTCAACTTTGTCTTTAGGTTTAAAATATTCACTCCATCACATATTTTTGAAACATATGAATAAAGACATCTGAAAAACGTGAAAGACTTCCAAAACGTATTTCATGAATGGTACCATTATTCTTCAGTTGACCCATGCCATAATCACACATTGTCCTTTTTTATTCAGTATTTATTTATATCAAATTGTTACAATTTGTTTATAAGTATCAACCTTCTTGCATTCAAAACATTGATATGATCCACTTAAGATAAATACATAAATGATTTACCTTAGGGTTTATTATATCATTGGAATCCAGATATAAACTTTAAAATTAATTAAATATTAAAATATCTCTTTTAATTAAACATAAACTTATGAAATTGATAATTAATGCAACTTCCATTCAACTACAAATTGTTGAAATAAGTTATTTTCCAAACGTTTGTGATGATCGTATGGATTATTTCCATCATAGTAAATGTTGAATGTATAGAAAATTTTAAATTGTATTTACACTTTTCAAATACAAACAATTTGTTACTAAAACATACAAATAGGCAACATTGGTTAGTAGTCTACATGGACTCTGATGCTATGCTGAAGTGTAGACATTATGAAAAATTATTTATAAATCTGGATGACATAGAAGTTCATTTAACTTTTTTTTATGTAAATTTAAATCAGAAGGGTTTATTCTTAAGGGTTTGCAGTTTCCTATTTTCTCTAAGAGAGTTGAGAAGGTTATTCAAAGAGCAGATGAGGCCTTCTTGAGAGAAAGTGTAAAGGTTCAGTGGTTTTCCAAGTATCAAAGCTTGCATTACATTAAAAATGTGGAATGTTTTCTAAAAGATAAACTTATAGATAAGATTTCTCAAGATTTTGTCAAGCAGTGAAAAGATAATATTGCAAATTACCTGGAAGAATAAAAGAATGTCAGAAGAAATTTATAAATCTACATGGGCAAGTCAAAAATCATGCTGCAACTAGTGACCTATCAGCTTTGTCAGTGAAAAATCTTAGGTTTAAACACCTTGCTGAATTATATGCTCTTGGAAAAGGTTTGAACTTTGCTATTACACCATCTACTATTCCATTATTGGATATAATGGCAGCCACTAAGGAAGTTATACAAAAATTGCCTCTGGAAGATGGATAAGAATTTACTCTGGTAACTTAAAAGGACAATTAAGAAATCAAACATTTCATGTTCTGAGAGGAAAGCTATTAAATTTCTCAGACAGAATACATTTATAGTCATTTTTCCTGTTGATAAAGGTAACATTACAGTTGTAATGAATAAACTGATTATGATAATAAAATACAAGGACTTTTTATAACAGTCAAAAAAAGTATCAAAAAATTCAATTCCAAGTACAGGGGTACAATTACAAGCATTAGTCCAGAAGCATCTTAGGTATTTCAGTGATTCATAAAAAAGGAAATTAACTTCATATTTCAGCAATATTCTTCACTTATATGAACTATCTAAAATTCATTAAGACAGTGTTCCATTAAGGCCTATTTTTAGTTCTGGAAATTTACCATGTCGAAATTTTTTCATTGATGTACAGGATAGTCTTTCATTGGGGATTCTAAGCAGTTTGTAGAACTAGTCAGGGACATAAAATGGAAAGAACTGACATATTGGTAAGCTTTGATGTTGAAAGTATTGAGAAATCTACCATGTGATGAAGTATTATCTATTGTAAGGAAAAGATTATACAAATGATAATAGTCTACAAATAAGAACAACTCTCTTGATAGTATAATGAAATTATTAATATTCTGCATAACAACTATGTACTTTCAATATAACTCAGAATTCTTCCAACAAAATGAAGGTATAGCCATAGGATCACCACTGAAATCCTTGAAACCACAGTCATAAATACTATTCCATGTCTGCCCAAAGTTTGCCTTGGCTATCGTGATATGGTCACATGGTAAGGCACAATTACAGTAATTCTGGACCCATATCAACAATATATTTTATTCAGTTAAATTGGCAATGGAATCAAAATGAGAACAAAAATTGGCATTCTCAGATGTTCTTGTAACAAGAATCCCACCAGGACGAGTAAAAACAACAGTGTATAGGAAACCAACACACAATGGAAAGTACTTGGCATATTCATCCAATCATACCAGAAGGACTGAACATGAAGTTATACTATC
Source organism: Epiperipatus broadwayi (assembly GCA_028023455.1). Taxonomy (NCBI): domain Eukaryota; kingdom Metazoa; phylum Onychophora; class Udeonychophora; order Euonychophora; family Peripatidae; genus Epiperipatus; species Epiperipatus broadwayi. The sequence goes on from JAQFVV010006238.1 coordinate 4,497,810, forward strand.
ACTATGGAACAGAGCAAAGGAAGTTTGTTCAGAAACCAGTGATTTGGAAAATTAATATATTGAACAAACTCTCATGAAGTGTGGTTATCTATCAGTTGTCATCATGAAAAACTTTTAATAGACAAGAGACACCAAAAGAACAATTATTAGTAATAAGTATATTCATAAAAAACCAGCATGATTAAAATTTGCACTAATGATGAACACTTTCTGGAGGAATAAATGTAATCGTTAATTAATTTTAATTATTTACAAAATATAAAATCATTTGAGAAATCTTTACTTTTTAATAATAATGGAGATCTCGTTTTAAATGGTCCCACAATGCTTTTGGACGAAATAAATCCTGGCTGTTATAAGAAAGAGATGAATGAGATTTGAAAATCAAAATAGCACCTTATAAATCTTGACTGACTATCAATTTTCTAAGCAGCAGTCAGATTAGCGAAGTTGTCCTATTCTTTTTTATTTTTCTGTTAGGAAAGAGAAAAGATTTAAATTTAAAATGTGTTAACTCTTAATTGAAATATTTTTGAAATGATAAAATTTGAAAGATTTATTTAATAATTTAAGAGGAAACTGTAGGATACAAAACAATGAAAAGGAACTTTTTTTATGTGTATGTCTTTCTTTTGAATGAATAAAATAACTTTACAAATTATTTATTGAAAACAAAGGCATTTATAAATTTAAAAACACAAAAGATAAAGCAAAATCGGAAATGTACTAGAGTAATATATTAATATTAAATCATTAAATTATAAGACCTTGTTTGATTTAGTGCAAAAGAAAGAGTCTGTTTCTGGAGAGCATTGTCAGAACGGTGCTCAGTCATTTGATTATTTTATTATTGTTAAATTGCATTAAAAAATTAAATATGATAATAGCTTTTGGATTATCAACATTTTTATATCATTTCTCTGCCATGGTTTAGTATAGTGGTAAGGTATCAGAATTTGGAGTTTTAGAGTCCTGAACATCGATTCTACTTCTGGCGATTCTGGTTCTTGAATTTCTTATGAACTTTCAAGCAATAAAATCATTTGATTATGTATTTATCATTGATTTTTTCTTCATTTTTTATGATAAAGCTTCATAATATAATTAATATATTCAGTTTTTTTACAAACTGAGGTGTCGACTCTAAATTTAAATTCTTTTTCTTTATTGAGTACCCTGTCTAATCTGGAATATCTACTAAGTTTATTTTTCCATCATTGATAATAATTTTTTGTTTTATTTTTATTGTTTTTTTTTTATTTTGCTTTGCTTTCTTCAGTTTGTTTGCTTATTTATTTTTCTCATCATCATCATCAACCATTATCAATCCACTGCAGGATGAAGGTCTCTCCAAGTTTAATCCATCTTCTCTGATCTTTAGTTTCTCTTCTCCACATCACCCCTGCACACTTTCTTATTTCATCCATCCATCTCACATGTAGTCTCTTTCTGGGTCTTTTACATTATCTTGGAATCCAGTTTAAGATTTCAATTGTCCATCTAGTTATCTGTATAGGATAGTGCCAATATAATGTGTGTCTGCAACAATTAATCACTATGATGTTTATAGTAAAACAGAATTTCAAACTTCATTAAAAAAGCCGTTATAAATTTCCACAAGTAGAAAAATAAATAAATACCGCTATAGTCTTAAAATCATTGGAGTATATCACATTTTCACCAAAACATGATAATATTATAAGATCAATTAAATATGTCCCTCAATTTTCTGATTGTGATATACTGAATCTACTATTACAGTCTTGTGAATTAGTATGCCAAGGTAATGAATAATGAAACATTATTACAGCTTTAGAAAGGTACAATATTGATTGCTATTATTTGGAGAATAGGATTGGTCACAAAATAAGTAAAAAACTAATTTAACAAAGGTGTTGATATCTTTTGGGGAAATGTGTTTGTTGCAGAAGTTAAAAAAACAGCATAGCAAATATCAAATGATTAAACTGAAGGTTAATCATAGGATGTATGTGAACAGATTTATAGTTCCTGAATTGGTTTGTATAATCTCTGCAAAACTCATCTCTGATTTTATATACTTTGTCTTCATTTTTTCTGAAGTTAAATGTTGACATGTTTTTTGTGATTACTTCTATTCATAATGAATGGCATAATATTATTGACACACCAATATATCAGTTAATATGACATCATTTCAAATATGGACAAAACAAACTTGAACTTCTTTTTATCCAGGTAAAAGATTTTTTTCTTCAAGTAGCTATCCTATAGCCAATTCAGTTAAATATCCAATGCGTCTGTAAATGGTTATATAATAGTATTTAGATTGAGAATGAAACAGACTGAAAACTATCAAATGACATTTTTATAGAGTCTTGACATTGTTTTTGAAGCTCAATGTCTACCTTCTGTAGTTCTTTTGTCAGACTAATAACCTTATATGCAACCAATTTAGGTGGAATAGCTTCATTTGTATATTTTTGATTTGTTAAATTCAATAGCAGTTTGTTAGAGTTGGATTTGCCTTTTTTTACTCAAATCTGCTTTTGTATTAAAAAAAGCTATTATTAATTACTAATAAAATACATGAATTTTGAAGATTTTTATTGCAAAACATTAAAGGTCTGCATAGTTTAGGGCAGTAGCAGAATGGATGATTCCAAACTTAAGATCTGTGGATAAAGATTCAATTCTAGCAGTCTTCTATTTAAACTATAAGGGAAATCTTGTGATTTCCTGGATAATATAAACCATTTGATTATTTTTTTCATTTGAGTTATCATGTAAAACATCAATTATGAAGAACAGTCTGTAGATGAATCTTTTATTTTTGGGATGAATAACACACCATTAGGATGTAATGTTTGTTCACGTTTTGTCTGCTTTATCAAGCAGGATCAAAAACATATCAAGCTTTAAGCTGTTCATTTAATTTTAAGAATGTCTGTAGGCAGATTCAAGTAAAATTAATATCATCTACATTCTTTATTAGTTTTTACAATCCTTTTCTACAATTCACTATTGATAGTTTCAATTGCCCGGCAATCTTCTTCAGAACTTCTATTTGGTTTTGATTGCCCCAACAATCTTCTTCAGAACTTCTACTTATATTTCCAAATCTTAACTCAAGATTTTGAAATATAAGTATATGTTCTGAAGGTGATTTCTGGGGCAATCAAAACCATCAATAGTCAGTTGTAAAAAAACATAGTAAAAAGTAATAAAGAACATAAATGATATTAATATTATGTGGATTTGGCCGTGCAATAAGAAAAATAAAGTTATAACAGATTCAATTAAATATTAAATAACGAAATTATATTTGTTTTAATTCAGTTTCTAAAATGCAAATTAATTATTGTTAAGATTACTTAAAGCTAATGAAATTTTTATTTAAAATTGAAAATTCTATTTATATTTTTTTTTAAAAATAGCAAAAAGTAATCTGTTTGGTTAATATGAAAATGTTTCTTTTCAGCCAATTACAAATTTTAGCCATATGTTATTGATTTCTCTCATCTTTTTTTAAAAATAAATATTTTCTAATAAAATCTGAATTTAATGACTTTTTTTAAAAAATAATAAATATTACATAAATAGATTGTGAAAAAAATTATAAATATATAAACAAACCGCATTAAATATGTTTTTATTTTTGAATTAGAAAAAGATATAAAAAATCAATTATTACAAGCACTTTTATGCAGAGAGAACAAGAAACTACCAATCACTTTCACTGTAGACAGTGTTCAACTTATTTATGATAGCTTTAACCTAAATATTTATTTATTAGTTCTAAAAAAATAATTAAAATGGCAGTATTATGGAGTTAAATTTTTAACGTAAAATGAATGCATAGTTGGTCAAATAGCATTACAGTTAGCCACAGGAGAGTGAATTAAAGCCAAGCAATGCCTGGTTATATTCTCTACAAGTGACCATTTAAAGATCACTCATTAAAGGAGGCGGATACTATATCGGGGCAAGGGCATTTTCATTTAGAATCTGGTTTTATTTTAAATGCATCAAATTTCTTTCAGAAGTAAAATTATTATAATCTTCAATAGTTTCTCTTCATCTTTTCTTCTTTATTTTTGCTTTTCTAATATATAACATATAGTAACCACATTCCACTCTTTTTACACTCTTTCAGCTCTTTGAGCACTGTGAGCGCGCATCAGGTGACGTTCAGATGATGTTTTGTTTTCTTTCTTTGTTGATGTAAAAGGTATAAATGTGACATAGATGAAAATATGATTGTTAGAAAGCTTCATGACGTAGCTTTTAGAAAATGTTTATTTCAAAAAAATCGGTTAAAATTTAAATTTTTGGCAGCAATTTTAATCAACCACAGTATTTAATTCTTTTGTCTTTTTTAATAATTTTTGTACTTATCATGGAGCGATAAAAGACAAAAATAATTTACGGGGCTACAGGTGACATATCTCCGGAACTATTAAAAAATGGCTGACAGAAGCGGTTGAATGTAATTTTGTAAGTAACATTTAAAAAATTTTTTTTTAATTTTTTTAGTAAAAGCATAATATATTTTTATATAAATTATACTTTTTATTAATTATTTTTATTAATTATTTATTTTGTAATTTGTATGTGTTAGTTATTTACGTCCTTATATAATTAATATCTAACGTAACTTTTAATGTTCTACACTTATAAAAATAATGTTTTTTCAAAAAGTATAATTTATTATGAAAATCATTAATTATGTATATAATATAATATGGTTTATAAGTAATTTGTTATAATTCCGATTCTTGTTTACGTTTTTCAAGTCTATAGCTAACAAATGATCTGTATGCAAATAAATTATATATACGTGATTCATGCTTTCGTTTTGGTATATGTTTCATAACATTATATTCAAGTCAATAGCTAACAAATACACTATATGCAAATAAATTATATCTATGTAGTACAATAAATATAATAAGATAGCATCACTTCTGTGCATAAATAATATAATCATCACTTTTGTGCATAAATAATATAAGAATCACTTGTGTGCATAAAGAATATACACATAACTGGTGTCCATAAAGAATATAAACATCACTGATGTACACAAAAAACATAAAATGAAGAGATGAAACTCATTTTATCATAGTGATATAGACAGTAGCCTACAATTTCTAGTTTTAGACAGACAAGAAGCCAATTGCTATGATGATTTCTTTTGTATCTTTTATTATCATGAATCTTTTTCCTTATAGTCGCCTTTGACATTTAGAACATTTGGGGTACAAGATAAAAATGAAGAAGTCATATCCGACTTCTTTTGGGGATTGTGAAGCTGTGGATTATCTCAGGTAAGACATGTTATACATGTTTAGAAAGATAGTTTTGTGAGCAATGCAAAGAAATTATCACTGAAGATATATTTTCAATTTTAGTTAATGTTACTTATCATATTATAAACAAACAATAAAATAATAAATATTTCGGATGTGAAAATTTTTTTTTTCCTTATTTTTTATATAGTTATCACTCTTTATTTTATGTTTATTGTTTTCCTTAATGTTTCTAGTTTCTATTAATGTATTTTTTTTTGCTCTAACATAATTAAAACTGAAGTTATTGTGAAAATTGTGTGTCAGGCCAGTATTTTAAAAAGTTCAATATGGCGGCTTGAAGCTGAATCAGTTAAAGCAAAGTGAAAAAGAAAATGGTGGAAAAGTGAGAATTTTAGTAGATAATAAGATCTGATGAAGACTGCTAGGAACAGTTGAAACTGTAATATTAATAAATATTTTGCTTTAAAGTGTAAAAAGAGTGGAATGTGGTTATTATAAGTAAAATTGTTCTCATACTATCTTGTAAATACTATGGAAAATAAATAACCTTCAATTGATAATCAGTAATTTTTACCTTGGCATAAGCCTTTTTATTTAACAAGATCATTTTTCGTTCTTTTTAAGTGTCTGCTCAATGACAAAAAATATATTTATAGTGGTTCTTCATTATTTAAAACTGTGTTCAGTCACTTGTAACTACTGTATATTACTATAAACAATGTATTTAATGGAAATTTTAAAAGTACATTCACTGTAAATTACAGTAGTTATATTTTATACTATTTACTGCAATCTTTTTTTTAGTATGTTTATAAATTAATAGTAGAATTATTTTTTAAACAACTGTTGACATAACTCCAAGAGTCTATATGTTATTAAAAAGAATCCCAAGAGTTTCAAATTTTTTAATTTACTTATTGAACAATGTTGTTCACAATGTACATTTATACTAAAGGGCTTTGTCCCCCATGCCGTAGGCACTGATTATATTTCATCATTTTATTTCAAAGATAAATAAAATGCAAAATGCTATGATTTTTTTTTGTATATTCATTTGACATATATTTAACATGCTCACATTATATTTTATCCTTTTTTTATTCATTTGGGTCAGTGCAAATTTAGTATTAAATAAATAATTATTAATAGCTTTTACTACTGATGTTATGTTACTGCTTAAAAGTTTTATTTTATCCACATTTAATTCTGAAATTATATATATATATATATTAGAATCTTGTAAAAGTGTTGCCAAAAATGTTCATATCAATGTATTGATTGTCTATGAGGACAAATTTAAGTTCTATTTTTCCCTGCATTAATTTAGTTGTAACTATTTAATAAAATATACCTTTTTTTTCTTTAACATATATTTAATTATCCCAGATCATGTTTATTGTTCCAAATAGAATAATTATGAATACTTTTTAAGATACTTTACTTTTTACTTCAGATGTTTTTTTCTGCCAGATTTTAACAAGTGTTTATTGTTTTTTATAAGGGTGCCGTTTTAATTACTCATTAACAATTTATATTTGATATTTTTAATGAACTATGTCATTTAGCATTACTTTTCATTATATACATATGCAAAGAAATCAAGTCATATATCACATGACCTAATTTATAAAGCTTTTATTACAAATGTTATCTAATGAGTATGCCAATAGCTCTTAACAAACTTTTATCTATGTCATTTAGTATTACTTATCATTTTATATATATATATATATATATATATATATATATATATATATATGAAAAGGGCATATATATATATATATGCAACAAAATCAAGTTATATATCACAAGACCTAATTTATAAAATTTGTATTACAAATATTATCTAATGAGCATTCCAATAGCTTTTAACAAGCTTTTAAGAATATTCCTATCTCCAGCCTCACTGAGAAAAGCCAGAAACTAGAAAACGATCTAGGGATAGGGATATTCTTAAAAGCTTGTTAAGAGCTATTGGCATGCTTATTAGATTATATATATATATATATATGAAAAATAAAAACAAGTTAGTCACGTAACCTGCTATCACTTGTTATTTATGATCAATAGATGGCGTCTTTACCAAAACCGCCGAAACAAGTGTAAAATATTTTTACATAAACGCAAAAGGAGTCAGAATTAACTACCTCTTTCATTTTGCTCACCTCCAGATCAGCTGATTTCAAGCTGGTTTGCTTTCGTCAGTGGAAGGATAGAGCTATAGAAACTAGGTCTAAAGACTGACTCTCAAGCGTTTATGCAAAACGTTTATATCAGTTTGCAAGCATGAATTTTTCAGACCGGTAAAGTCTTCAAACTCAGCCTAGCAAGCTAGATATCTATATGGGTCTGATCTCAGTTCAGTTTCACCACATAGTCAAAGTCTCTGCAATATATATCATTGCAAGAAAACTTTAAAGGTACATTTATGAAAAATAAAAACAAGTTAGTCACGTAACCTGCTATCACTTGTTATTTATGATCAATAGATGGCGTCTTTACCAAAACCGCCGAAACAAGTGTAAAATATTTTTACATAAACGCAAAAGGAGTCAGAATTAACTACCTCTTTCATTTTGCTCACCTCAGATCAGCTGATTTCAAGCTGGTTTGCTTTCGTCAGTGGAAGGATAGAGCTATAGAAACTAGGTCTAAAGACTGACTCTCAAGCGTTTATGCAAAACGTTTATATCAGTTTGCAAGCGTGAATTTTTCAGACCGGTAAAGTCTTCAAACTCAGCCTAGCAAGCTAGATATCTATATGGGTCTGATCTCAGTTCAGTTTCACCACATAGTCAAAGTCTCTGCAATATATATCATTGCAAGAAAACTTTAAAGGTACATTTATGAAAAATAAAAACAAGTTAGTCACGTAACCTGCTATCACTTGTTATTTATGATCAATAGATGGCGTCTTTACCAAAACCGCCGAAACAAGTGTAAAATATTTTTACATAAACGCAAAAGGAGTCAGAATTAACTACCTCTTTCATTTTGCTCACCTCCAGATCAGCTGATTTCAAGCTGGTTTGCTTTCGTCAGTGGAAGGATAGAGCTATAGAAACTAGGTCTAAAGACTGACTCTCAAGCGTTTATGCAAAACGTTTATATCAGTTTGCAAGCGTGAATTTTTCAGACCGGTAAAGTCTTCAAACTCAGCCTAGCAAGCTAGATATCTATATGGGTCTGATCTCAGTTCAGTTTCACCACATAGTCAAAGTCTCTGCAATATATATCATTGCAAGAAAACTTTAAAGGTACATTTATGAAAAATAAAAACAAGTTAGTCACGTAACCTGCTATCACTTGTTATTTATGATCAATAGATGGCGTCTTTACCAAAACCGCCGAAACAAGTGTAAAATATTTTTACATAAACGCAAAAGGAGTCAGAATTAACTACCTCTTTCATTTTGCTCACCTCCAGATCAGCTGATTTCAAGCTGGTTTGCTTTCGTCAGTGGAAGGATAGAGCTATAGAAACTAGGTCTAAAGACTGACTCTCAAGCGTTTATGCAAAACGTTTATATCAGTTTGCAAGCGTGAATTTTTCAGACCGGTAAAGTCTTCAAACTCAGCCTAGCAAGCTAGATATCTATATGGGTCTGATCTCAGTTCAGTTTCACCACATAGTCAAAGTCTCTGCAATATATATCATTGCAAGAAAACTTTAAAGGTACATTTATGAAAAATAAAAACAAGTTAGTCACGTAACCTGCTATCACTTGTTATTTATGATCAATAGATGGCGTCTTTACCAAAACCGCCGAAACAAGTGTAAAATATTTTTACATAAACGCAAAAGGAGTCAGAATTAACTACCTCTTTCATTTTGCTCACCTCCAGATCAGCTGATTTCAAGCTGGTTTGCTTTCGTCAGTGGAAGGATAGAGCTATAGAAACTAGGTCTAAAGACTGACTCTCAAGCGTTTATGCAAAACGTTTATATCAGTTTGCAAGCGTGAATTTTTCAGACCGGTAAAGTCTTCAAACTCAGCCTAGCAAGCTAGATATCTATATGGGTCTGATCTCAGTTCAGTTTCACCACATAGTCAAAGTCTCTGCAATATATATCATTGCAAGAAAACTTTAAAGGTACATTTATGAAAAATAAAAACAAGTTAGTCACGTAACCTGCTATCACTTGTTATTTATGATCAATAGATGGCGTCTTTACCAAAACCGCCGAAACAAGTGTAAAATATTTTTACATAAACGCAAAAGGAGTCAGAATTAACTACCTCTTTCATTTTGCTCACCTCCAGATCAGCTGATTTCAAGCTGGTTTGCTTTCGTCAGTGGAAGGATAGAGCTATAGAAACTAGGTCTAAAGACTGACTCTCAAGCGTTTATGCAAAACGTTTATATCAGTTTGCAAGCGTGAATTTTTCAGACCGGTAAAGTCTTCAAACTCAGCCTAGCAAGCTAGATATCTATATGGGTCTGATCTCAGTTCAGTTTCACCACATAGTCAAAGTCTCTGCAATATATATCATTGCAAGAAAACTTTAAAGGTACATTTATGAAAAATAAAAACAAGTTAGTCACGTAACCTGCTATCACTTGTTATTTATGATCAATAGATGGCGTCTTTACCAAAACCACCGAAACAAGTGTAAAATATTTTTACATAAACACAAAAGGAGTCAGAATTAACTACCTCTTTCATTTTTCTCACCTCCAGATCAGCTGATTTCAAGCTGGTTTGCTTTCGTCAGTGGAAGGATAGAGCTATAGAAACTAGGTCTAAAGACTGACTCTCAAGCGTTTATGCAAAACGTTTATATCAGTTTGCAAGCGTGAATTTTTCAGACCGGTAAAGTCTTCAAACTCAGCCTAGCAAGCTAGATATCTATATGGGTCTGATCTCAGTTCAGTTTCACCACATAGTCAAAGTCTCTACAATATATATCATTGCAAGAAAACTTTAAAGGTACATTTATGAAAAATAATAACAAGTTAGTCACGTAACCTGCTATCACTTGTTATTTATGATCAATAGATGGCGTCTTTACCAAAACCGCCGAAACAAGTGTAAAATATTTTTACATAAACGCAAAAGGAGTCAGAATTAACTACCTCTTTCATTTTGCTCACCTCCAGATCAGCTGATTTCAAGCTGGTTTGCTTTCATCAGTGGAAGGATAGAGCTATAGAAACTAGGTCTAAAGACTGACTCTCAAGCGTTTATGCAAAACGTTTATATCAGTTTGCAAGCGTGAATTTTTCAGACCGGTAAAGTCTTCAAACTCAGCCTAGCAAGCTAGATATCTATATGGGTCTGATCTCAGTTCAGTTTCACCACATAGTCAAAGTCTCTGCAATATATATCATTGCAAGAAAACTTTAAAGGTACATTTATGAAAAATAAAAACAAGTTAGTCACGTAACCTGCTATCACTTGTTATTTATGATCAATAGATGGCGTCTTTACCAAAACCGCCAAAACAAGTGTAAAATATTTTTACATAAACGCAAAAGGAGTCAGAATTAACTACCTCTTTCATTTTGCTCACCTCCAGATCAGCTGATTTCAAGCTGGTTTGCTTTCGTCAGTGGAAGGATAGAGCTATAGAAACTAGGTCTAAAGACTGACTCTCAAGCATTTTTGCAAAACGTTTATATCAGTTTGCAAGCGTGAATTTTGGTAAAGACGCCATCTATTGATCATAAATAACAAGTGATAGCAGGTTACGTGACTAACTTGTTTTTATTTTTCATAAATGTACCTTTAAAGTTTTCTTGCAATGATATATATTGCAGAGACTTTGACTATGTGGTGAAACTGAACTGAGATCAGACCCATATAGATATCTAGCTTGCTAGGCTGAGTTTGAAGACTTCACCGGTCTGAAAAATTCACGCTTGCAAACTGATATAAACGTTTTGCATAAGCGCTTGAGAGTCAGTCTTTAGACCTAGTTTCTATAGCTCTATCCTTCCACTGACGAAAGCAAACCAGCTTGAAATCAGCTGATCTGGAGGTGAGCAAAATGAAAGAGGTAGTTAATTCTGATTCCTTTTGCGTTTATGTAAAAATATTTTACACTTATTTCGGCGGTTTTGGTAAAGACGCCATCTATTGATCATATATATATATTGTACCAGTATGAAGTGTGGCTATATTGATTTGGGTTGCCCATAAGGTAGAAAGTCTATTGAAATTATGTTATTAGATAATCAAACATAGAATTAGCCTAAGTAGAATAAGAGACTTTTTATGTCTTATCCAAATTTCCTCAGTTATACCAATACATTATTTAAAGAAATTACTTAGTGATAAGTTCTAGCTCTTAAAATATAGACAAGTACAAGACAATGATTTGTTACTAAGTAATTTATGCTTCTTGAATACTATTTACAAACTTACATTTTTGTTGATAGGATAAGTAATCCATAATTCAGCAATACATAAAATTAATAATAATAACCTATTTAGAATTTGTAAATGAACTATGAATGTATATAAAATATAATAAATAAGCTTCTTATGTGGTATTGACATTTAATGTTTGGACCGATGGTGCTATAAAAGCAATAGACATATTTATAACTAAGAAAAAAATATATACATGTGTGTGTATCTACACTTTAATAAAAGATATTAAGAAATGTTCTAATTTGTTACAATTTAGTCAGTCTAATGAATCGAAAATCCAAATAAAATATTCATACTTGCATAAACTGATGAGTTTGTAATTTGGAATAATAATTTTTTCTCTTAAGTATATTTTGTTGATACTACTAATCCTAAAATAAAAGAACTAACATAAATAATTGCAATAAGCATAAAGAAATTTCTGAATAGGATTTAATAATCCATGGTAGGCATAAATTTCTTGATGAGAATATGTTTATTAGACGTTCCAGATTGAATAAAATATTCTATATTAGCAGAACATGAAAGTATGAAATATTGTTGCAAGGTTTCCTATTGGTAGTTAGTGTAAATCATGTTAGATACCTCTGAAAATAATCATCCTCTTTTGATTTATAATAGGTAGAAAGCATTTGAGCTATGATTTTTGATACTATGTGTCTGTATAATTTCATTATGTTAATTTCTTTACAGAAAGACAGTGTTTTATCTCTATTTTATATAGTAATCCTTAAATGCACAAAAAATATACATGAACTGAGGGTCTATTCATGAAAATCCTAGCTATCCAATATGACGTAGCCTGATATGATGTTGTGATATTATAATCTATACATGAAAGGCCCAGCTATTTCATATGAAGTAGCTCGATATGACATTGCGATATTATAATAATGCTGAAAAGGTTTAAAGTTAATGTTATTCTACAGATAATCCTCTAATAATTTATATTTTAGCCCAGCTGTTTAACTTTCCTGTTGATATTAGATATTAATATTTGTCTATATTTATTGGAAATCAAATAAACATCCTGTGAATATTTCGGTGAAATGAAATTTTGTTTAGAATACAAGTTCTAAATGAACAGTCATCATTAAGCCATTGCACTTTAATTTGTTTAAGAGAATAGTTGATAAACTTTTAAGCTTCCATGAAATAAACTTTCTTTGTACAGAACTTCATGAATATATATATATATATTATAACGATCCATTACAATATATATCACATATATATATATATATATATATATATATATTGTGCCCTTTTCTATAGGCCAGTAATAGTTCATAACAGTCAATTACTAAAAATTTTAAATTTTAGAATATGTTCTTTTAATACATTAATTATAGTTTGTCGATTATATTTTTAAAGTACAATTTAAAGCTAAAGAAAATACGTAGTATATAAAATTATAGCGAATTATTTAAAAAGTAGTTAAGTAAAGTTTAAAATATTGTTTGATATGGTTGTAAAAGCTGGCCATATTAAATAACACAGCTATAAATAATTAAAATTATATTTAAAAAAAAATTCGATTTTAATAGTTTAAAACTTATCATATTTAAATAGTCAAAATTAATATAGTATATTTTAAAAATAAACTTTATGATGGTGAAAATTATATCTAGTTCTATATTTTTAAAATTATTCTTCCAAATTTTTTATAATTATTTTATATAATATAATAAGTGTATCAGATTTATTAGTCTAGGCAGAGAAATAGATTGAAAATCATCTGTCAAAGTTATTAATCATGTGACTTGTATATTACATACGTTCACACACACGCGTGTTTGAATTAATAACAAAGTTTAAAATATTTTAAAAGTTATATTATAGAATTGGATAGAATTATTGCCTATCATAAAAGTAAATAGTAATAAATATTAAGTTAACTATCGTATGTAATGTTTTAAGTAATGTAATAAAGACGAATACAGATATAATAAAAATTAAATATTTTGTTTAAATAAAAATAGCTAAATGGAATAGGTTATTAAGGTTATTTTAAAAGTTATTTTAAATGTTTAAATAATTTTATTAAAATAATAATTGATTCAAAAGTAATATTTTAAATAATATTTTTTAAATTTTATTATATCATAATTTCTAATTTTGAAATTCAATTCTACTTGAAATTGGAAATATGTAAATTTGTTCTCAAGCTAAAGTAAGAATTAACCAATAGGAATAGGTATTCTTACAGACTATAAATATGAATTGCACGAGGGTATAAGGGGAGATTAATAATGTATTGAAACAGGAGAAAGGTAAATTATAGCTATCAAAGAGATAGTATTTTAAAATTATTATTTTAGTCAATTTTAGCGCTCTCTCATAATTTATTTGCAAAAACTAAGTAATATTTTAAAAGTAACTTGCAAAAAAGAGAGGGTAAACTAAAAAATATTTTAATAATTTCGTTTAACATGCTTTGTTAAATTTTTTAAAGTTCCTTTATCAGTAGTATTTTATCTAAAAATTTAACCTAAACTTCGCAATAAAAAATGGATATACTACGAAATAAAATGGATATAAATTGTAATACTGAAAAAATATTTGAAATATTTATTGATACAGCTTTATTTATGCATTTGGTACATAAAAAAAAACCACAGCACAGACATCATACGGAGTCTAATGAAAAAATTGGAGACGCATTATTATTTATAAGCCTATCCAAGATTTATTTTTTAAATAGTAATAAGACAATTGTATATTGCATGAATTATTTTATATAATATTATATCAAAAGGAGTAAAATGTTATATCCTTTCTGAAGGTAACATTTTTTTAATTTATTTTTAAAAGTGATATATAAAAATAGCAAATGAAAGTTTAAATGTATCAAGAAGGAAACATATATAAAAAAGTGAATACATAGTTGAATAAAAGATGGATCCATGGAAATACAAATAGTACTTAAAAGTTTATCGAATATTTTTAAAGTTAAATTAGATGGATTGATGCATCGGATACACAGAGAATATTGGTAGAGAAGATTAAGAAGCTTCACGGGATTAATTAATATTATGATTTAATAATTATCATCCTAAATACTAAAACCAAGGATTATTTTCTATAAATTTTATTAAATGGATTAATAATTATTTTGTTTTAAACTTTAACGCGCTTGGAGAAGAACATTTTTGGAAAACTCTAGAGAAAATAATAAGCATTTTGGACTTATCAGGAACTATCATCAAGAAAATATGTAACTATAGTTTTGATTCCTTTTATTTTGTTAACCTAGTTTAAATCTAAATTTTTTATATAAGATTAGGAAAAACATAAAAACATTAATGTATTAATATTAAAATTTTATAATATAACAATCTAATAATTTAGCTAAAAATATTTTAATATAAAGTGTATGGGTGTGAATTTTTTTTATATATCTGCAATGCTCAAGTGGATAAAGGAAGCCTACTGAACACGATGACTAGATAAAGGTTATTGGTAATAATAATAACTATTGATAATTTATAATGTATATTTTTTTGTTTTCTTTAGATCATCCATAAATTGGAAGAATGAAGTGTAAAAGTTTTTTACTTATATGTACCGCATTTCATACAACATTTAAAAAAAAAACATTATGAGATAGGATTGATTTGAAAATATGCATATGAGATTATTATTTTTTTTTTATTAGTGATATAATCCAACATAACAAATAATTATGTGATTCTTTTAAAATTTTCATGTTATTGGATATTCAAATATTGTCTAAGTAGATTGTATATGATTAAACATACAGAGCAATGAAGTAAGCAACTTTTCTTATGGGATAGTAAGATTGTTTAACTATTAATGAATTTTATTTATTGTTTTGTAAATGCAGATAGTTATTTATTGATGTAAGATGTAGAAAAATCTTGAGAAATAATGTTGAGATAGTGGCTTGGAAGTACTATAGTTAGCAGGAAACCAAGATGATGTATTTGTTTTAAAAAATAGGATGTTATAAGGAATGGAAATAATATTTAGTCTTTATGTGAATATCAGCATAGTTAACATAGCCCTATGACTGATACACATTTTATTTGGACAGTGTTTATATTTCTTTAAATATTTGATGTTCTAATAAAGCTGAAGAAATAGTTTTAACATCGTCCCTGTATTAGAGGATATTAGGCAGGTAAATGTCCTACCTCTTCGCACTATGCCATGATTTTGAGATATGTTAAGAGTAATACTCTAGCTTTCTTCCTTAATCCTATGCATCTGTTTTCGCTATCTTTATTTCATGTAACTGCATCGTTCAGTAAGATGTGTTTAAGAGAAATGATAAATAATTTAGAACTTAGGTTATGCTATCGTTTTTTTATAAGATTAGTTTATTTGCTTATAAGGAGCAGAATATTATAACTTAAAATTGAAGATCCAAAGTATCCTAAGGAAAGAAAGAATCATAGAATATATTTTGAATTTTATTTCAGAAATGAAATATAATTTTTTTTTTAAATAGGGTATCTAAACAAAGATATTTTCTTTAAAGTGATAATAATTTTAAAAGCTTTAGTATTATTTTTTTTAAGAGAAAAATAAGTATTGCATATTTTTAAAATACAATAGTACAAAGTAAATTATGTAAACAATATGCATAGTTTATTTTTATTTATTTATTGATTAACAGAAATATATTGATGATTACACTTATATCATACTAAAGTAAGGCTTAAAGAAGAATATATTATGATTAGTAAACATTGTGTGATAAATACTAAAATCTAGTACTGAATTTTGGATAATATTTTGTGTAACATCTTTGACTTTGCAAGATGAAATTTTTTTTTATATTTTGAGAGGTCCATACTCATTATAAAATTTTGTTTTCTATGGAATGTTTTCTAAGTATGAATTTTTTAAAATAAGATAGTTTAATAATATTAAGGATAAAATGCTGTTGCTAATAAAGTAGATTAATATATTTGTAATAAGTTAACCATAATGAGAAACCAAATAGTAACATTTTTTTTTTTTAATTTTGTCCTAAATCTAAATAAAGATGTAATTGAAATATAATTTTTTTTTTTTAACCTGGTAGATCAAACTGTAAAGTAAAAAAGTTAAGGATATCCACTGTAAATAGTGTAAATAAATTGTTTATTTATTTGTTGTTAGTAATAAACTTTGTTAAATTTTGTTATTTCAAAAATTTTGTGTCCGAGTTATTTATTTCTCCACATCGCTGCATGAAATCACGATATATGCATAATAACTGAAACAAATATATAATTTTGCACAAAAGATAAATAGAGAATTATTTTAAGAATTTTAAATATTTTATTGATATTCATTATAATTAAATAATTATAATCTTACATTATTTTATTGGTAATAAATCAGTTATCACAATATTATATTAAATTATATGCTATCAGTTGCCACACATATTTTGTTTATTAGATTATCATATGCTACCATGTATTTATTATATTATTACATGAAGGTAAAAGATTATATAAAATTATTTTATTATTTTATTATGGTAATAAAAATATAACGAAAAGAAAAGATATCCAGTAGTAATTAAACAATGAAGAATATTATTATTGTTATTTATTATTATTAGTTTAAGTGTAGTAGATTATGACATAAAATCCCTTCTCATATTTTACTACCGTATTTTTTAATTAACTTAGAATAAACTTTATGAACCTGAGATTATTTTATTGAGCTAGATTATTAAATAGAAGATTAAAATTTAATTATTAGTTTAATCTTAGTGAGTAGAAGTTATTAAAGTCGTAAGAATACTATGAGTGTTATTTGAACTAGTAATAATGGGGGGATATTGATCTTATGCCATTGAGGTAGTATCCTGTGGGATATTGGCTCAATGTAATCTATCTTGTCACCTGTATTTTCACTTCAAGTCTCATGAAAATATTAAATATTTATTTAATTTATTTTATAAATTGAACCTTATTCATATTTTAAATTTGAGCTAGTGAAATATTTTAATGCTGAATATTTTAGTTATTAATTATTAACTGAGATAGAACCCATTTTATTTTATATCATATACTATTCTGAAGTGAAGATGCATGAGAGCAAGGTCAGATTTTGGCCCCCAATGTGGTTGGCACGATGTGTAGTGGAGCTACACATAGGTTAGGTTAGAATATATATATATATATATATCATTGCTCCTTTAATGAGATAAAGTCCATTAAACTTTAATTTTCTTTCATGAGTATATAAAAAGCAAATATGCGTTCAAAGAACAAGAAGCAATATCTCTTGGTTTTTGTTTAGAATAATTGATGAACTGTTTCTATCTCCTTTTTTGGTTTCTTAATAATATCCCCAGTTGTTATGTTTATGCATGGCTTCTTTCAATTTATTATTGTTTTTTTTTAATATTATTTAAAACATTAATCATTTTTGCACATAACAGATTTATATAATATTGGCATTTCTTGTTGTTCTTAATATTATAATCGAGACATGTGTGTATCTCTGAATATGTATTTAGATAATGATTATTAATTTCTGAATAAAGTAGTGAGCTATTTTAATGTGTATAAAGAATATGAATTGTGAATGGCACTGTTATAAGTACTATTTTAAGTAATCATTTCAGTTGGAAGTTTAAATGATATATTAAATGGAATTTTTTTTATTTTTATAATGTATGCTTTGATTAATAAAGGGATATTTATCTCAATCATATAATATATGTATATGGAATCTTATAATTAAATATTAGTAAATATAATAATCAAAAATTTTGAAAAGTACAAAAAATATAATAGTCACTTAGGAGTGTTTTCGACTATCCTCGTAGTCTTTGTCAACTAATACTTTGAAAGGTTAACCTTTCCATAATTCAATGATCTTAACATTTGCTGCCTGCCTATTGATTAAGTCCTGCTTGTATTTATATATTAGCATTGCTTTCTTTATTTTCCTTTTATTATTATCTCTTTCAATTTGAAAGAGGTAATAATAAATTGAAAGAGATAATAATAAAAGAAAATAAAGGAAACTATGCTAATATATAAATACAAGCAGGACTTAATCAATAGGCAGACAGCAAACATTAAGATCATGGAATTATGGGAAGTTTAACCTTTCAAAGTATTAGTTGACAAAGACTATGAGGATAGTCGAAAGCACTCCTAAGTGACTATTATATTTTTTGCACTTTTCAAAATTTTTGATTACTGTATTTACTAATATTTAATTATAAGATTCCGTATATTGCTTTGAAGAAATACAGACATCGATTTATTATATATATATATATATATATATATATATATATATATATATATATATATATATATATATATATATATATATATATATATATATATAACAGGATGGGGTGGATGAATAAAAAAAATGTAAACCTGGGGTTATGGAAAATCAACCCCAGTAAATACAAAATCAAATAATTTATAAAGTATATAGAAGTAAGATATATTTATGAGGAGCATAATCAAGAGATCTCTGTAATCATTGTGAGATTGATGAGATCAGAAAGCAACTATAAATCCTATACATCAATCATATAATTATAAATTCAACCATATATCAAACAGCACTATAAATAAAAGTAAGTATAATTCAAATATTAAGAGAAATAACAATCCATCATCATCATTGATGGGAATAAACAAATCAGTACAACATATCAACAGTCCATCTTGTAGCTGGATTTGAACAATAAAAATATGAATCAACAGTCAACCTTGTGACTGGATTGGAAATGAGTCTTCTTTAGACCAGGCTAACTATTGAGCCTTTGCCAGCTTGGACAATTATTTAAACATAACTTGGATGCACTATTTATGTGTCCATACATTAAAATACACAATAATGAGAAATCGAAACAATAATGCTGGGACATTAAAATATGCTGATCATCATCAATAGTCAGGCCACTTGTACTGGCCAACTATAAACTTAAATTTTAACAAGACTGAACTAAAATAAAATATAGTGCATGGGCTTTAAAGAGTATCCTCTTTTGTGCCAACCAGGATGATGATTGATCATCTCTGGATGCCCAAAGCACTAAACATACCCCCATTTATCCGTGCACGAATCTAGCCCAGAAAACATGAAGCTCTATTATTGTATGTGAACAAGAGATGATGGAATACAATTTTAACAATTAAATACAAGTTTATTAATAACAAAAAAAAAATATTTAAGGTCATATAGAATAAGGCTCTGATTTTGAAAAGTACACAAAATTATATAAACAACTAAAGTTATTACATTGTTTTATGATATTTCTCAATTAGATTCTATAAATGCATATATATATCCATACACAGATGTGTGCGTTTTATAATATATGATGAAGACATTTCAATTAAACGTAAAATAATTATTACATTTGTGATTTCCATAATTACTATACAAAATTCAAATTTTTACACTGATTTACATAAATGTGCACACAAACGTGCGATTTATAATATGCAATTAATATTTTAAAAAAAATGAATTGACATTTAATCAAAAAAAATATTAAAATTTTACATACATGAGTGTGCGTGTATATACGCACACTGACTTTTATCTATTTCAACTCGTTACAATAATATTTTATTTTTTCATAATTAATTCATTTGGAAAACACATAAATTTCACACTTATATGTGTGCATCAATATTAAAAAAAAATCAGTTTAACAAACTCTATTATAGCTTTCTTTTATTCTTTTACAAAAAATATATAGTCAATTTTCCAGAGGTTAGAAAGCTTTCATTAGGTTACCTCTTAACGAATTATCAATGTCTTTAAATTTAAAAATATAGATTTAAAAATGTCCAAATAAATTATTGAAAAACAACTCACTTTTGTATGCAAGTTTATTTGTGTTTCTCTTTGCATATGTAGACACAGCAGCATATGTATAACTACTTTTTTATTCAGCTGCTCTCTTGGGCAAGCTGCTTTTTGGTCAATCCAGGAAATTGTCATCATCAGGTAAAAGTACATAATTCAGGTATGGTTGGCTTTTTCCTTTCTGTAATCAGTTCCACTTATACTTGGATTTTGTAAGCCTCAGGTCAGCAAGCTGTTTCCCAGAACACTTTTAAGGCTATGAATTACGAAGAATCTTGACCCGTTTCCTCCATGTAAATTCAAACTCCTCCAGTGAAATGTAGAGCAGCCACTTCCTTGCATTCTTAAATCCTCATGGCAGTTCTCTTGACAATTATACTAGCCATCTTTGCAGCTAGCTTTACTATGGCTATTTCTGATACAGTTACCAACTCTTCACAACATACTTGAGCCAACTTTACAGCTAGCTTTTCTGCTAACTCTTATAAAACTATTATCCAGACTGACTGATATTTTTTATCAGCCCTTTTTATAAAATTATCTGAGGTGTTATAACAACACCTTGATTAAAAACAGAATTTTATTTTTAGCTCTCTAATCCCTTTAAAAACATATACATGTTTTTACTTAGGGGATTTCTAATAGATAAAAAACCTTGTTTAATTAATTAAAATTTCAAAAATACAATAGGGTGTTTTTAAATTTAAAAATCAGAGTAATAATTAATAATAATGCAATATTTATATTTATTCAGACCTTTTTAAAATATTAATTTCATAATGAAATTTTACTTTTAAGCCTAGAGTTATTTAATCCTTTATTTATTATTTTATTTTAGAAAATATAGAAAAATATTTACAAAAATTTATGTCTGGGTTTATTTCTACTTTTTCCTTTATTTTACGTATATATTTATGCACACACACTATATTAGTGTATGCTATGTAAGCCAAGTGGTTACAATATATATATATATATTACAAGCATAAAGCTAAATAATCAATAAATAATTAAAATTACCCCAAATTGAAAACTCAACCAGACTAGCCAAGAAAATAAAATCAAAAAGACAACTAATGGTTTCACTGCTACAAGCAGACTTCTCAAGTGTAAAGAACTACAAAACAACACCATATGTATATTAAACATAATCCACAATTTCATTTACTTCCCATCCACCATTAATATTAAAAGAATTTTTAAATAAGTTAATTGCTTCAGAATAATAAATTTTTAATAATATAGTTTTTTTATTTCTTCTTTTTATTTCATTTCTCTCAAGAAGTCAACCTTAGAAGTGAAACCATTGATTGTGTTTTTTATTTTATTTTCTTGGCTAGTCTGGTTGAGTTTTGGATTTGGGGTAATTTTAATTATATATAAAACAAGCAAACTTCTCAAGCATAAAGGACTACAAAATAACATATTTAAACTAAACATTATCTGAAATTCCATTTACATCCTATATACTCTTAATATTAAAAGAACTTTTAAATAAATCAATTGCTTCAGAATCATAAATTTTTAATAATAAAGATTCTTTAATTCTTTTTTTTTATTTCATTTCTCTCAAAGAAGGTGATCTTAGCTTCATCAAAATTAATAATTTGGCCTGTATCTTTTTCATGGATATATAAAGCAGAACTAAGATGTTTATTTCTAAATTTATTTTTATGTATCTTTATTCTTTCATTTAAGCTCAAACTATTCTGACCAATATATAACTTCTGGGTTGATTTGTGAATTTGGGGTAATTTTGACTATTTTATTGACTGGTTTAGCTTTTGGCATATATATATAATTGACTATTTATTACTCTGCATTCCAAACAGATATTTACCTGTTTAACGAGGTTTATTTAAAAAAATTTATAGCAATAATTTCAATCTCTTTGGTCAAACTGCAAACTTTAGTGTCTATTATTGTTAAAAAGAAGTTGCCTTGACAACCATTTGAGATTGTTGATTGTTATTTATATTGGGATTGTCTAAGTGTTGACAGGTTACTTACAAACCCATTTAGCTTTGAGGATTATTACATTTATTATTTAAGTAATACTTTTAAAAAAATTATAAGTGATAAATTAAAGAAGTATTGAAATATTTGCTAAGGAAATTGCTTGAAGTTGCTTTTAACATGGAACAGATTAATAATAGTTTGTGTCAATTTAAAAAGAAATATAATGATTTAACAGAGCTGAAGATTGATAATAAAAAATGGATATCTATTCCATGTATTTCAAATTCTCATGTGACATTTTTTAAAGATATATATATATAAGGATGTGTTTAATAATTATATTTATAAGAGTGGCCGCTCTTGTCTTTTAAATAAATCTTGTGTTAAAGATTTGCAGAGGTCTCTACTGTCATTTTTTCAGGTGCATAGTCTTAAGGTTATAGCTTTAATACATTATACTTTATGGATGTGTTTAGTGTTTTATTTTGTTACAAATAACATTAATAAGTTAGTGAATAATTCTAAAAGTATCATATCTGTCAAATAAAAAAAAAATGTTTTATCAATGTTTTGTGGGTGCATTTATCATATATAGGGGAATTGAGGTGCAGTTTAGAGAAAAGATTCAAGGGGCATCAATTGTTATACAAGCATATAAAAAGTAAAAATAATAATGGTTTAAGACTGCTTCAGTTGATTCATGAAAGGACATGTAAATATAAATTTAATTTTGATCTTGAAAATGTTAGGATTCTTCATGTAGAAAGAAACCATAATAAAAGAAAAAATAAGGAGGTAATTTTCATAAATAGAAATAAAATGAAAATAATTAATAGACAAGCTGCTAGCATTAAAATTTGGGAATCCTGGGATTTGAATTGATAATGTTTGCTTTCATTAAATTTTTTGAATTTAAATGACAGTTTAAGATGTTTAAGTAATTGACCAAAAGTATTACCTTTGGATTGAAAGACTGCATAATAGTTAATCATGGTTATATTTATTATTTTTATTATTATGTTTATTGTTAAAAGGAGGTTACCTTGACAACAGTTTGAAATTATTGATTGTGTTGACTGGTTTTAATGATATATATGTATTCATAGTAATATTTCCAGGAGCTTCCATATAATAAAAATATAATAGCTAAATATCTGACATTTCAGTGCAATAACAAGTACTTTCTCAGAGCTTTTTCTTTCTTATGATTTGAGAAAGAAGCTCTGAGAAAAATACTTCTTATTGTATTGAAGTGTCAGCTATTTAACTATTATATTTTTATTACATGGAAGCTATTGGAAATAATACTATGAATTCATCATTTATGCATGAGAATATTAGAATTAACATATATATATATATTGTCATGGTATACATATATACCATTACATCACCGTCAATTAGAAAAAAAAAAAAATTGCTAAAGAAAATGGATGTGAATTAATAAATATCTAAAAAAAAAAATTAAAGTAGTAATTTGTATAAAATACACAGATGGTAAACTGATAATTATTTAAATTAAAAAGTTAAAAATCTAAAAATAAAAGACTATTTTAATGTAAAAGAAAAAAAAAGCTGTTAATATATTTTTAAAGTTATATTTAAACTATGGTAGACTGGAAATGAATTTAGTGATGTAATAGCAAACAGGACCTTGGGACATTTAATCGATTGTAAGTCAGATAAGAGATAAATTTAAGTTACTAGTAGTAAAATTTGGTGTTCCTGCGTTAAAATGAACT
Source organism: Epiperipatus broadwayi (assembly GCA_028023455.1). Taxonomy (NCBI): domain Eukaryota; kingdom Metazoa; phylum Onychophora; class Udeonychophora; order Euonychophora; family Peripatidae; genus Epiperipatus; species Epiperipatus broadwayi. The sequence goes on from JAQFVV010006238.1 coordinate 4,522,001, forward strand.
GGCCAATAGTGATGTGATTGAAAACCTAGTCCACAGAGAAAATCATCATCACCAATAAGAACAGTGCCAAGACAGGCAAGATCGATCCTGGAATTTGATGATAAGGAATTTAAAGGTTATAAAAAGAAAAAAAGAAAACTTTTTGGAGACTGGAGTTTTGTTTTAAACATATATATGTGTGTATTGTGGACCTCCAAAATGTAGGGGTCACACAATATGTTTTTGTTTCCCATATCTGAATCAGCTGAGGCAGCCTCCAGATTGATATGATGGTTCCCATAAAGTATCAAATGATGGATTTGTCTTTCCAAGAACAACATTAATACAAGATGGAAGGACCTTCGAATGGAGTTGTGTGAGATGTCAAGGATCTCAAAGATGGAATCCAGTAATTTAACACCCTGAAAAGTGTGAACTTTTGTCTTAAATAAGATATGAACCTTTAATTATCTAAAATAAGAACTTTTCAAATACTAAACATTATCTAATTCATAAAGAAATTCTCTTATCTGACTGAATAAAAAAATTTAATTATTATTATTTTTTTTATGTTTGGCTACTATAATTTCCATTCTTGTTAAATTCTTTTAAATTAATAATTTGAAAATAGCCATAAATGGCTGCATAGATTCATAAGATTATGTTAGTTTAGGTGTGTCAATTTTGGCTATTTGTTTTGTCATTGAATCAGTGTTGGTGGAGGGATGTATGGGTGTATTATATCAATATAATCTGAGGAGGTGCATTGGATTCTCATTCCCTTATGCCATGTTTGCACATAGGACATAGTACCCACCTGAATGCATGGACCAAAAGCATAGCCATGGCATTGTTAATGTTTGTAGACATATTTCTTATGCCATTGACCTCTTTATGTACGCTCTGGTTGGAACAGTAAGCTGGCAAAGACTGCTATTCCCATTTATAGAGCACATCTTTTATATAGTTCCAAATGATTGTACTGGACAAGAATCATTATTTCTTTAATTATATTATGCTACAGATGCACATTCCTGTCAGCATGGTTTTTTTATGCTAACATCCTCATTTTGCATTGATCACATCGGTATGTCAGTAAGCTGATGTTTGTTTGGCTGCGAACATGTAGGCTGGAGTTAAAAGAATTGAGTTAGTTAAATGCCTATTCTATGTAGCATATTTACACTTAGCAAAATTTTTAAAATTGTGTTAAATCTATTATTCATGTAATGTAAATCAAATTTATTCAGTTGCTAATTTAATTTCCAGAAATTTTGTTTTAATGTGTGCGCACATAATAATAATAATGTTTTGTTTAATTAATTTTTGGGCAGTAATTTAATTTTATACATTTTATTAATAATATTTTTAAAAATCAAAAATTAGAGATTTTTAAATGTACAGCATGATAGATTTTAAGATCAGTTTCTCCATGAGTTAGCAACGGGGACTTTCGGTTTGATAAAAGAGTAACCTCACCTATATGTATCTGCCGCCTTTATAAATTTTTTTAGATTCAAATAGCCTAGTTGTGCTCTGGCATGGCAGATAGGGTTGCGAGGTTTTGTCATATTGTTATAATATATATATGGGGGGGGGGAGAGAGATAGAGAGAATACTTTGAAAGTTGTAAAAATGATTTATTAATTTTCTTTCATAACAGGTTTCTGTCGGCATAAAACTCTCTGTTACAATCCTGTTTAAGTATTTTTTCTTTATATTAAGATTTTAGACTAGTATGAAAGTGGAATCCATTTTCTATGTGTAGGAATTGTCTTGATAACCGATTGGTTTGGCTGTTATTATGTGATTTCCATTAACAAATGATTTAGCTATCGACAATTTTTGGTTTTTTATTTAAACAATAATGAGTAATAATGGGGTTTGAATATTTATATAATATCAAAACACGTTATATGAGCTTGTTGTTGGAATTCATTCAAATTTTTAGTAAGATAAAAATTTCAATCTTTTAACAGTCCCATGTTAGCATTCTTTGTCAGTGTTAAAATCTTAGATGAGGGTGAAAGTGGAATCTATCTTTTTATTTATTTGATTTGATTTATCTATATATAGCCGAATTATATATGCGTGTGCATTTTTAATATTAACACAAATATTAAGTTATTACAAATATATTCTAACACATGGTTAAACGTTATATATAGAAATTACCTTGACAACAAAAACTATATTCTGTTGTTTATATAGGCTTTGCCTATTATCATGTAATATATATGGTGAAAGAGGATAGTCTAAATTTTTGATTACAAATGGGATGCTTATAAATTTGAAAGATTTGCTTGATTTTCTCATAGCACTGCTTTAATTATTAAAATATATTTCACAGCAATGCTAGAATTATTGTTCCACCTGGTTTTGTTAGATTTATAAATATCTTCTCCATCATATGTTAGATAAGTGTAAAGCGATTAATTCTTGATTTATTTGTTCTATATTGCTGATCTGATTGGCTGTTGATAGTTATGAGCGCTTGAGAGGTTTGCAGTCTCTCAAGTTAATTTAAATACCGTCTGCGCTTTATAAAAATAAATATTATTTATTACATATATTTATTAACAAAGATAATCTTTCAGTATATAATAGTATATTAACGTATTCTCTATATATACTATTTTATATATTTGATATGATTTTGAGAGTCTCATCCTATGCTAGTTACTTCAATAGTAATAACCGATGATTTTAAAAAAAAAATTATATTATAGGATTAACCCAATATTTGTTCTATTACTTATATATATATATTACACACATACTTATATATATAGTCAATTTTTGATAATTGAACTATATATCACTTTAAAACCTTTTTTTTTTTTTTGCCAAGTGATTTATTGATTAAACTTTACTAGTGTTTCATCTTTATTTTAAATTAAAATTAATAAATTTAGACATTTAATGTTAATCTGAGAATTCATCTTCATCTTTCTAAGAGTCATGTGAGATCCCAGTGAAAGGAGACCTGTGCTCTTTATTTTGAGGTGTTCTTAAAAGCATCTCCTATTGAAAAATGATATCAACTCTAAGGGAACAAGGGCATTTCAAGCAGCCTCTATCTCAACTAAAGATTTAGATTATAACCAATCATAAATCAAAAAACTCTCTTATGGAAAGTGAGAGAACTCTTTCATGATGTATGTGTTAATCTCACAAGAAAACTTTATGCATAGATACTTAATAAGAAAAAAAAAGTAAATATTTTGAGGGAATGAAATGAAGATAAAATGTCAAATTAATAAAATAAATGAGAAGGATGCATTTTGAATTACAAAAGGTTGTAAAATTGATTTAAAAGAAAAGAAAATCTATCATCAGTTTTAATAAAAATTCAATTACTGCTTTAAAAATATCTCGAATGCCACTGAATTGAATCTTTTTTAAAAATAAAAAATAAAAAAAAGATATGAGTATATGCTTTAAAAAAAAAAATAGGTATTAGGAATTGTAATGTTCTGGAATTACATGATACTCCTCTTATCAAAGCTTAAAATAAGATTATCTTGAATTTATCGTTAAGTAATGAAAGTAACATTAAGTTGTTGTTTTTTTTTTATTACATTATAAAATACTGCAACCGTATGTATGTTATAAGTTCTGTGCCTGAAGACGAGAGTATTGCGGTAAAACTATCTCTTGATTATCATCAGTTGTAATTATAGCTGTTTGCCACTCTCTTAACTCAGTTAGTTAACATCTGAATCTTTAGAACTTCCTAAACTTTAATGAAATCTTTGCATTAATATATCTGTCTATGTAATTGTTCATCTATCTATCTATCTATCTATCTATCTATCTATCTATCTATCTATCTATCTATCTATCTATCTATCTATCTATCTATCTATCTATCTATCTATCTATCTATCTATCTATCTATCTATCTATCTATCTATCTATCTATCTATCTATCTATCTATCTGTCTGTCTGTCTGTCTGTCCGTCTGTCGCTTGTCCATATATTCATCTATCTATGTGACTGTTTGTCTATTTATCTATCTATGCATCGGCACATTTGTTCATATAAACTTTTTCCTCTCTATATATATTTAAATAAACACAATTACTTCTCTACAAAGCCCCTTTAATATTTCAACCAGAAGAGTGATTTCATCAGAAATTATAGCAAAATATAACTTCTAGTTAAAACAGGTCTTCTGATTGAAAAATTAAAACATCTGTGTAAAGCAGTAATCGTATTAGTTTTTTATTTTATAAATTCCTTTAGTTAGTAAATATATTTTCTATATATACTTATACATATACATTGTATATATTTATATAAAACGTTGAATAATTACAATGCCTAATGTATAATTCACAGATATCTTTTGAAGTGCTTCTAGTATATGTACTTAATCTGTCTTTTAGCGGCCGTATTTAATGTATCTTAGGCGCTAAAAAAAAATGGTACTTTCTTATTGCATAAAATTATCAAAGACTTTCACTAGAGAGTAGATCAATTATTTATAGTAGCAGAAGTTTAAGAATCATCTCTTGCTTTGTAATAAATAAAACGTTGGAATTAACTTTACAGTTTTCAATGTTCCAGTATATAAAAGCTATAGGGAGATTATGGCACAACTGTCATCTTGTATCGTATTTACATGTTATTAGAAGAGATAGTAGTATGTGATCAAGTGAAGTCTTAAACTGGATCTCAAGAGAGTTAAAAAGCTTGAAGTGAACCATTCATAAAATAGATGGATAAGTTTTTGCAATCATGTGGAGAAGAGAAGCTGTGAGATCAGAGAAACCATTAAACTTAGAGAAACTTGTTCACTGGTAGACTAACAAAAATGAGTAAGTTGCATCTATATCAAACCTTATGATCTTATTAAAAATTATAATTTAATTAAAAGAATAAAAATGCTGTAGTATAGGAGTAAAATGTTTGTCTGAAACTTGTGATGTAATATAGATATTTTTTACTGGATACAACTGTGCCTGGCAACCGTTGACAAAAACAAGATTGAATATCATTTTCATCATATTATTGCTGCAAAAGAGAAATACAGAATTTTCAGACCACACAATGGAACGTGGAAAATATAAATGTTGTTATTAGCAATGAAAGATCAGAAGCAAGAATACATGCATGAAAAAACAAATAGGTACCACTGAAGCAGATAAAACCTTAAAAGAGATGGCAATAGATTGACAACTAAAATCTAAATTCCAAGAAATTGCAAGAGATATATGAGATGGACAAGATAAAAATGTTTTACTAGATTGATGTGGGAAACAAAAACTATAGATTGGAGAAACATGACAAAACACTATTATAGAATTTCACTCTGTAATGAATTGATAAAGGTTGAAAATAGTGATTATAATAATGAATAGTGGACATATGACATTCATATATTAATTATGGCTATGCAAAGCACACTGTAATTATTTTCTAATTGTCTAAAATTACCTTGATTTTTTTGCCGAGATAAACATTAAGCTAATATGTCAAGACTAGTATTTAGATCAGGTCAATGTCCTAAACTATTATTTTGAGAATTATTCTAATTATAAACAAGGCAAAACTCTCCATACAGTAGTGCCACCCTGTGCCAACCAGAGTAATCAATTGATGCCAGAAGGCTTGTGCATAAAATCCCTATCTAATGCCTACTCATCCAATATCCCCAGACTAATTTCTGGTTTGTGGCCTTTGTCAGTGAGGAGCTTTGGATCTGAGAGCACTACACCTAGATCTTAGGATGTAGTGCAACCCTCCAGCAACCACCTTTTATTTCTACTTAACTATAAAACTATGAGAATGAAATTGAAAACACAAAAATATGTTCAATCTAAGCTCAATAGCTTATATAGTCATATGGGTCTGAACTCAGTTCAGCACCCATACTTTTTGGTGTCTTTGGCTCTTAAACAACCATAGCCACCACTATCCTATTAGTCAGGATTGGTGTTAAACCATTAAGCATCACATGATCATCATCTCTTATACTAGCACACAATTGTTTATAAACAAGGCAAAACTCTCCATACAGTAGTGCAACCCTGTTTATGTGCTAGTATAAGAGATGGTGATCATGTGAATTATTCTAAATCTTAATTTGAAAAATGTGCATTTTTTATTTTATTTATAATCTAAATTGTACATAGTCCAACTTATGAAACAATCAATGTCATTTTATTAGTTAATTAATTAAATACCATTAGGTGTTATTCATATTTTTCTCTGTATGTTTAAAAATTTTGATTATCACTTTAACAACTTTGGTTACATTTTTTACAATTGAATTAGACTGGAATATTATTTCACAAAATTAAGCGATCAGTGATAAAATATATGTTTTGTGCATATTTTATTATCTTTCATGTTCACCAATGAACATAATATCATCATGTTGCCTAGTAAAATAAAATATATTAGATTTCTATTCTTTTGTGTATGTGTGTGCCTATGCTATTGGAAGTGATTTTTATTTTCTTTCTTAATTTAGCTGAATACATTTTTATTGATGATCACCATAGTCATAGCCAGTCACAGAATAATTACATGTGCAAGCAAAGACAAAATTCATATTAGTTTTCTACTATAAAAATTAAATAAAATCAGTAATAATATTTATGGAGAATAAAGATTGGTCATCAAAATCAGCGTATTTGAAGGAATAAAGCAAATTTATCATATAAAAATAGTATTAATGAGTAAGTTTAGGTGGTTAACATGTTGTTGTTTTTCTTTAAAAAAGATGAGTATTAAATATATTAATATGTTTTAACGGATGAATTTATGGCTACTTTATATTAGCCAATCAATAAAAATGTTATCATTTAGGATATAAACAATTACATGCTGCAGTGAAGTTCTATAGCTTCTATCAAGCCAATTTATATATTATAAAGAATGTGACAACAATAGAAGATAAGGTTATTGTTATAGAAATGGCATATTGATTGTTGTCATTAATTTTGGTAGGGATAAACAAAAAATGAAGCAGAAAGTGTAGAAGTATTATGATTTATTTCTCAAAGTTACCTTGCATGGGTTAGTGGTAAAAAGCTTCTGAATAAAATTCCAGGTGACAAAAATAAAAAAAGAACAATCTTAGTTATAAACAATGAGGATTGCCAATTCCTCTACAAGCTTTGTGATAAATGCTTAGCCAGAGCCAGCACTTAAAATATCTTTGTCAGGAACCCCTCCCCAAACCCCTGACCATGGTTTCATGCTTTGGCACTCCTCAGAGAAGTGTCAGGGTAGCTTCAGACACTATATCTACCCAGACACCTCTCTGAGGAGTGCCAAAGCACGAAACTGTGGTCAGTGGTTTGAGGAGGGGTTCCTGACAGAGACATTTTAAGTGCTGGCTCTGGTTAAGCATTTATCATAAAGCTTGTAGAGGAATTGGCAATCCTTATTGTTTATAACTTACAAGCTTAAGAGATAGGGTCATGTGATATATGACTCTTATTTTGACTATTAACAATCTTAATTATGTTGATTAAATGAAATTGATTTCCTAACCTGTCACTTCATCACATGAACATCACTTGATGTATCAAAAATAAATTGTATGATTATTACTATTGTTGTTGCTATTACAAAATCACAAAAAGAACAATATGATTAAAATCTTGACCCATATTTAAATTATACACTCATTGAAATTTATAGTTACCTATTTGACTATTTCCATCATCTAGTTGAGTTTAATGCTTTTAGAAAAATGTGAACATTTATATCTTTTTAAATATCTTCACCTGAGTATAGAATTCAATGTTCTGATTGGTATTATCCTTTTTTTTGGATTATTACTGGTCTGACCATTAGAATTAAACTGATGAACTCATGAATATTAAACTTAAGGTGATTTTCTTACCACCTCACCTATTCTTTCAAAGATAATAGTCAATAGAAATTGTATATACTTAATTGTGAATTCCTGATTTTTTTTTCTTTTAAGGATTTCCAAGTGTAAAAAGAAATCCAGTGGACCCCTGTAAATAAGAATTTTTTTTTTTTTACTGATTATTCTTGTTTGATAGAACAGCCTAGTTGATTAGAATGTCATCTTAAATATATCATTAGTGAATGTAAATGTCTTTGCTTCATTTTCTACATTAGCTATCATTGCTTAGGCCAGAAATCTGAAGCAAAAAAAATACTACTCAAAATGATGTATTATACGGTAACTTGAATCATATTATTAATAGTTATATATCATTTTTTATCATATTATTAATAGTTGAATATATTTAGAAAGAGATTAACAAAGTTTGGATTTTTCTAAAAGCATTAATAATTATCAACTATATGCAGTGAACATTCCAAAACTTCAAACTATCAATAATATTGAAATATTCAAATGAATTTTATTAAATATGATGCAAGTAATAGTAAATTACCCATAGCCAAAGAGAAAGCTTTCATATCTGGTCACATTATTCTATTTCCTAAAAAATGTCAACATAACATTGGGCAGTGGATGTGCAATCCATTTGTTCCTGAGTGAAAATTGGTGCAACAGTAGCTATACCTAAATGATTGTTATAACAATTATGCTGAATAGTCATGTGAACATTCTAAAAGTACATGCTGCTTTGAAAATTATTATCATGCTATAGAAACTTCCATATTTAATATCTTTCTCTGCATCATAATTAAAAATGAAAATATGTCAATTGCGAACACATGTAATTTGTTTTACTTTTTTGTAATTAATAATTTGTTAAGTGCATGCATAGTCATTAAGTAATATATATTAAGGCTATAACCTTAAGACTATGCCCCCGAGATTCGACAGTAGGGACTTCTACAAATCTAAACACAAGATTAAGATTAAGGGCTCTTATCTTTTAAAGTCGTTAATTAATCTTGTGTTTAGATTTGTAGAGGTCCCTACTGTCGCATCTAGGCGCATAGTCTTAAGGTTATAACCTTAATTATATATTATTTACTTTTTTGTACAAGTTTAATATACATTTATGGAGATTTGCCCTTTATATATATTTATAATTACAAATTTTGGAATTTGCAGCAAATTGCTTTAATCATACTGTTTTATAAACTAGTAAATTTTTAACTCATTATATACATTTATATAAATATTATTATTTGTGCTGCGATTAAACTTAGCACGTAATACATTAAAGGAAATATATTTTCTTTCAAATTTATATTATTATTTTTTAATTATTTTTAGATTATATCATCTACAGCATATTTATTTTCTCATGAGACTCACTTCAAATTGTTTTCTGAAGTATGGAAATTAAATTGCAGGAGAAAAACTAAAATAATGTGATATAATTATATTTTTTTAAAATAAATTTCTATGTTCTTATTTTTTTAATAACTAATTATTAATCTTATCAGTTTAATTTTTTTTTAACTAGATATTTCTAGAATTGTTAAACTTTTTACAAATATGTTTTGCTATTTTTTTTAAAAAAATATTAATTAAAGACATGTACTTTGTCAACGTATGTGTATGTGTTTATATATAGAGTCGTTTTGATTTTTTTGTAGAGTCCTAGGCAAGCGACATATTTGGTCTCTTTAAAAGATGTGATATGTCGGACTATTTCCATCATTTATGAGTTAATGTTGAATGTATAGAAAATTTTAAACTTTATTTAAACTTTCCAAATACAAACAACTTGTTAATAATAACACACAAATAGACAATACAGGTTAGTAATTACACAACGTTTCGAGTAGTAGTATTCTCCACTCTTCTTCAGGTGTTGCTGGCCTATATGAACAGTGGCAATATTCGCTTAGAGGTTGAACTCGCATCTTTAGATTCTTGAATATCGAATTTAAGGCAACCGCGCTACCAAACTGAGCTATTCTATGCACAGTGACAATATTCGCTTAGGGGTTGAACTCGCACATTTAGATTCTGTCAGAATAGCTCAGTGGGTAGAGCGTTTGCCTTACATTCGATATTCAAGAATCTAAAGGTGCGAGTTCAACCTCTAAGCGAATATTGTCAGTGTGCATATAGGCAAGCAACACCTGAAGAAGAGTGTAATTACTAACCTGTATTGTCTATTTGTGTGTTATTACTAACAAGTTGTTTGTATTTGGAAAGTTTAAATAAAGTTTACAATTTTCTATACATTCAACATTCACTCATAAATGATGGACATAGTTTAACATATCACATCTTATAATATACCATCATTACAAACCTTCAGACAAATATTTGGTCTCTTTCTCTCCTTCAATAACTGGTTGATTCCCAAACTTATCGGATGAGAGAATTTTATATGCTTTCTGATATTAGAAATTTCAGATATCACACTGCATATTCATTGCACATGCATGTGTCCAATTAATCAACATCTGGTTATTTGCCTTTTTATCTACCTTGTTTCTGTGTTTGTATATATCAATGAAATATATATTAAGGATATGATAGCACAATGGCCCGCATATCTTACGATATGTATAAACTGCAGTTCAAATATAGGTAGGTAGTTTTTTGTTTTCAGATTGCAAATGAGCTTATATCTTTTCTCAGGGAAATAACCATTAATGGCCCTTATACTCATCCAGTTAGAGATCAGATATCTATATGTTCTCAGCCTAATAAAGTTAAGTCAGTATGAAAAACTTTAACTAATTAGCCTAGTGTGTAAAGCCTTGTCCTTCACTACTTCTCTTTAGGAATATGCTAGTGATGCCCTGGTCTTGCTGTGGGCCATGTAAAGGCAGTTATCAGTATCATCATCAACAACAACAATTATCAATTCTCTGCAGGATGAAGGTTTCTCCATGTTCAGTCCCTCCAATCTTTAGCTTCTCTTCTCCACATCACCCCTGCACATTTTCTTATTTCATCCATCCATCTCACATGTTGGCATCTTTCTGGGTCTTTTACAATCGTTTGGAATCCAGTTTAAGATTTTAATTGTCCACCTATTATCTCTTTTAGCAATATGTCCAGACCAACTCCATTTCACTCTTAATTTTTTTAATGAGGTCAATAACACCTGTTTGTTATCTTACCCATATATTATATTTTCGATCTCTTCTTGTTACTCCTAATGTGTATTTTCCCATACTTCTTTCAATGGTCTGAAGTCTCTGTATTGCTCTTCTATTAAGTGTCCAAGTCTCAGATCCATACATAAGAACTGGTAAAACACATTTATTAAAAATCTTCCTTTTCAAACACATTAGGATATTTCCTTTTAGTATCAAGTTCTACCAAAAGCACTCCAACTAAGTTTTATGATTAATTTCATACATTATGTTTCCATCTGTATTAATAATCTGACCAAAGTATTTGTAGCTGTTAACTTCTTCTAGCTCATCATAATCAATCTTTATATTCATATTTGGAGAAAATCCATTGAACATTACTTCAGTCTTTTTAACTTTATCATTACTCCTTTCATCTGCTAACTCCTGCAACACTTCCTACAGCTCTAAAGCATTATTTGAAAAAACAACTACATCATCTGTAAAATCTAAGTGACTTAAATAATCTCCATTTACTTTCAGTCCTTTAGCATCCCATTTTAATCCACAAAATACTTCTTGCAGCACTGTTGTAAAAAGTTTTGGAGATATGGAGTCACCCTGTCTTATATCCTTCTTAATGTTGACTTTTCTAGTATCATTATGTAATCTAATTGTTGCTGTTGCATTTTTATAAATATTCTTTAAAATATGACAATACCTTGATGATCCAATGCTTTAATCACTGAAGAAATGTTTATACAATCAAATACTTTTTATAATTTACAAATCCAAAACATAATGGCAATTCATATTGATTTGCTTTTTTTTATAACTTCTCTCAATACCTGGATATGATCTATTGTACTCAAACCACTTTAAAATCCAACTTGTTCTTTTGGTTGGTGGAAATCCAATGCTCTCTGTAGACGAGTTATAATTAACTTGGTAAAAATTTTGTATAAAACTGATAAAAGGCTGATAGGTTTGTAATTTCTAATATCTTCTTTATCACCTTTTTAAAATATTAATATTAATACTGAATTTTTCCAATCATCTGGTACATCTTTATCATTTAAACATTTGGTATATAACTTTGCTAAAAAAATTCTATTTTTTCACCTGCTTCTTTTAATATATCAATTATAATTCCATCATTACCTGGAACCTTTTTTTCTTCATAAATTTAATTGCATATCTCACTTCTTCATTTAAAATTCTGGGCAATTTGGAAGATATAATAGATATAGGAGGTGCTTGTTCTTTATTACTATATGATTCTTGATAGAAGTCTTCTATCCATTTCATGATGTCATCTCTCTTTTTAGTAATAAATCCATCTTTTTTTTTATTGCAGATATAAATTTCCTACCAATACCAAATTATTGTTTTACACTCTTGAGACTTTTATTTTCTTCTACAGCTTTCCTTGCTAGTTCATAGTTATACTTTCTTATATTATTTTCAACTCTTTTCCACACCATTTTACAAAATTCAAAGTATTCACTCTTTTATAATGCATTATTTTTGTATATCTTCATATTCCTTTTTTTCCCCATAAATTCTCTAGTCTCAGTAGAAATTTTATTGGTCAGTAGCAGTTAGATCTTTTGCTATTTATAATTGAAGACCTTGTGATTAGTGGTTAATGTATTTTCCTATATTTCTCATTACGTAGATTTTAAATCAAAATGAATCTAAGAAAAATTTAAAAATATATGAGGATCTTAAAAAAAAATAGTTTTTTTATCTAGTTAACTCATAACTCAGTTTACTAATCAACAATACATGATAAACATCTCTGCATTTTTATTGCAAAGATAGAATAGCAGATTTTGGAAAACGGTTTATGGATTATAACTCAATTTTACTCTTTCCAGTATTCAAACACCATATGATCTGATTAATAAACCCATTTAATTACTTATTGCTAATTAGGTACTTTAAGCATTCTTGGATGGAGATTAAAGGATAATCTAGGGGTAATTGGAGTTTATGTAAAATAATGTTGGTACTTTGACTTAATTTTATAAACATTTGGTCTCTGAAGAATTGGAAGTATTTTGTTTATTTCTGCTTCTAATTTTAATAATATGTATTTTTATATTTTTAATTTCAACATCATTTTCAATCATTTTTTATTCTCTACTGGATGGTGTTTTCTCAATGTTTAATTCAATTTCTTTGATCCCTAGCCTCTCCAAAACACACCAACAAACTTCATTATTTCACCTATCCATCTTATTGCCTTTTTTTTAGATTTTTTACTATCTCTTAGGATCCAATTTAAAACTTCAACTTTTCATCTATTATCATCAGTTCTAGCAATATGTCCAGTACAACTTCATTTAAATCTATTTTTCATATTTTTGTTACTCTAACATATACTTCTTTTTGCTTCACTGAGTTATCTCAAATGTTTATATTGTTCTTCTGTTATGAGTTCAAGCCTTGGATCCATAAGCAAGAATTGGTAAAACATATCCATTACAAACTTATTTTTTTTAAATATTTATATTGATATTATTACTAGCATTCTCAAATAAAACATTATTTTGGTTTCATGAAATTGATTATGAAAATCACCAAAAAGTGCTATCAAAAGTCTAGGCTTAACATTTCACTTTTTTTTTTATAGTTCATTATTTTTTTGTCTAATAACTAGAAATATTTCAAATAAATTTTAATGCTCGTTGATATTTTCATAGTTTCCTTTTTTATTTCTCTATGGGAATATTATATAACAGAGAAGTTTACTAAGAATAACAAACTAGATTACAGTTAAGAAGTTTGACTTTATGTTTTTATAAAGAAATTTATTATATAGCATAAATAAAACAAACATTTGTGTTGTTGCTATAGTGATTATTTGTCAAATCCCATGACTTAAACAATGTGAAGTTATATTCTGTTTTATATCAATATGTTATTTTTAAAAAGTAACAAGCAGATAGATGATGTCAATATAAAGCTGATTGGACATTTCAAACAAAGTATTGCTTCTTTGGCAATAAAATAGTATCAGATTATAATATAAATGTTTGTTCTTTTATAGGTTGTTGTATTAGAATTTTTTTGTGATGGAAAATCTGAGTATAAGAGTATCAAAAGTACCTTGAGATAATGTGGTATCCTTTCATATCCCTTTCAGACTTCTGTTTGTATTGTTTAAAATTATCCTTCACTTTTATAATAAATAAATTAGTTTGACAATCATCATCAGCAGCTGTGATTTGCAAAGGAATATAAACCATTCCAAACTCCAAGGTAAAAATGATAATTAAAAAAAATACGCTAGAGATGAATGTGCAATGATTATACAAGCCAATCTGGGAACACAAATTTGTTCACATGTATAACATGAAAGTTAAACCACTAAACATCACATGATCACTATTTCATTGATTACTCTGGTTAGCACAAGGTGGCACTACTATATGGGGAGTTTTTGCCTGTTTAATAACATGAAAGTCCATTTTTCTGTTTATTTGATATTTTCAAAGCTGTCTTTTAATTTTTTCTATAGCATGTATGAAAGACTTCAACACTATAGCACTTACAACTGTCCATTATATCTCATCCTCTGCCATATCTTCTTGGTGAAATCACTTGATATTGCTCATTTTCAGAATATCTTATGGATGGTCTTTTTAATGTAATTGGGATTGCCCTTTCATGAAAAGCATGCTAACATTGATTTTATAATATTTTTTGACAGTCTGATAGTGTTCACCATTTCACACATCTAATCTAGTGAAAGATATAATGTAACAATAATGGGCTTTACAGTATATTTTCATCAAGCCAAAGATTATATTGGTTGATCTTATAACTTGGCCATCATATTTTGGAAATTTTACAGACCATCTTTAAATAAAAATTTTCAGGAGCCTTATATTAAAGTAATATGGTGTCGAAGCATCATTTGCATATCATTAAATTTTTGCTTTTTTCTTAATTAATCTCAGTCGATAAGTTTGAGTAGTTTGAATATGGCCTTCTAGGTTGAAAGCATTACTCAGTTATTGTTTAAATGAAATAAAAAAATTTTTTTTCAGAAGTGAATGAACGCTATTAATAGAATAGTATAATAATTCCATATACAGCTAATGAAGTTACTGTAGTTATTTAGTATAACAATAAATCATTTGTATTCATAAATTTCTGCTAATTTCTTGTTATTAATTGTATAATTTTTACATCAACAAATCATAAACAATTATTTTAAATTAATAACAAAAACTGATTGGGTTGTATTAATATAGAAAGAGTAGAATATAAGTTGGATTGGTAAACAATAAAGTTTGTTAGTGCGATATGGAGATGAGATATTTTGGTTCAGAGAAATTGGATTAAACTTGGAGAGATCTTCATTCTATAATGAATTGCGAATGTTTTATGATTATGTTGTTAATGAAAACAGCCTTAAATAGTCCATTGTAGTGTGAATATCTTTTCAATATTCAAAAAGGAAGCATTATTGATTAAGTTTGCCAGTTTCTTGTTGCATTATGGAGAATTAAGGTGTTCTCTTTTTGTTTTACTCTATAATTGATAATAGCTAAATACTATTAAAAATTGTATAGTTAAATGTGTTATGAGTTAAATACTTGTATGAAATAATATTACTTTTGTATCCTGAAAAAAGGTTTAATTTTTATCCAGTTTATTTTTCAAACCCAGGCAGATGGCATGCCATAAAGACACACCTAATGTCTTTTTATCTATGCATATATAGTGTAAATACAAATAATATTGAATTTAAATCAGAACTGAATTTCTGTTTCGGTTCTAAACGTTGAAAGGAAGATTGCATATATATGATATCTAAATTTGTCAAATTATTAATTTTCTATATCTGCCATTGATATATATATAATATTAAAATTATAATATTATACTTTGTTTTCGTTCTTCAATATTCACCATTTGCATTTTGTTCTATTCTATATATAATAAACTGATTCGTATATACTCAGGAAATGCATTTGGACCCACAATATTTTATTTAAGGCTGTTTCTTGAACTATATATTTAAACTGACTAAATACGTGCAGTATATAAAACAATCACATCAAATAAAAAAGATATTAAATATCTATTATTTCTTAATTACATATTGAAAGGTTAAACTGGTTATAATTAAATGTGCAACATTATAACCTTGATATTATATTTCTTTCTTTCTGCTCTAGAACCTACTATTATTACAGTAACAGAAAATTTTGTAAACCAATATTTAATATAAACCATATGTTTAACCCGACTTTTTAATATTCTACAATTTGTTTAGATTAACTCTGTCTTTACTATTATAATGCAAACTAAATAAATCAAATTGACTTTTTTTTAAATTCGAAGTGAATTCAGTTTGAAAGAATATGTATGATTTATTACTTGTTTGGGACTAATCGTAATAACATTACCTATTTACAAATATTAAGATATATAGCAGATATATATACAAGACAATTTCTGACTTAGTTTATGTGAATTTATTTCATTACTTTATTATTATTATTATTATTATTATTATTATTATTATTATTATTATTATTATTATTATTATTATTATTATTATTATTATTATTATTATTATTATTATTATTATTATTATTATTATTATTATTATTATTATTATTATTATTATTATTATTATTATTATTATTGTTATTGTTGTTGTTGTTGTTGTTGTTGTTGTTGTTGTTGTTGTTGTTGTTGTTGTTGTTGTTGTTGTTGTTGTTGTTGTTGTTATTATTATTATTATTATTGTTGTTGTTGTTGTTATTATTATTATTATTATTATTTCATCTTTTTTTTTATCAAAGAGGAGGCTAAATTTGTGTGATCCGCTCTTCCTCCAAAAGGTTCAACCAAGTGACACATTTATTTAATTAAGAGTAATAAAGTTGATAATAATGAGTTAGAAGAAGTTAACAAATACAAATATCTTGATCAGTATATTACTACAGATGGAAACATAACAGGTGAAATTAATCATGGAATTAAACTGGTTGGAGTGCTTTTGATAGCAATATTTTAATATTAGAAGAAAATATGACTATGTGTTTGAAAAAGATTTTTTAACAAATGGGTATTACCAGTTCTTATTTATGAATGTGCATCTTGGACACTTAACAAGAGAGTAATACAGAGACTTCAGATCACTCAACAAAGTATGACCAGATGTATGTTAGAAGTATCAAGAAGAGATGAAAATAGAAATATATAGATGATAGAACAAACAAATGTTACTGACATCATTGAAAGAATTAACAGACTGAAGTGGAGTTGGGCTGGATATATTGTTAGAAGAGGTGATAATAGATGGCCAGTTGAAATCTTAAACTAGATTCTGAGAGGTTGTAAGAGACCTAGAAAGAGGCCCCATGTGAGATGGATGTATGAAATAAGAAAGGGTGTTGGGATGATGCAGAGAAGAGAGACTAGAGATCAAAGAAGATGGTTTGAACTTGAATATTCTACAGTGGATCAATGATGGTTGAAGATGATCATGATGATTAGCAGAACTGACAAAAGTATTAGCACATTTCAAATAGAATCAGGGACTTGTATTCTTTCCTGCTGTTGTTGCAGTTATTAGTTTTATTATATTGTACATATTTAGAAAATTGTGATAGAACTGTAAGATGAAACCAATTAAGTAAGACTAAAGATAAATGCTAAAAAAGACTAAAGTAATGTAAACACAAAAAAAGAAATTAAGATTAATAGTAATAAAACAGAAGTTTTAAATTACAAACATTTCAGTCATATTATTAATATAGTTGGAAACACAATGGATGAAATTAATCATTGAATTATACTTTCATGGGGTTCTTTTGTGATTAAAAGAGGTAGTTTAAATAGTTATGTTTTACCATTTGTCACATATGCTCCTGAGATTTGGATGCTTAACAGAAGAATATAGAGATATAAATGTTGGGAATTGCAAAGAAGGAATCTAATGTGAAATACATGAGGTAAAAACTGTACTTCTTTATAAAGAGGTCTGGGGTGCAAGTATTTTTGTGGGTTCCAACAATTTCAGATAAAAAGATTTACATTTAAGTAACAGTATCATTATCTGATAAACAATATATATATATATATATATATATATATATATATATTTTAAATATATATATATATATATATATATATATATATATATTATTCTTTAAAATGAAATATATTCAATTTATAAGACTACTATATACTTAAAAATATATAAATAATAAATTTATTAACATCTAATCGATTTTCATTCAAAAATGAACCTTATCAAGATATAACAATTGAAAAAATTCACATGATTTACATATCTTAACACACTATCTACTGGTCAAACTTAACAATAAAGATGTTTTTATATTTTCCAATTTTTATTTAATGACCATTTTCCTCCTAACTTTACAGACCCTTGTACTAAATTCATACATTTCTCTTTATTTTCATGTATATACAACGTTTATATTTTTTACAATATTTGATAACTTCAATACTTTCTTCACAATTTATAATGTGTCCTGTTTCTAAAAAATGGCAAAATGGTCCTGATTTAATATCTTTCCTATTTATAGCTCTGTCATGTTCTTTACCCCTTTCTATCTTACTTTTTGCTGACTGACCTATGTATATTATCTTGCATCTTTTACAAATAATTTTATAAACTATTCCTATCCTATCATTTTTATCATTCCTTATTTTAGAATTACTTACTAGTTTTTTTAAAGATTTACTATTTTTCCATCCAATACCTATATTAAGATTTATTTTTTTCTTTTCTATCATTTAGAATTTCATATACATCCTTAGAATATGGAATAGAAATCCATTTCTTATTTTTTCTTTCATTTTTATTGCTAACTTTTTTATACCTATTTTTATTTATTAAAATATTTCTTACAACCTTACTGTTATATCCATATTCAATGTATTCATCTTTGATTTTCAATTTTTGCTCCATTGCATCTTTATCATTTAATGTAAGCCTATCTTTTTTTTTTATTCCTATTAGAACCCCCATTTTTTGACACCAAGGTTGATAAGATTCTGGATGTATCATTCCTCTAACATTTTTATTTTTTATGTAGTGCTTTATATTAATCATTCCATTTTCATCCTTTTTTATTAATAAATCTAAATATTTTATTCCTTCTTCATTATTTTCCATAGTAAATTTAAGCTCATTAAAAGCTTTCATTATGCTTCTTCCATTTCCTACAACTAAAATATCATCCACATACCTAAAATACTTTATAATTTCTCCCTTTTCAATATACTTATCAATTACTTTCTGCTCAATCCAATCAACCATAGTTGATGCCATAATTCCACTTATCGAACAGCCCATTATCCATCTTTTTTTAATACTCCAAAATTCGTTATTATATTTTACATATAAAGTCTCATTAATCATGATTAAAACCTCTTCTATTATTTGTATCCATTCTTTTGAAATTATTTTCTCATCTTTGACTTTTCTTACTACAATGTTATTACTTTCTATCCTAGAAACACTCTGATACATTTTCTCTATATCAAATGATGCTACCTTACCATTCCTATTTAATTTAACTGTATTAAAACTTTTTAGTACTTCCTCAGAATTTTTCACACAATACCTTCCATAACCCATACCATCCGCAAGTTTTCTATATATAAGATTACACATTTCTTTTAATATATAATCATTAAAATCCAATTTTAATTGTACAGGCATTTTTCTTTATGAGTTTTTATATTTCCAAATACCATAGGATGTTCAAACACTGTTGGATATAATAACTTATATTGATTATTATCAATCAACTTAGTTTCTCTCATTCTTTGTAATATTTTTATATATTTATATTTAATTAAAATACTTGGATTCTTTTCTATTTTTACAAAATCTTGTTTAATCAAATCATTTTTAATTTTATCTTCATAATCTTCTTTATTTAATATTACAAACCTAGATCCTCTATCTTCAATAGTAATAATTAAATTTTCTTTTTTAACTTTTTCAATAATTTCCTTAATTGTTTGTTTATCTTTCCACTCATTTTTACATACATGTAGAAATTTCTTATTAATTACGTTATTAATTTTTGACTGCAAATTAATTCTTTCCATATCTTTAATATTTGCAGCTTCAATACTAACTATTGTCTTTTTATCAGTATCCATATCCTTAAATGGTATATACTTTGGTCCTTTTTCCAACATTCTCATTTGTTTGTTTGAAAATTTACTTCTTGATATATTTACTAATTTATTATAATTACTGTCATTTCTATAAACAGTTTTATAATATATGTTTCATTATTGAACATACACCTTGAAGTCGCAAAAATATTTGATAAGAAATCGCATTTCTTATCTAATATTTTTATAGATCTAATTAATTTAAAATAGTTTTAGATATGTTTCATATCTTTCTTTTACTTGCACATAATAGTATCAATGAAAATATGAAAAAGTTGGATTTGCATTTGTAGAGACCACAGGATACTCTGACTTTTCATCTGTCAAGTCAAAAATTAATCTTTTCTTTTACCTAATTCGTTTTTGAGAAAAATTATCTAAAATATTTGTGCTCTGTTCCTTGCTTCATTTAAAAATTCTTCACATTCCAATCTTAAATCTAAAATTTCATCTTTAGTAATCTCTGTTTGCAATAATTTGTTATATTATTTATTTTAAATAATTCTTTGAGTTTTAGATGCATATTTATTATTGTTACTTATATTACACCTGCAACACACTAATGGTGTAGGTAACTCAATATAACTAAATTTCCATTATAATGTACATCAAAAGAATGATACAATATATATTATTAGTGCAATGCAACATCAGATAAGAAGTCAGGGATGAATTGCAGAGTTATATCTGTATGATATGAGTCAGTGTCAGCCTATTTATGGAGCTTTTATTCTCCAAGCACAAACATTGTGAAACAACACACTCTACTCTGCCTTGAAATTGCAACATTTGCTTCTGGTTGGAATCTCATATGTTTTACTTAATTAGTCAAGTATAGAATTTGCATGATCTGTTAACAATTATGAATTTTGAAGCTTATAAGGTGTAGAAGTAATGGATGATTCTATTCTGCATTAGAAATAGACCAAATATTTATATACTTAGCTGAGTAATTCATTACAACTTAGAGCATTACAAATTTGTTTAAATGCTTATGTGAATTGATTTAGACTTCCCAACAAATATTACATGTGCATAATTTTCCACATATTATTTGTCAAAGTGGAAAATAAAGAATATAAGTGTTATATTATTACAAACCAAATGTTATAATGTAGATGATTAGAAGTAGTATCACAAATCAGCACATTATTTTAAAGAATTTTGTAAAAATAAGACATGTGTTGCATGCGCTTTTGAACTAATTATTCAGTTTACTTTTCACTTTACTTCTGAAGTCGTACACTTGTGTTTACAATTCAGACGAACTTAATTTAGCTTTCTCTGTCTCAGCCATCCAAATATTGTTAACAAATTATGTGTTACAGAATTATTAATATAAATATTACAAAAACAATTGGACATTATAATGTTAAAAGTGATTTACACATTCATAATCCAAAGTAATAATATAAATATGTAAAAAATGTTATACACAAACACAAAAAATTAGAGATAAAACATATGTCATTACAATAATAGATGTAAGTGTGTGTTGGATTATTTTCATCATCTAGAATTAATTGTCGAATGTTTTAGAAAAATGTAATCCTTATTTAAACATTTCAAATACATTCATGTTACTAATCATGCACAAGTTAGCATGTAACATGTTCTTTTGGTGTGGTGGCTCTGCCCATGAAAGTTCTAGCATGGCAATTAAACCGGGAATATTTAAATTAGTGAATATTGAATTTGCGGTGACGCTCTAATCAGTTAACCTAGTTGGTTAAAGTGTTGCCATGCTATTTGGTTAACACATTACCTTAAAGTCGGTATTTCACAAATCTAAAGATCCTAGATTTTATTCCTATATTAGAAATGTCACTGGTCAGATTCACAACCCCTGAAGAAGAAAGGAGAATAATGCCACTTGAAATATTAGTAACATTTTAATGTGTTTGAAAAGTTTAAATAAAGTTGGAAAATTTCTAAAGAGATTTAACAATAAATTGTAAATGATGGAAATAGTCCTCATATAAAGTTTGAAATAGTAAGAAGATCAAGTCATATATCACATGACTTAACTTAATAAGCTTATACTACAAATGTAATATAATGGGCATGCTAATAGTTTAAACAAGCTTTTTCGCTAAATGCTGAAAAAAAAAGCATTTAAAATCTCTATCTAGAATTATCCCTAACACAAACCAGTTTCAAACTGCTGGCTCTCTTCAGTGAGGTGCTAGGATATTCAGACACTAGATCTTAAATACCAATTCAAGCACAGTATTTATCTAAAACTTAACTATTAAGTAGAAAATCTGAAATTTTCAGACATATGTATGTCTTCTAATTCAGATATCTAATTTAAATAGTAATATATGGTGTATCTGAATTTTGTTCAGTTCTATATGTTTATTTAAGTTAGATAACTGGATTTAAAGACATATAGATGTCTGAAAATTTCAGATTTTCTGCTTAATAATTAAGTAATAGATAAATGCTGTGCTTGAGTTGGTATTTTAGATTTAGTGTCTAAATATCCTATTGTTTCACTGAGGAGTGCCATCAGCTTGAAACTGATTTGGGGATAGGAATAATTCTAGATACAGATTTTTAAATGCGTTCTCTTCTGGCATTTGTCAGAAAAGCATGTTTAGAGTTATTAGCACACTCATATTAAAGTTTGAAATGTAGATTTCATTCTTCAGCAAATATTAACTTCAAGTTAAAGAAAGGTTTCTCAATGGCTTCTTTAAAATCACTTGACAGGATATTTAACAAATGATTTAAAAAGATTTTATTTAGTCATTTGCAGTAAAATGTGTTACTGTCATGAAATAGTTTAACACACCTATAGCAAATTAGTTTTGCATAGTCTATTGAATTGATAAAAGTTTTGAAAACAACTTTTTTTAAACAACTGACTAAAAAAAAACACTCTCTTTTCAATCTGAAAGTGCTTTATGTATATCCCTTTAATTTCAAAGTTAATGGTGCATTAAGTTAAGAACTATGGGGTTGTTAAAAAAGACAAACTTGACATCATCTCTGATTACCTGTATTTACCATATTTGCTAAATAACTCATTAATTCTTTATCATAAGATTTTGTAAGTAACAAAATTAAGATCATCTATCAAATACACATATATATTTTTAAATCGAAATTGAAATTTACAGAATGAAAAACTATTGTTTTACATATCTTTTACAATAAAAAAATCTTTTTTCTCCCACCTTTTTTTTTTTTACAGTTAAATTAAAATATTACAATTTTTAGCCATAAAAAAGTTCATTCTTTTGAGATTTAGAAAAAAAGAAAAACACGCACATATTTAGCTTTAGTATTGTTTGTTTCTTTATTTTCAATCTTCTTTCCATATCTAGAATCACACATTACACTAATGAGTATTTTATAAATGGCCATTTGTCAGTTTGTGCAATATCTAGTTAAGATTTGTGGTCCATTTATTTCTTTGTATCTTCTTTACACCAGCATTGTATCGCATAATATATTTGCTTGGCACCATTTGGTTATTGTATTTGATTAATCTAGTGAGTCATTAGAAATAGATCTTAAATTAAGATTGAAGTAATTCTTTATTATCAAGTATTATATTATTTATAATTATAATACTTAGCTATTTTGAGCTGTATTCTTAATTTATTATTTTCACAGATAAATGATTCTTGTAAGTCATTAGTTTTTATCCACAATTTTGGTTTGACTATATATTTCGATATTCCTTGACTTGAAGATTATCTTCATGAGGATTTTTTCTTATATTGGATGTTTATTGTCTTGTAAAACAAAGCTACATTGATAAAATTTTATAAACATATACAAATGATGTCTTGCATATATATTTCGTTTACTTCCTTGTTTTCTCATTGCGTTGACACACATTTAGTAAGGATTAATTATTGATTCATACTTTTAATAATTGTTTTGTGGTTTTGATACTTGTTTCATATTTGATACTTTTATGGAAAATACACATACCTTGATACTCATATTATTTTAAACGTTAAATTAATATATATGTGTGCTCTGCGCACAGTTAATGAAACTATTAATAAATTGTCAAAATTTTTACTGCCAAGCGCTTTTGGGACAGTCTACAGTCCCATATTCATGGCGAGTTATTCTATTAATAACTGTAAAACTATGCAAATTTTATGCAAATTTATATGCAGATGTTACGTGGACCATTTACGAGATAGGGAATAGCAGGCCTCTCTTCTGTTGATTGCCGATGGGTCAGCCGCAATGAAGTAAGCTTCATCGGCAATCAACAGAAGAGAGGCCTGCTATTCCCTATCTCGTAAATGGTTCACGTAACATCTGCATATAAATTTGCATAAAATTTGCATACTTTTACAGTTATTAATAGAATAACTCGCCATGAATATGGGACTGTAGACTGTCCCGAAAGCGCTTGGCAGTAAAAATTTTGACAATTTATTAATAGCTTCATTAACTGTGTGCAGAGCACATATATATATATATATTAATTTATTTAAGCGTTAATGAAGTAAAATCTTAACTATTTAAACTTTAAATTAAATGTAATTCAATGTTTATGTAAACTAAGGGACCAAATCAGTCTCCCTATAGCATTTGGAGGGTTTTTATGTCATATTATTTTAAGAACTCACTTAAAAGATATGCTTGATTTGCATTAAATGATCTGAAATAGGTATCTGGTCGATTTGTGTGTCTACATTTATCAAATTTTATAATTCTAACCATTTTTTTATCTGTTGTTTTGTAAATATCAAAACTATTTGGATCATTGAAGATTCACAGCTTATTTTGTCATGTGAATATTTTTTTCACTTTTTTATTTTAATTTCCTTCTCCTGAAGTATACAAATATTGCAGTCTGACTTTGGTTATGAAGGCACAATAAGATCGATAGATTCATCTAAAAATATTTGAATTAACTTGCCTTTTGGTTGACATAAATTGAAAATTTTTCTTGACTTGTATGCTCTTGGTTGAGGTTTTTGCTTCATCATTATCAGTAACAACATTGCATTAAGACTCCAGTGACATAATCATCTCAAAAAGTTATGGGAGTGTAGTGCAATAGCATTGACTCTTAAAGCAATTTTCCACATTTAGGGATCAGAAGCTGAACTCAACAAAAATAATCCAAAGATGATAATAACCAGCAGTTAGTCTACCAGTGAAGTGTAAATGACCAGGTATTTAACCTTCAGCCAAATATTTCTAGAAGGACCAGATAAGGACAATCTGGTTGCTTCAGTGAATATGGAAGAAAATTAGCTACTAAAACAATAGATGAGCATTGCATGTTTATTTAGTTCATACTAATTTGATCACCAGCATCATTACATCGATGAAGACCAGATATTTTCTAAACATCCAACATATCACCAGTTATCAAATTTGTTTGGGCTTGACAGTAATAATTTCTAGAACACTACATTTATAAGAGTATTTTGTAAGAGTTTTTTAAGCAATTTATGAATTATAATAGTTTGACTGATATTTATCATAACATTCTTGTTTTCTTGTTTCATCAGTAAAGTATCATGGTTTTCCATAATTAGTGATAAATATTTTGATTTCATGAAGAGATTACTTAAACTTAGTCTATTATTCAATCACTTTTTTTTAACAGAATACAAATTTTATATTATTCTTCAGGATAGTAAGGAAACAATGTCATCCATCTTGTGACTTAATTAGTTTGTATTTACAAATGTGATAAAGCAAGCATACTAATAGCTCTAAACAAGCTTTTTCAACAATGCCAGAAGAGAAAGCATGTTAAATCTCTATCTAGAATTATCCCTACACAAACCAGTTTTGAGTTAATGTCTCTCTCTCTCTCTCTCTCTCTCTCTATATATATATATATATATATATATATATATATATATATATATATATATATATATGGTATCTGAATTTAGTTCACATTCATATGACTATTTAAGTTAGATAGCTGGATTTAATGTATATATGTCTGAAATTTTCAGATTTTTTACTTAATAGTTAAGTATTTAATAAATTCTGAGCTTGAGTTTGTATTTTAGATCTAGGGTTTGAATGTCCTAGTGCCTCAATGATGAGAGCCATTTGCTTGAAACCAGTTTGGGGATAGGAATAATTCTAAGATAGAGATTTTAAACACTTTCTTTTGTCGTAATTATCGAAAAAGCTTGCTTAGAGCTATTAACACACTCATTATATTAAATGTATAAATACAAGCTAATTAAGTCATGTGATGTATGACTTGGTTTCCTTACTATTATAGTTTGGCTTTTAAGGTTTTGGCAATTTTACATTGCTAAGGCTTTTAATATATGGTATATCTGAATTTAGTTCAGTTGCATGTGGCTATTTAAGTTAGATAGCTGGATTTGAAGATATATGCTGGGTTTGAGTTTGTATTTTAGATCTAGTGTCTGAATGTTCTAGTGCTTCACTGATGAGAGCCATTAGCTTGAAACCAGTTTGGGGATAGGGATTATTTTAGACAGAGATTTGGAAATGCTGTCTCTTGTGGAATTTATTGAAACAGCATGTTTAGAGTTATTAGAGTACTTGTTATATATTATATGCTTTAGAATTTAAACTTTTGTTGACTTCTTTCACTTAGACCCTAAACTTGTTCATATTGTGACCAAACTTCATTGTTTTTGGGTTTTGCATAATTTATCACAGCATCAAATTGCCATTTCAAACTTTTATGTATATCATCATCATCATTTTCAACCATTTTCGATCCATTGCAGGTTGAAGGTCTCTTCAAATTCAATCCATCTTTTCCAATATCTAGCCTTTCTTCTCCACATCACCTGAGCCGACTTTGTTATTTCATCCATTTATTTTACATGTGGGTTTTTCCTAGGTCTTTTATAATTTTTTGCAATCCAGTATAAGATTTCAACTGTCCATCTATTGTCATCTCTTCTAGCAATATGTCCAGCCCATTTCCATTTCTGTCTCTTAATTCTTTCAATTATGTCAGTATTACCTCTTTATTCTCTTGCTTGTGTATTTTGTTTTTGATCTCTGTTTTATTTTTATCTTTTAATCCCTTTATTATCTTTTATGCCTAACACATTTTTCATGAAGTATATAAGGTATTGTTTTGTTGTACTGATTCTTCATAAATTTCATAATTGTCCATGTGTGAATCTTTGGTGTCACTTTTGGCACATCTGTTTATAATCTATATCAATGGAAATATCCATTGTATTTATTTGAACTTCTTTATCACAAAACTTGATTTTTTATCATTTTATTTTTTGCTATTAAGGCTTAGGAAATTTTATATTTCTAAAGCTATTAATTTATGGTGTATCTGAACTAAGTTCAATCCCATATGGCTATTTGAGTTAGATAGCTGGATTTTTAGACATATGGATGTCTGAAAGTTTCAGATTTTCTTCTCAATAGTTATACATTAGATAAAGTGCTGGGCTTGTCCTAGTATTTTTAATCTAATGAATATCCTGGCACCTCACCGATGATGCCAGAAGCAGAAAATGGTGTGGGGTTGAGGATATTCTCAAAGCTTGTTAAGAGCTTGTTTTGCGAGCTGTATATATAACACAAAACTTTTATAAACCATTAAGCATCACATTAAGCTATTGAGCTTAGATTGAAAATATTTTTTGTGTTTTCAATTTCATTCTCATAGTTTTGTAGTTCAGTAGAGATAAAAGGTGGTTGCTAGAGGGTTGTATTAGATCCTAAGATCTAGATGCAGTGCTCTCAGATCCAAAGGTCCTCACTGATGAAGGCCACAAGCCAGAAACTAGTCTGGGGATATTGTATGAGTAGGCATTAGATAGGGATTTTATGCACAAGCCTTCTGGCATCCATTGATTACTCTGTTTAGCACAGGTGGCAATACTGTATGGAGAGTTTTGGTCTGTTTATCAACAAAACTTTTATCTGTTATCAGTCTTAAACTGAACTTTTCTGTTGTTTATATGAATTTTAGAAACATTAATCTTCATTAAATTAATTTGATAATTTTCAATTTTTTTATGAAAGTATCTTTAAAATCTTCTACACTATTAATATTTTTGTTTGTTTTAAAAAGTTTTTTTAATCACTTTTTAAATATTTTCCTTCAGTTTTTGCAAAGCTCTCTACCTAATTTTTCTTTTTATTTCCCAGAATTTTCCTTTTTTCTTTCCTTTTTATTACAGTTTCTGTATTTTTCATCTCAGAAGTGAGTCATATTTTTTACTTTATTTCTCATTTCTCTTCTTTTTTTTTTGTTTGTCCATGTTTTCATTTACCTATTTTCCTCTGTTCACATGTTCATGTTCTTGAACATTTCATTCATATTTTTAATAATAATAAAAATAATAGTAATAATGGAATACTTTCTTTCTGGAGACTTTATAAAGAGTTTTAGCATGGAAGAGACAGTTCTTGGCATGATCTATGGATTTTAGGTTGCACCAAACTGTATTATTCATTATATTGGCTAGCAAGTTGTTTTTTTAATTGCGATTCTCATTTTTAACTATTTTAACTGATTTTGGTTAGTTATTTCCTATTAAATTGGGTATTGGGTGAATGTTTTAATTCAATAAATCTTCAACTAGTGTTAGCTGTTCAAGTTATTTAGAAATGTTATAATCTTTACCTATATGAATTTATTGTTTAAAGGTTCAAAATCATAAAATTTTATGGTTTAAGATTATTTTGTGTACTTGTACCTTCAAAATGTTTCATCACTTTACTGTCTAATGTTATTTAATTGCCCAAATTGATTGTTTTTGTTTATGAATGTTGATTTGATACAATTTGATTTATATGTGTCAAATTTTCAGTACCCATAATCTTATCTTCATCTTCTTGAGACAAATACATTAATAATCATTTATTAGGCTACCAATTATTTAATCATTCCTATCCACTTTCTATCTAATTTTATCAACATTTTTATTAGCTCCCTGTTATTATTATTTTTTTTTTTGCTGCAAATAGGTTTATTTCTATTTCTGTGTTATTCTATTATTTACAAAAATTATGTAACATTTATTTTCTGTGGGAAAGAATTCAAAGCCTACCTTTTGCTGTTCCTATGAAGACTCATAATATTAATATTGTTATTTTTATAAAATGTAAGAAAAATGAAATTGATAAAAATTTAAATATATCAATATGTCAGTTTTCTGTGAAGAGGGTGGGTGGGTGCAGGGTTAACTTGATCGTTTTAAATACTTCATGTTAGAATAAAATATAAAAAAATTTTTTTTAACAAATTTGTAAATTAAATTATTTTATAACATCTGTCAAAAATATAAAATTTTTATTGAAAATATTTTGTCTAAGTATGCGGCAGAAAATTAGATATGTAGAATATGTCAGAAATTTCCCTTATATTGCTCTTTGCACGTAGATATATATTTTGTCAATCTATATATTTTTTAAAGATATGTCATAGTTTTCTCATTGTGTCCTTTCAATCTCACCTTCCCCCTCCTCCACATTATTATCAATAGTGAAGATTGAGATCATATATCAAAATGTGATTTTGTTTTTCTCTCAGCACATTGACATTTATCTGATCAACCTTGATTATCCTGAGACGTTAGATACTCAATATTTTATTGCTGCAGTAAAATTAAATCATTTTCAGCTTACTGAATGATAAAATTATCACTTATGAATTCAGATATAAATTATGTATGACACCTTATTTTTTCCTATGTTTTTAGATGTGTGTACATATCATTTATATTTTTTTTCTTTCAATGATATAGTTATATTGCAATGTGATTTTATGTAGTATGATGCAAAATGTCTTCCCTTAAATACAATCAGAAGTTTCAGAGCATATTTTCAGAAATCCTGTCAGTTAAGTTAAATGTTCCCTCCCTCTAAAACTCTTACATATTTTAATAAACTCATCTACTTCTTTTTCCTTTTTACCCAATCATTGTTCTAGCTGTGATTCATGACTATCTCATTTTAATAAAAGCTGTTTCCACAGTTCCATTATCATATTCCTGTATTTAGAATATTTAAATAAAGTTATTTTTTTTCTAAAAACATTCAATACTTATGTTAGATGATGGAAATAGTCCAATATATAAATGCAATTAAAATACCATCATCACAAACCTTCAGGAAAACTACATATTACTATGAATTTTACCCTCGAAAGTGTTTAGCCACATACATAGGTACAGATATTTAGTTTGTATCTATCTGTATTAATGTTTTTTTCTCTTCAGCTTTGTGTGCTAGTGCATTTTATACTTTAGAATAATTGGCCACAAAGTTTAAACTGTTTGCTCATTACATAATACTTGGTTTTTTGGGACAGAGAATGAAGTTAAGCCAAATGGATTTTATTTTAAATATATAAAAACTTTGTAATATTAGCTTAAATTTTGAAAAATTATAAAGATGTATGTAGTCTATTTTTTTATATTTACATAGTAAAAATATTGAACACTTAATTCCTGTGTTATTCTGAATTATCATAATGAATCATTAACTTTTAAATTATACCTGGAGTTCTACTAGACACCATTAGTGTTATACATAAAATTAATAGTTTAATTTTTTTACTAAAATTGTTTGCAAATTATAAAAGTATAATGTCATCATGAATACAGATGTTTGCAACATTTCAGTTAAGTCTAAAATTGGGAAATGGGTGGAAATTGAGTTACAGATTTGATCCAGACATGCAGGTAAAAAAAAAGAATATGTTAAAATAAAAGCAATATAATCCTCTATTTCCTTTTAATTTGCATTTGATAGGAGAAATTGAACCACTCTACATCACTTTTTTTTTTTAGTAGTTCATGTAATCATGAATATTGATTACTCATATTTATTTGGCTAATAGTATAGAAACTACTCCCAGGTTCATTTTAAACTATTGACTGTCTAATAAGCAATGATCATATCAGCATCACCAGAAATCATTTTTAACTTTTTATCCACTTTATCATTATCAATAGTATTTTGTTCCATGGACAGGTCCAGAGAATAGTCACATCACTGATTCATCCAATTTTCCACTCTGTACTTTTTATTGCCCAGCTCTTCAATTCATATAATTCTTCCCATCTCTTATATCATTCAACAGTGTCAACCTATTCCATCCTTTCTTGTTTCCACTCACCATTATTTATTTAATTATACCATCTTCTTAATAAATGTTCAATCCAGTTTCTCTTTCTATTTCTAATTTCTTTCTTCATTTACTTTTTTCAAAACCTCATCATTTGTTATTGTATTCATCCAATTTTTTCTATTCTTCTCCATGAACACATCCCAAAGTTTTCCAATCTGTTCCTAATTTTATTACTATTTGACCACAATTCACAATCACACAATAGTACACTCTACTTTATATACTCTTTTTATTAGTCATCCCTGTAACATGAATAATCAATGGCTGTCATTACTTGGGTCATAGTAAAGAGTGTATGATTCTTGTATAACAATCACCCAGAAGTCATTTTTTAACTTCTATTACTCAAGTTATATCACTTTATTTAATATGAATAATCATTGTATACTGATTATTTATATAGACTTATGATGTGGAGCATAATTTTAGACTATTTCATGTGTAAATAATCATTTGATATTGATTGCTTCTGCTTACATGGGTGGTAGTGTAGAGCATAATCTCAAACTCATTTCTGGATGCGGACAGTCTTTATTAGGAATACTGTGTTATCATATTCCAACTATATTTAAGGCTTCACTTTTGAAATTCTTAAGATCATTCATTGATAACTCATGTTTACATAGACAGCTTGTGAATAGAATTATGTGCCAATCACATAGGGCAAAACAAATATAGATAAACAACACTGGTCAAGAATGGATTCTAGGAATGTTTTTTTATTGATTATAGACATTCTGACAAAAAGATTCACATTGATATAATAAAAAGTGGGCAGTGTTTGCAAGTTCATTTAAACGATTCCTTGAGAATCTAGCTTGTGATTTATCATAGTAACATATTCAGACATGTTTATGTTTATTCTATTAATGGTTTATATTTTTAGCATTACATATTTAATAAGCTATAAAATTATTTACATTTCATTAAAATCATTAGAATAATAGGAAATATATATTTTATTGATTTACTGAATTCTCCTTTTTTTTTTATTAAACAAAATTTAAATATGTTTAATTTTAGCACTTTGAATGTAAAAGGGGAATTGAGTTGTAGCAAAACTATCATGAAATAGAAATCTCATATTTTATTTTAAAAAATATTTTATTGACATAACAAAATTTGTACAGATGAATATTATGATACACTTTGTTAATGTTGGCTCAATTCCATTGCTGGTATTGGCTTCTTCCATCAAGGCTGGCTTGGTATTGTGGGTGTCCTAGGTCTGATAGATGCATGGCAAAGCCATTAACCACACTAACAATATAATATATGAGTAAGTAGAATTCCATTCTGTTGGTATTGTCCACCCCTTTGAGGTTGGTTCTATAATGCTGATGTATAAGAACTGGTATCCATGTAGTGTGGGATCATTGCCTCTCTAGCATGTTAAAAATTTAAAATATTCATTTTTATCACATTATTTCATCACTTCTACTTTCATTCATTTTTTTTTTTTTAAATTTCATTATATTTGGATATTGACTTTGATATCAGATAAATTTTCTGGAAATAATTGTGTCTTCATGCATGGAAAGCAGTTGCAAGGTACTTTCTTAATCTCAGTGTTTTTTTTTTTTTGCTAAAAAAGCTTTTTGGAATCAACAAACTTGTTTTTAGAAGATTATTTAATACATATTATGTTCAAGTGTTACTGACCTTATTGAAAAAATTAAAAGACTGAAGTGGAGTTGGGCTGGACATATTGATAGAAGAGATGATAATAGATGAATAATTGCAATCTTAAATTGGATTCCAAGAGATTGTAAAAGACCCAGAAAGAGACCACATGTGAGATGGATGGATGAGATGAGAAAGTGTGGAGGTGTGATGTGGAGAAGAGAAGCTAAAGAGTGGAGAAGATGGATTGAACTTGGACAGACCTTAATCATGCAGTGGATTGATAATGATTGATGATGATGTTCATTATTAAAATTTATTATCACAATTTATAATGGTGTTAGATAGATTGATAACTGCTGTTAAATACAAACTATCTAGAAGCTAAAAAATGATGAATAAACAATTTATTTTGTACGCGCCATTTTTTCCAAGATATTTTAAAATATCTAAAGTTAACTCAAGGCAATTTTGACATGTGTAGTTACTGAGTTAGTAATAGATCTAACTAGTTAAACAGATGATAGCTTGGAGTTAAAACTTTAGAGTATTTGAAATTTCATGCTATTAATGGAAAACAAATTCTGAGAAAAACTGCAAGATGAAAGGAAAAAAATCTTTAAAAAGTAGAAACTTAGTTATATTTGTTCTTTTTCGGTTTGGTGCAGTTGTAGAGCAGTAATCACTGAGCTTAATGTCTGTGGATTGAATTTATATTACAATTAAAAATGAATTCTCAATATATTTGATAGAGACAGTGCTATTAAAGAATGCAGAAACAAAACTATGTATTTGTAATCATTATCTAATATTACATAACATTGATAGAGTGTTTCTAGTAAATTAACTGAATAATATTAATATCATCTATGTTCTTTATTACTTTTTACAATGCTTTTTTACAATCCACTATTGTCAGTTTCGATTGTCCCAACAATCTTCTTCAGAACTTCTACTTCTGAAGAAGATTGATGGGGCAGTCAAAACTGTCAATAGCGGGTTGTAAAAAAGCATTGTAAAAAGCAATAAAGAACATAGATGATATTAATATTATATGGATTTGGCAATGTAATAAGAAAGATAAAGTTAAATTAAGTGAAAGTAAGTAATTTACTTATAATTATTATCACATATTCCTTGTGAAGGCAGTGATATTGGTAAATGAGTAGAAAGTAGTTAATGCATTTTTAATACCCATACTTATACATACTATATATACAACAAATAAATTTTGACCTAGCACCCTGTTCAAAGACATTGTATTTTGTCTTGTAAATCGGGCTATGACCTTAAGTAATCCAAGGTCTGCATTAATTTTATCTGAAGCCAGGATCCAAAATAATAAATCCAATATACTTATATATACAGACAAACTATATCCAAACAGTGTGTTCATCATTAATGCTCATAGTATGCATGTTGGATCATAACATTGCAAGGCCTTTAATTTGACACATCTTATATTTGAAAAAGAAATGGATTAACAATGATGTAAAATCACCAGATAGTAATATCAACATCAATATTATTGATTTATAATAGAATTAAAATATATAATAAGCATTTAACTCAAATTGTTATTTATTTTTTTTACTTGAAAAAATCAAAAGCTCTGGAGAGAGTCCAGAAACTCTCAGCATAGACCTCATATGGGCATTGGGCTGTGTTTTGAACAGCTCTAATGTAAATATTATGATTAATCCATTCACTTGTGTTCAGGGTCAATGTTCACACATTTTAAATGTAGATTTTAAATCTTCTGTTGTTATTAATTACATATAGACAAAATGCGTTCATCCCTCAATATTTATGCTCCTTCACAAATAATTCTGTATCTTTTGATAGAGCTTCCAGTTTTATACTCTTTTTTCCCATGATGAGGTGAGCTATCTGGTTTTTTTTTCAATCTCACTTTATTATTTATCATCATTTATTTTTTTGTCTTTTTTTTCTTCCAAAATCCAATTCTTTTTCTAACCAGTAAAATATCTTATGATTTTGTCAGTTTGTTCTTAACATACATTTGTAAGAACAGTTTTGTTTTTCCCACTCTATTTAGATTGATTATCTGCTATAAGTATGAGTAAACTTTAGACACTAGTGCTATTAATATCTGCATTCTCAGTTTAATTTTCAGATTTTGGTCTTTATCAGTGGCGACTTAAGATTCAAACCTGGAACTATGCACTTCACTTTTAGAATTCACCTTTAAAGTTTTTTTGCTCTTCAAGTTAATTATCTTGAAATTCACCTAAAATTTTGAATTCAGTTCAACTTGCATACTTAATGTTGATCAATAGCAAATCATTAACTACATATTTAGCGATATATAGTACTGTTGTATTCCTTCTCTCCTTTATCTATGATTTAACATGTTTCCAAGTCAATTTTTTTCATCTACACCAAAGTCATTTATTGCAAACTTAAGTTATCAACATTGGAAATACACTTTCTTTGTCCATCCTCTTCAATACTGTGTCTGTGTATAAGTATATATGTGACCCAAAACTAATGCTCAATTTTAAAGCGTGCATGTATATGCTATATATAATCAAACACATTTTTTTAAGTTAAATTTCTTGCATTAGCCTTTATTAAAGAAGATAATATATGCTTTTTGTCATAACATTATATCTTTTGGATCTTCCCTACCTCTTCTTTCTAGATAATAATTCCTATCATGGTTTAGTGTTGAAAGTTCTAATAAGTTACATTACTTCTTCTCGTTTGACTGATTCTAACATCATTGTTGACAAGTCTGAAGTCCCATTAGAACTATTATTTTACATGCTTTGCAAGTGTCAGTTTTTAAGTTATTTACAGTTGAGTTCAACCTCAGTTTTCTTATAAAAATGCATTTGTATAGTCAAATCTTTAATCCAGCGTCGAAAACGGAATAAAAGTTGGAAGTAAAAGTTTATTTATATGATTAAAATGTAGTTTCTCCTCCCCCAACCCTACACCCTATTATGATTTTCAATTTGTTAAAAAATAAAAATTGAAGAATACGTAATATATATATATTTCATTATCTTGTTAAAATATAGCATTGTTACTGTAAACATAGTATACAACAACCCCCCTCTCCATATTCGTTAACGTTGGATTTCAACTTTTTCCGCATATAAGTGAATTCTTGAGTAATTCTGCACAGCATGCATGTTTAGTATACATATACATACATGTAAAATGTAATTTCATTTAACTCATGTATAGATTTATGCATTGACAAAAAGATTAATAATGCGGTTCTGAAAAGGGCAGAAGAGGGATAAGTCTTTGAGAAAGAGCGACAACAGTCACGTGACTAATTTAATGCGCAAGGTGAGATGGCTGATTAAAAGGTGGATAATTAAGGATGGTGCACATTCAACTTAGAATACACGTGAAATTTCTAATGTTTGTTTATATTATTATTTTTTCAAATGGTAGTTTCTGAAGATGTGGATGTTGGGACTCAATATTAGTAAGACTTCATTTAAATATCATTATAAATAGTCAATCATATGAGATCTTATATTCAATTCCATAGGAATAATAAATTGAGCTTTGATTCAGCACTTTTTGCTTTCAAATCTGTTACCTAATAATAATAATCATCATCATCTGGCTTACTTCTTGAGAGTTCATAAAACGTTTGAGCATTGGAAATGTCATCCTTCGACTATTTTCCCAAGGACCTTAATTCCACAATATGCCATTCTATTACCATGCTGTCACTCAAGGCAAAAAAATGACCAAGTGATTTATTGCTTGGGAGTATAGAAGAAGTTAAAACATCAGAAGTAACAGAGTTGGAGGTATGATTGAAGAATCTTATGTTTGAGGTCTGTCATTCTAACTCTGTATGAAAGCAATCTGACTGCTGCAAACTACAGTTGGCTATTACATTTTATAATGATGATCAACATGTAAATAGTAAGCATTGGTGGTTGAGAGGTCAGCGACAGCTGCTATGCAAGCAGAAGTCTGGGGTTGATGGGTTTGCTTCCCGGCTAATGCTATGACACATGAGAAAAAAAATATATCACCCCTTTTCATATTATTTTTTTACATATGACATGAAGCATTAAGAGTTTTTTATACTAAATATAAAATTAAGATTTGATATATACTATATATTTATTAGGGATAAAATATCTGTCACAAAACATCAAAGAAAATACAAAGACACAGAAATATAGATTTAGGGTAGTTGTTTTTCGTCCTACTTTACAGCCATCTACTGTAGATCGTAACAATTTTCAATTAGTGACAACATTGAGGAAATATGAAGACATGGTAATAAGAAACATCTACAAGAAACTTGAGTAATCAATAGTCACATGGTAGTCATCATCATCATTATCAACCATTATTACTCCACTGCAGGATGATGGTCTCTTCAAGTTCAATCCATCTTCTCTGATCTCTAACCTCTATTCTCTACATCACCACTGCACACTTTCTCAATTCATCTCAGCCATCTCACATGTTGTCTGTTTTTTTTGGTCTTTTACAATCACTTGAAATCCAGTTTAAGATTTCAATTGTTCATATATTATCACCTCTTTTAGAAATATGTCCAGCTCAACTTCGCTTCAGTCTTTTAATTCTTTCAATGATGTCAATAACACCTGTTTGTTCTCTTAACCTTATATTGTATTTTTGATTTCTTATTTTTACTCCTAACATAGATCTCTCTGTACTTCTTTTAGTGATCTAGAGTCTCTGTGTTGTCCTTTTATTAAGTGTCCAAGTCTCAGATCCATAAATAAGAACTGGTAAAACACATTTATTAAAAACTTTCCTTTTCAAACACATAGGCATTTTTTTAATATTAAGTTATTTCTACCAAAAGCACTTCAACCAAGCTTAATTCTATGATTAATTTCATCAATAATGTTTCCATCAGTAGTAATAATCTGTTTAAGATATTTGTAGTTGTTAACTTCTTCTAACTCATCATAAGCAATCTTTATTTTTATCTTTTAAGAAAATCCATTAACATTACTTTAATCTTTTTAACATTTACTTTTAGTCCTACTTTCTTACTTTCATCTGATAACTCTTGCAATATTTCCTAAATCTCTAAAACATTATTTGCAAAAACAACTACATCATCTGCAAAATCTAAATGACTTAAATAAGCTCCATATTTTTTACTCCATTCGCTTCCCATTTTAATCCACAAAATACTTCTTGCTGCACAGCTGTAAAAACCTTTGGAGATATGGAGTCAACTTGTCTTTCACCCTTCACAATGTTAACCTTCCTAATATTATTATGTAATCTAATTGTTGCTGTTGCATTTTTATAAATATTCTTCAGATTACGACAATATCCTGGGTTTATACTTTGGTGTTTGAGAGAGATCACTGCTCTTCTTTCAAGAACAGCTTTTATTTAGATTACCCTATTAAGTTAATCAACACCCTATACTTGATACAGAGTTTAGTGCATTTCCGGAATGATTCATCTCAAATTATTTTTCTTATATTTTTAGTTGAAATTTTATGTTCATAACTAATAGACATTTGTCTTAAATAATTATGTAATATGCAAAACTAATTAGCACAAAATTATAAATGAGAATGAAACTTGTGAGATTTTTAAAAAAAACAAATTCAATAATAACAGGTAAGTTAAAATTTGAAATTTCTCTCCTCACATAATCTCTATAATTATTTTCAGCAATAAGAAAACAAGTAAAGAAAAATATCGTGACTTAAAAATAGATAACTAAATTATAGTTTTTTTGAACATACTTAAGCATTTTTAATTTAAAATATAATTACATGATTAATTATTTGGTATACATAAGAATAACTCTCTCATTATAAAATGGCAGGTATATTTATACTAGTTAGGACAACATTTCATTAGTGCTCAGCACATTAGTGATGATAGCAGATATATAAGAGGCTTCTAGCCAATTATGTTGAATATTTTCAAACTGAGTTTAAGGACTTCCATAGTTTTTCAATGTTCAGTCTCAACTACTTTGCAGCTTATTTGTTTTACCACTTTTCAAACTTATCATGGGCCAAATTTGTTCAATTAGCCTACTAATATACACAGCAGAGAAATGGAATAAGTAAAATAGTAATAAGGACAATCAATAAAAAATATAATAGAGCATTTTGTTTTAGATGTAGATAACATGATCAATAGCCAGAAGAATTGAAGCTCTATTAAACATGGAGCTGAAAGAACAAGAATTGATTTATACAGAGTAAAAGCATTCAGAAGAGAAACCAGACAATGATGCTGTTGACATGTTATATGTTTATATAAAAGAAATACTACAAGATATGACATGAATAAATAAAAAAATGCAACAGAGATATGAAGATAAGCAACAAAAGAAGAGATACTGAATTTAAAGAAATACCTGACCCCATTTTATTTTTACTTCATTAAGTCACTGGCAGTGTTTCTATAACTCTTATTTATTTGTCTAAAAAATGTGATAAAGTTTTCATTTTAGATCAAATATTTATTTATGTCAATTTATAAAATGTGAAATATCAGTTGTTATTTGAAATTAATTTTTATATCTAAAATAGATTAGTGAGAAAAAATATTTGCTCACTCAAAATAAATAATATTATTTAATGCTTTAGGTTACACAATATGTTGTAAAATAGGCAGCTCTGAATTCTAATGCCACCTATAATAAGGTTAGTGAATCAGGATTGCCAAATGATAATTACATTTCAGTTCTTATTTCCAATGATTCCTGTCTTTTATTTTTATCAATAAGGATTTGGGATCGAAGTTGCATTGGTTCTGGTTTTGATTCCAAGTCCTTATTGCTAAAAATAAGAGTCAGAAACCATCTTGAGGATGAGAATTGAAATGCTTCCCCATCTGGGAATCATTGATCATTCAAATCTACTACTAGTAACATTAACAGAGAGAAGCACTCTTGTTTAATAATAAGTAAATTGTATAATTTGTTATTCAGAAAGTCATGTGACATTAAAACATTAAAATGATAGTCCAAGTAATACAAATTTCAATTTAATTAATTATTCTATATCTTTGGAATCAATTCAAGATTTTTTAGCTATTGATTCATGTATTGTCATTGTTGAGAAGAATTTTCCATAGCTTTGTCCACGATAATTAAAACTTACCATTAAAGTCAGCTCATATTTATTAATAAAAACAACCTACTTGTTATATATACTCATTAGTTAATGCAAAGAATTAAAGATATAGTACAAGTGATTCAAATAAAAAATATTTAACATTTTGAAATATTTGTTATTGCGTGGATAAATAAGAGTAAACAACCTTTAATTAATCTCCTATGGGATCAATAGCTTTACTGGGACTGTATAGTCTATATTAGAGCAATGAAGAAGAGATATTTTTACTAGGCTTACTACTTGTTAAATGATGAGAGTTTCAAATAACTTTTATCTTTATCATGTCCTGTATCTAAAAATAGGCAGATTCCCATTTAATTGGATAGTCATCTATAAATTTTTTATGAAAGTTTTACCCAGCCTGTATTTAAACACAGATCATAAGAATGTATTATGTATTTAAACAAATACAGGTAAATAATTTGTATATATTGCAATTTGAAATTGTCATGATGAATAATATCGCCACACAAATGTTTTATACCTGTAAATAGTTACTAATTCAGTATTCTTAATTTCAAGGTTACTTGGAGTTGTGGATTTTTCATATTTCAATGACTAATTCTTTACTCTTTTGTTATAAATACAAATTTTGCTAAAATAGAAAAACAGTCAACTCACTGCCATTAAGCTTATTAATTTATAAGTTTTATCTTAATGTTGCTGGGTTTTAATTTTGTTTATATATCAATATACAAATTAATTTAATTTTTTTTAAAAAAAAAGGTTAAAGATCACCTTTGAAATTTTGTTTGGGTAATCAGAAGTTTTTAAATAATAGATATTTGGATTAACAGTATTCTTCTTTTGTTTTGTGTGTGTATTTGTATGTATATTTTAAGTAAAATTAAATTCACTTTATAAATATTTACTTTGTAATCATATTTTAAAAAATAGTATATGTTCCTATGTTTTTCATCTTTGTTCTTGTATTTATATATGTTTGAATATAATTTCTGCTCATCGATTGTTAAAACTTTAAATAACTATATTTAGATTTTAAATCTTTGAGATATTCAAACATTTTTTTTTCGTTTCTTTGAATTTTGTTTATGGAAATATGCACATCTGAAAATTAATTGAGGCGAACACGTTAATATAAAAAGAAAATTAATGATATGCAAATTAGATATTTCATATATGAATTTAAACTATTTTTAACAAAAAAAAATCTATTGATATTTGTAATCATTAAAAAAGAAAAAAAATTTTTTTTTTGATTTTACTTATTTTTGATATTAGTAATAAGTACTGTTTTAGATTATTTCAAATAGTACATTTAATTAAATGTGTGAGAATTTATTTACAACTTACGTATACATATGAAGTCGTTTTGCTTCACAGAGATCGTGCACCCCCATTTGATGTACTCAACCTAATGTTCGAATCCAGGTCAAATGAAATTCTCTTCAAGAAGCTTAATATACTTTCTCTGATAATTAGCTTATTCCCGATAAATATACAACATTGGTTGGCAAATGGGTGTCTAACTTGTTAACCAGAGGTAACTTTCATTATCTGAAAAATAGGATATCTAATGACTACTACTATGCCCTGATTTTTTTTCTTTTGCCTGCGGTGGTCTATTTATTGAAATGACTATTTTAACCTTTTATATATATGTTTGTCGGTGGTGAATTCTTCAGTATCAAGTTTCCAGGTCGTACGGAAATAATCTTTTAAAACCAAAAACATAAATATCTTATTCTTTTTTATTATTACTATTTCTAAATTATTAACAATTTTATTTAAGTACATGATTTTTTTTTTCAATTAGTTTTGAACATTATTAGACTGACAACAATTAATAATTTAAGAACAGATAGGAAAATTAATGACTTTGAAAGTTTAAAATATAAACATTTACGCAATTTAGATTATTGCAACTGTGCTAAATTTGTCGATGATTAAAATGATCGCCAGCTATAGGTTTTCTTCATGAAATTGTTTTTTTGAAATCCTCAGTATTAAATATAATTGAAGATATAGTTAACCAATCAATAGCAGTTAATATCTCTCTGATGGTTTATTTCAAAGTTCTTGAAATTCGATATTTCCAAAATAAATTTGATTTAATTTTTCTATGGCTTCGTAAATGGTTTTTAAAGAGTTAAAATCAGTATTAGCCAACCGGAAGCAAAATCTAATATATAAACATTATCATTTAAGTAATGATTTAATGCAAACACGTGACCCTTTAAATTATCTACACATACTGTCGATTTTTTTTTTGCCAGTCATAATACGGTAATCATCAGTGTAAATAATGACTGCACGGCAACATCTTTCCAACATTTTTTATTGCTCTCGAAATCGTACCATGACCGAATGAATACTCAAAGTAATGAAATCGTACCATAACTGAATACTCAAAGTAACCGTTGAGTTTGATA
Source organism: Epiperipatus broadwayi (assembly GCA_028023455.1). NCBI lineage: Eukaryota > Metazoa > Onychophora > Udeonychophora > Euonychophora > Peripatidae > Epiperipatus > Epiperipatus broadwayi. Next base: position 4,564,382 of record JAQFVV010006238.1, read on the forward strand.
TGAGAGTTTTGAGCTTTTGAATCTGTTTTAGCATTCATTACCCTAGACTGAGTTACATGTTTCTCATGTTCAACCCATCCCTCTTCTATTAATATAAATGGATACATAATGGTCCATAATCATCATCATCAACCATTATCAATCCACTGCAGGATGAAGGTGTTTCCAAGTTCAAACCATCTCCAATCTTTAGCTTATCTTCTCCACATCAACTCTGCACACCTTCTTATTTCATCCATCCATCTCACATGTGATCTCTTTCTGTGTCTTTTACAATCTCTTGGAATCCAGTTTAAGATTTCAATTGTCCATGTATTATCAACTCTTATCCAGCCCAACTTTACTTCAGTATTTTAATTTTTTCAATGAGGTCAATAACACCTGTTTTTCTCTTACCCATATATTGTGTTTTCTATCTCTTCTTATTACTCCCAACATGCATCTCTCCATACTTCTTTGAGTGGTCTGAAAGTCTCTGTATTGCTCTTCTAGTAAGTGTCCAAATCTCAGATTCATAAGTAAGAACTGGTAAAACACATTTATTACAAACCTTTCTTTTCAAACACATAGACATATTTCCTTTTAGTATCAAGTTAGTTCTACCAAAAGCACTCCAAATAATCTATGATTATTTTTATCCATTATGTTTCCATTTGTATTAATAATCTGAACATAATATGAGGAGTTAAATTGGCATAATGTTTACATAGGTATGACTACAATATCAAATCTACCAATGGCTTTGAGCTTTCATCGCTGGATTTTCACTGAAATGAGTAGTTGAATTGTTGGAAGTAGTGGAATATTAAAACTTGTCCATTAAAGTTTAAGGAATTGATGTCTTAATATAATCGAGCACTGATTGTACAGTATATATGTGTGGGAGATTATGATCTGGCCCACTGATGAGTGCTGTTTCTGCATGAAGTACCTATTTTAAGGATCATTTATCTATTTTGCATGTGTATGGTTATGTGTATCGGTTTCTTGAGATGGAGTGAGGATGAATATAAACTAAAAATCCTAAATTCAAACTCTATATAATAGGTTTTTTACTTTTTTTAATGTTTTTTTTTTTCAGTTTTAACCTTTGAAATATGAATATCAAAAGGTGATAGAAATGGAAATTAAAACTATTCTAGTTTATTTTATGGAAGTAGCTCTGTGAAAAATTATAGCGTAGGTAGTGTATGTTCCAGATATTCATTACTAGTATATGCAGAAAGTGAAATTATATAAAAAATATATGAATTTTATTTACTTTCAGTGACAGTCTGGAATTTGTTAAATATAGAAGTATAAATTATAAAGAATAAAAAGAATTTATTTTAAATAATGTAAATATGAATAGTGCTAAAATATATATATATATAATTAAAAAATTGTCTGCAATAGCTATTAATCAGGATCATCCATTGTTGGCTTTGTAAAGTGTTGGAAAAATCATCACAAACAATATTGGTATGGTCAAGGCATAATATACTTTTCATGACATTAGCTCTGACTTCAGAATTGGCAGTATCTTTCAGATACATGGACATCACATGCTTTTACAAAACACATGTTATGACCAATTTAACAGCTTAAATGTTATGTTTGATATTAGTTATGTATAAACCACGCATGTAATCATGATCTTGAACTCATGCACTTGTTATAGGTAACAATGTTTTAAAAAAGGGTTTGTTTCCATCACTAAAATCAGTCTTGGCCTCCACAGGGTTAATAGAAAGATGGGGTGGGGGTATCAAAAGATTTTGTAAATATGGAAAAAAAAATTAAAAATTGTTTTATGAATGTTTGTAGAGTAAGAAAAAGGGCTAAAAAATACTACTATATTTTTCAATCTTATATTATTAATTATATATTCAACTATATTTAATTGAAGATTGACAAATCATTTCATGAAGAAACTTAATTAAAAAAGGGTAAAAAATACGACTATATTTTTCAATCTTATATTATATATTCAACAATATTTAAGGTTGAAGATTGCCAAACCATTTCATGAAGAAAATCTATTTCTAATAAATATTTTTTATCATCAACAAATTAAGCACAGTTTTGATCATGAATTTGTCAAAGTCATTAGCTATATTATCTACGTTAGAACTGCAATCTTGGTTGTAAATAAATATAACTTTTAAATAAATTTCTGAAGGGCAAAGGGCTTTCTAACATTGTCTTTTGAGAAAACCTTAAATGAAAGCAGTTTTTAAATAGGATTTTAATCTCTGGGTGGTCTAAGGGCTATTAATGTTTTGGTTTTAGTTTCTTTTTTTCATTTGAAATGTGAATATGCAAAAAAGTGACAAAAATATGAGAATTACTTTATATTTTGTACCTTATGCTATGTAACTATTGATTTTCATGAGAATTCGTTTAATAAATTTATTATAAAACTATTATATAGGGTATATGAGCACAGACTTTCACACGATCCACCACTCTCCACTCTATCTAATAACACTGATACACTTAAAACTTATATGTTGAAAAGATAAATAATCACCAATATACGTATTTCATGCTAAACCAGCAATCATCAGTTGGTCCAGATTATCATCTCTACACATATATGCTATAAGTGCTTAGATATATATATATATATATTAAGATAGACAATCCTCATACTTTAATGGACAGGCTTCAGTCTACTCCACACTCCAACTCTTCAACCGTCCATCCAATTGAAAATTTGATGATGGAATGCTCAAAGGCCACCCTGAGGCCGAGATTCTTGTCACACTCATGTTGACCTAAGGTCAATCTGAACCCCACATGTACAGGACATAATCCATTTAATACATATGCAAGGATGGACATATATATAGACACAGGTATATAATAAGCCTGTGTTTCAGTTATTACATTGTAGAGATGTCTGCCCATCCTTGCATATGTATTAAATGGATTATGTCCTGTACATGTGAGATTCAGATTGACCTTAGGTCAACATGGGTGTGACAAGAATCTCGGCCTCAGGGTGGCCTTTGAGCATTCCATTATCAGATTTTCAATTGGATGGACGGTTGAAGAGTTGGAGTGTGGAGTAGATTGAAGCCTGTCCATTAAAGTATGAGGATTGTCTGTCTTAATATATATCTGAGCACTTATAGTATATATGTATGTGTGTAGAGATGATAATCTGGACCAACTGATGATTGCTGGTTCAGCATGAAATACATATATTGGTGATTATTTATCTTTTCAACATATATGTGTTTAAGTGTATCAGTGTTATTAGATAGAGTGGAGAGTGGTGGGTCGTGTGAAAGTCTGTGCTCATATACCTATATATTACATATATATATATAGACACAGATATATAATAAGCCTGTGTTTCAGTTATTATAAAACTATTGCAGTTTTAGAAAGATTAGAAAGAAAACTTACTGTAGAAAAAACTATCAATAAAGATGTGGTAATATTTTCAAATATAGAATCTTTAAAAAAGTTGTTTTGTGAAAGTTTTATAGAAAAAAAAAGAGAAAATAAAAATTTAATTACTTGTTTAGTATTTGCAATCGTATTTAATATGGTAATAATTTTGATCGTCTATAAATTGAGTACAATATTGATCCTTCGAATTACATTTAAATATTGATATTTTGAATTTTCGAAGTGATTAACTTCATTATTTATTTTAAAACAGTAATAATCTTTCTAATTAGGGTTAGAGATAGTGGGGGGGGGGGGTAAGTAGTTATTTCATTGCTTTTGTTTTTTTATCCTTTGGAATGTGGATGTGCAGGAAAATGATAGAAATATGAAATTAGAAATATTGGATTGTTAGATAAATTGGAAAAAATATATATAAAAGAAATTAAAAAAAAAAATTTGATCTTACTTTCAAATATAGAAAGGGTGAGAAAATGTTTTTTTGTTGTTGTTGTTATTGTCGAGTGTTTGTAGAATAAGAAAAAACTATGGAAAGTTACCACTAGTCTTAAAAAGACAAGTCAAGTGGAAAATAGGATAATATATGACAATTTATAAGGTGAGATTTTAGGATGTTAATAACCAATGAAATAAGCAATGGCCATACCCTGGAGTAATGTTTTTCTACAATGTTTACCTATAATTTAAGTAGCACTGCCATTATAATGTTTTATCAAAGAAGCTCTTTTTTAATTCACTGAGTCATATTCACTCATCATGTTTACAGAAAAAATATTATTAATTATAAATTTACCAAACATTGCTTCTTTTGAATAGTCAAAATAAGAGTCATAGATCACATGACCCTATTCTCTTAAGCTTGTAAGTTGTAAACATTGAGGATTGCCAATTTCTCAACAAACTTTGTGATAAATGCTTAGCTAGAGAAAACATTTAAAATGTCTCTGTCAGGTCCCCCTCCCCAAGCCTCTGACCATGGTTTTGTACTCTGGCACTGCTCAGAGAGGTACTAGGGTAGGTTCAGACACTAGATCTAAAAACACCAACCCAAAGCCAGCATTTAACTAAAAGTTATATATTGAGTGGATTATCTGAAATTTTCAGACACCTACATGTCTTTTAATTTTTTTCCCCAATACTGTATTTTTAGTTCTACTATGTTTCTTATATAATAATTATAATCTAATTTTTACATGTTTTAATTTTCCCTTTACTTTTATATGTAATTCTTGCTCATATGTATGCACATGCACAATGAAATAATTTTTTTTTTAATCTTTGTATCATAAAGGTAAGTACACCTTCTATGCTGAGCTATGATTATGGTATTTATCATTGAGAGTTTATTCAGCTTTATGATATAATGATGCTTTATGATATAAAGATAGGAAAGAAATTACTTTGTTTCGCATATGTATAACATATAGAAAATAATTTAATTTTACATTATAGTAGCAGGTTTTCTATAGTAAAAAAAATCTCTGTTAGTAATGGATTCAAACTTATGTAAAGATAATGGGCATGGAAGAATACCTATGTTTACAATTTACAGGGCTTATTTTTTCTAGTTTTTATGAAGATGTTATTCACCATATGTTCTGCTTTTATTAAATGAATTTACTGCTGCCAATAAATTTATAACTGAAAAGCAGTGTGTACTTGCCAATGTTTCACACACTGGTAGATTCTAGATTATTTGTTTTAATAAAAAGCTTTCAATTTATGGTTTTTATAAATTTTTGTAATTGATAAAGTATAATTTTATTAATTATAAGCTTGGTTTTCTATTTTATGTATTGGCAAAAGGAATAATAATCCCTATACTAACCAAACCAAGAAAACATTGACTAAGAAAATGTGTCCTAGAGTGTAGCCGTGATTGATGTCTAAATAATTGAACTTTCCATTACAGAATTTTCAACATTTTTTTTAATATTAATAAGACCAACTAATAAAAAATATATTAGTGGTAATTTTCTTATTTGATCTGTCTTTTAATATTGTAACAGCATGTGTGTATGTAACGGGCACACATGATGTTACAGTATATATTGGGCTTGTTCACTTTTTACACATTGACTTGCATGAAATGAACTTGCAATATCTAAGTGTATTAAATTAAGTTATGTTTAGACTTATTTTAAATTTATGTATTTCATAAAGTAATATATATTGTATCATTTACATATATATGGTACAAATATATTTGCATTGAGTAAGATTTAAAAGTAGTAAAATTTAAAAATCATCAGTGAACGTAACTTAGGTTTTTTTTTATTAGTTAGTGTAATGTATATATATTTTTGATACGTATAATGAAAGCTATCTGTGTTTAAAATTATCTATTTTATTAAAGTAACATTAACATTGGAAAGAATGTAAGTACATACAGATTACTATTAGAGTAAAACCTCTTAACGATAATTAAAAAAGGCTGAAATAAGTTATAAAAAATATTTTATATCTCAAAAGTAAGAAGGAATGTAGAAGATTAATGAGTGATAATAAAACAAATAAGATATGCACGAAAATCTCAAACTGGTCATCAGTATAAAAAAGCAGACAAGTTTAGAAGTGGTTTTTTACTTGTGTTTTACTGACTCTTTCTTATGTGCAGCATTTTCAAAGCTGTAATAAAATGCTACCACCCAGAACTATGCTAAATCTAGTCACCATGTGTGAGTAGAAACCAAATCATTCTCCTGTACTTTCTCTCACAAAAGTCTCCAAAAACTTCATGTAGCCTTGCCCTAAATATTTATCATTGATGCAAAAGTGTTACCAGAATGAAGCTTTAAATAATTACTATGGACTCCTCATAAAAGGAACTTACTGGTAAGTTAATGGCCATATTGTAACTCATATCTAAATCAAAAACATTTGCAAACTAAATTCAGATGATAAACTTCTAATTTAGACAAAAGAAAGGGAAGAGATTGGCTATTTAATCCTTCAAAGTAAACTGCTGAATTAAGTGATTAATATTATTATCTGAATATATGTATGTGTGTGTTTTTTCCAGTGTTATAAATAATTTTTAATAAGTATTTAATGTGTCATAATAAAACTTTTACTACTAATATAAACCTTTCATTGTACCTACTTAATTTTAGTTATTTAGATTTTATTATTAAGTTTAGAGAATTGTGTAAATTATCTTTGCCAATATGCTTGATTAAAGCTGGGGAAAAATTAATATAATAAATTAATTAAGTGAGGGAAATGTAATTTTCACTCTTTAAGTTATTTGCTGTGTGCAGTGAGAGTTAAGGATCTACAAACCCTGGCACCCTCTTAAGCAAATAAAAACTAACTGGGTCAGAAAATTTGAATTGTAATAAAAAATAGGTCATTTAATCAGGAAATATAACTGTGTTCTTGAAATATCCAAACTCCTACTGGAATGGATCATTCTCATTAAATAGTTTGATTTATAGTATATAAGGCCTAAATCCAAACATAAAATGTTACAATATATATATATCATATAATGGTGGAGCAATATTGGCAACTTGGACTATGTAATATTGCTGTTACCAACTTTCCAAACTACTAGCCATATTTTGGTGTAATAAATTTAATGAGAATTTTCCTAGGCAACTAATGTTCATATAAAAATGCATGTCAACTCATATTTATATCATTAAATCATTGTAAGTATAAAGTGTTGATATTCAATGAATTTGCAGTAAACATCATTTTCTATGTCTTCAAGTTCAGTAATAACCAGTAGTTGATTTTGCTACTCAATAATTCACCCAATATAATTGGTTAAGACAAATATACTTGCACTCTATTGTTAAATTCGAACTAAGCACTTCAATATTTAGAACGATTTATCATAAGGTTTTTTTCAGAGCTTTGACTATATTTTTAAGTACATCTTCTAATACTAAAATATTGGGGGAAAATATAATCTGTGAAAGATAGCTTTGATTTTGTAAAGTTCTTTGGAAAAAACTAAGCTAGTAAGTGCTACCCACAGGTTTGAAAGGCTTCTACTGATTTTAATATGAAACCTTTCATACTTCTAGAAATTTTCTTGTTATTGCTCTAAATTCCAGCTGGCAGAAAGCACAGAATCCTGCAAGTGATCGCATGTGAACTCCTCAGCTAATGTAACATGTATATAAGAGTGAGAATGGGGTGAGAATAATCTAAGTTAATTAATTACTAACATTTATTAAAATAAATGATATCAGTTACAAGGAATATTGACATAAATACATAATGATTTTAGATATACATGTTATAGGCATTGAGCAAGTATCGCTATTAGATATGTTTTTGACATATTATTAAATATTAATTTAATCTTAATTCATTTCATTGTTGTCCAACAATAGATGTGGAATTACTGTTATATTATTGTCTTGGCAATACCTGATATATGAGTTGAATTGACACCCCCTGCAGTTTATGTATCAATATTAAAAAAAACGTTTTTTTTTTCACCTATACAGCTTTATGATGTATTCTTACAAAAAGTAGAATACTCTTTTTTATAATTTCATCATAGAGTGGAAATCAAAAGAATATTTTTTTAAAGAAACTATATCTTCAACACATTCACATAAGCTTGACAATTTCATCAATATTCAAACTTTTATAACTGAAGACTTTTGAAACAAATATTTTAAATTCTTGGTGCTATTTCAATGTGTCATATGAATATTATTAAGTATCTTGTGTATAAATAGCACACATCCACTTTCATGGAGATTTGTTTATTTGTCTTCCTTAAAGTTCCTTATGGGTTTCCAATTCCGCTGGTTTTCATAATATGATCATTTTTGCTTTTATTGGTGATTTAAACAATGGTTAAACTGTAACTGATTGTAAGTTTTTCTTGGTACATATAGATTGTAAAGTGAGTTATGTTTTGGTCAAGTCACCATATGCTTTGGCATGGCACATAACACTCTGCATTTTTTTTTTATTCTGTACTAGGTTTAGGCAGATTATTGTTCTCTTCTGAGCAATGCATGGAAAAAATTGGTAGGCAGATGTATGATAATGGTTATCAATCAATATGACAAGTACTTTCTTCACTAATAACTAGCTTCCTTTTTTTTCTAAGGTATGGGTTTACAATTGGAGGCCAGATGAATTGTTTCTCATTTTCCTCTTTATTCCTTTGACCTCAAATTTCTAGATATCTAAGGTTTAAGTCTATAGTCCAACAACTGGCTGCTGTTACATATTCTGATCTAATATGATCTGAACTATTTTGTTCTATTTGATTTGCATTATCTTTCTTCTATTAAAATAAAAAAAATGGTTCTATGATCATCTAAATGATTCCTTCGAGCTCAAATATCACATGCTGTTTTTGGAAACTAAATTTACAGTTATCATTATAACTAATATTTATACAGTTTTCATGATTGAAAAATATATTTTTTAATGTAAACTTCAAGTCCATTTATTAAACTCAACTTAGCTTCAACTAATGAATTAGTTGAGATTCTGTCTAATCTTGATGGATTGAGCATTGATTACCACAGATCAATAGATATATGACTGGATAGATTAAATATATCTAAAAGTAAACAAGCCAATGTTTCAATCTGATAAAGATGAGATAGAATCTGGATTAGTCCATTAGTTAAAGGAACACTACCAATATAAATAAAGTAAATGCAAATAAAGATAGTAAACATTTTAATGATACAATTAACTTATTGGAAAAAGAATATTTAAGATATATTACTATATAGCTAAACTATTTAAGTTTCCAGAATTTTTGGACCTATAGAAGATGTGTATTATTTATTTATTTATAAATAAATAATTTTATTTTTAAATGTTTTGTTTTGGTTAAGGGGGTTGGATGTCATCACTTGGTCTTTGTCCTGTCATCTAGAAAAAGAAATGCTTAAGAATGATGTAAATAAATGATTATTTAAATCTATAACTCTAAATATTGAGCTGCAAATTAAATTGTAGACTATAATGATAAGCATTAGAAAATTATCACCGAAAATGATCAAAGTTATATGCTTTTTGACATGTTGCCAAAAACTGTCATAAAAGGATAAAGCTTCAAATGTAAAATTATATGTCAGTTTTTTTTTTTTTTTTGCTTCAGTTATTATTTTTATTCTTTACTCTAATTTATTTAAATTTATTTTTGCTTGGATATCTTCGCTTTTTCTGGAAAAAAAAAAGTGTTTTCAATTTACTTATTCTCTTATGTTTATACATTTGTGTTACAAAAAATAGCCGCATAAATACAACTGTCGTCAGATTTTATATATATAGTAAATTTGAGTTAAAGCAATATATATATTAAATTTCTTATTTCATGAGCAATTTAATTTTATTGCTTATTTCTTAATAACTTATTCACAATTTTGGCTTAATGACTCTAATTTAAAATACGAAATCTGATGAGTAATAATTTACTAAGTTTTTTGCAAGACTATTTTTATTTATTGTTATGAATTTCTGTCAAATGTATGTTAATTTTCTATATTTTTCAGTTTTTTTCCCCCATAACTTATTTTTTTATCAAACTTAAAGATATATATTTATATAAATCTAAATTAGTTCATTTTAAAATGCATTTAAGTGTTTAATACTACTAATATTAGACATATATCCTTTATCTTTCTATTTCTTTATATATAAATTCATACTCTTAAGGAAACATATATACATTTTATTGCGCAATTGAAAACGATTTATATATATATATAATTGACACATGGAAAAGCAGAAATTAAATCAAATGATATGTAATGGTGTGATAGCTGTCAATTTCAATACCTGGAATTTAAACCCTGATTAAAGCTTAAATTTTCTTCTTGTTACTGATGAATTTCAAAATAGGCTTGGGAGTAGTTGTTGGATATTAAACTGGTATCTAGCTAGTTTTAGCTAGATAGTTAATAGTCCCAACATAATCTTAATTGATTTCACGAATATAAATGCACTGATTATAAAATCAAACTTTCATAATTATAATATAAAATTTTATTAGGTAGAAGGTAATCATACATCTACATCTACTGAAATCAGATCTTTTTTTACATTATACATATTAAGAGCGTTCTCATGGAATCTAAAATATCCCAACCCCAGGGGTAACCTGGCATCACTTTCACGTGCTATAGTGCGGGGGAAATAAGCCTGTACCTGTCAAAACAGTCTGCTCACTCAATAAGACCCAAATTTCCAAGCAAAAGTACCTTGAATCCGATCCTCCTTGAGGTACCCAGGTCTGGAGCAATGATGAATTTTCCCCTATTTGCCTATTCTTCGAATCTCTGACCCTATGAATAACAATCCCGATGATACAGCACAATTATTTTAATTCCAGGCCTGGAAACACAGTGGTAGAGCATAAGATCAGACTGATGATGATGATTGAGATAAGAGTAGTCCGGGAATTATATTTAGTACAGTTATTTATTAATGCTAAGCTATTAGCTAAAGAAAATAATTCTAAATATTAACTAGAAGAAAATAATTCAAAAACCAGGATTTACATGAAGTATATATTTAATAAAATATTAAGAAAACGCATATATATGTTACAAAATGTTTCATGCTTGGGGTGACATTGTCTACTTCCAAAACTTGGGATTTGTTTTTATAAAATTCTCTTTACATTAATTATTTAATGGACATAATTTTATGGTGTGTGTTATAGCTTGTGCTGAGTTAATATGCCAATTTAAAGATGTTTTCAGATATAATACTGTGGATATACAAAACAAATATAAAAGATCATGACAGGTTGAGATGATTAATGATATAAATGGTATTTAGTAGTAAATGATTTGGTAAACAGGCAAAAATATACAATCTTAATCATTGATCTACCTTATGAAAATCATTATATATATTTTTACTGGCATTGTTCAGAAAAGACGTCTTTGGAACTTATACATAAGAAACAAACAATGCACTACATTCATGAGAATAAATAAGTTATACAATCATTAACACAAATTGATTTACGTCGATGGGAATCGATAACGATTTTAAATGAAAATAGTTTAAATCAACCTACTGGATGATTAACATGATTGCATATTTTACGAAATGAATCATTATGGTCATTGCGACTAACTAAGGTTAGATAGGTGGTGAGCAAACTAATGAGAAGAGTAACGGTACTAGCATACAATAAAGAAATCCGGCCATCATGGCGGTTTTGGATATTTTATCATTTTAAAAGAATATTTGAAATGAACTTAGGTCTGATACATCCACCATTCTGGCGGAAATGATACTGATGGAGAGGCTGGGTTTGAATGCCCAGAGCTGGCTGTACAGATATCCACAGCATTATCAAAACCTCACACCTTTCACTCCACAGAAAGTAGCGTATACTTCTGATTATGAAAGATTTGGAGAAAGATACATAAGTAGCTTCAGACTTCCGAAGTGCCCACGTGACAACAAAATGAAAAAGATAAAATATCATAGTAAAAGAAAATGTATGCCAACAACGTTATTAGACATGAATATAATACAATATATATATATATATATTAAAGCTTGCCTTGGCACAATGATCTTAATAAATTTGGCATTGTTTATTAATTTGAATATTTAATCTTATCACTTTATTTGATACTTGGGGGAGGGTCATAGCTATTCCATTGGCTCCCCTCCTAGTGTTTGCTCTGCTTGCACACATTCTTTTGGTTGAATTTATGGGAAAATGTTTATTTCTAACACTTCTTTCTATATAATATACAGAATGTTTTTGAAATTCCAACAATATTACATTAAAATTGGATAAAATTAAAAAATAATGACACTAAATCTATATATGTAGGATTTAAAATCCCCTTTTCTAATTTAATGAGTTATATAAAACTGTCTTTTATGATTTTTGCAAAACTTCTTAGGCGGACATGTATTTTTAAGTTCTATTTCTGAAAGCAGATTATTTATTGCCAAAGGAAAGAAAGATCAGGAGAAGGCAATAACAAATAGTCTAACACCAATGTTTTCAAATTATTTTTTCAAAAGACAAAAAAAAAATACTGAAAGATTCAAACATTTTAGTTTCTTTCAATTTTTAATCTCAATTTAACACATTATACCAAGTTGTCACTTTCATTATCTATATAAAGACTCTAGAACATTTAATTCAATGAATTTTTTTTAAAAAACCTCTATTAGTTACATTTATATATGTTAACAAAAACTATAAAATTACTTACAAAATTAAGTTCTATTTTTTTCCACATTAAATAAGTCTACACTAATTATTTCATAAAATACATTTTTATTTATTTTTCTTATTTTTTCTTAAACATACATTTAATTGGGCCAGAATGAGTTTATTGTTAAATAAATAATTATTAATATTTTTTTAGATACCATATATTTTACTACAGATGCTCTGTTTCTGCCAGATTTTTATCAACAGTTTTTTTTATAAGAGTGCTAGATAGGAGAAATTTTAGTCTCTTACTAATACATTTACACTTGGTATTTTTAGATAATTGCATCATTTGCTTCTATTTTCATTTCCTTTATGCTTATATATAGGGTAGATATTATTGATATCCACAATGGTATTATTCTCTATTTTTTTAACGAATTTGCCTTCATTTGTGTCTCCACTATTTGTACCTTTATAGTAAATTATGAATTCACTTTTTAAATCAATTCTCTTCATTTTTTCAAAGTTTATATAGTTCAACAGTATTTCAATTACATTGTCCAGTTTTTCTTTTTATTTATACATTTTTACTTTATAGATAAATAATGTATATATAATTATAAGTACCTAAATAAAAATCTATCATTTAATGGCTACTGAAATCTATAATTTGATAAGTATTTATGGCTTATGATTTCAATCACTCTATTTGAATAACTTGAGAAATCATTACTATTATGGGTATTATGATTATAAATATAAAAGAGAATAAGCATTCACACTTATATTCATAGTTTTTGAGACAACCCAACTCTTGTCTCAATTACATCAGATATGTAATAAATGTAACTAGTCTGTTTTATATATCTTAAATTCAGATATAAAATCCAGTGAAAACATCTATCTAGTTGTTATATATTCATAAGCAGCCCATTTATGTTCAGTTACCATGTAAAAACTATATAATAATATCAACTACATTGACAAATATATATATATATATATAGTGAACATTAAAAATTTTCTCTGCTCTGTTTTTTAAGGCTTAAACAAAAATCTAATGTTCCCTTTGCAATGAATATATATGTATTGTAAGCTGTATTTTTTTCAACTCTGTTATACATTACTGATTTTTCTACAGACAATAAAGCATTCACCTACATTTCTGCCTCCTGCAGATTATGATATTTATTGTGATTAATTATATTTTTAAAAAAATTACACCATACAAATGATGCCCCATGGTATAAAAGCGATGAATCTGTCTGCCATGCCTACAGCATGAGATTTGAATTTGAAGACAGTGTAAGTTTTGTTATGAGAATTTTTCTTTCAGTCAGTTGGCTTATAGTAAACCATTAACTCTAATGTGATCTAGAAATTCTAAGCTAGAGGATAAACAGGGATGGAACACCATTTGCACTCATCATCCAAAACTTGATACATCTGGTGTGTTCTCTTGTTTATTGTTTCTCTATGGGGATCTAATGGGATGGTCTTTATCTTGCAGTGGATTACTTACTAAAAAGGCTGTCTTATTTTGTTTATAACTTTTTGTAATATTTTTACTAATTAATTATTAAAAGTTGTGACAACTTAATTCTCAGAATGCGTCTTTATGAAATATAAATGTGAAAGTGTACACTAGTAGCTACTGTCGATTTCAATGTAGTTCCATTGTGCATCCATATACTGATTAAATTGGTGTCCGTATTTGTGGAAGCACACCCAGAACTCATTTTCGAGAATACTGTTGAGCAACTGTCTTACATTCTTTTGGATATCAGCTATAATATAAAATCTTCATCCTTTCAGCTTAGTTTTTAATTTTGGAAATAATCACAGAGAGCTAGGTCAAGTGAATAGGCTGGATAATCTAGTTATGTAATTGGAGTTTTTTTGGTCATAAAGTTTCTCACAGTGATTGCCTTATGACCCATTTGCATAACGCATAATATTTTTTATGTTCTCATTAGGTAATTAATATCTTACTCTATTAGCTTAAAATTTACACATATGTTAACTTAAATATGTTCAAACACGAATATTTAATACTCTTATGATTTCGATATAGTTAGGTCATTGGTGACACCATCCGGCCATTTCAAAGATTAAATTGTCATACTTTGTATATTGTGCCATGTAATTTATTATTAGTTTTTTAATACCATTTTTACATTAGTATTTTATTGAATAAAAGTAATTTTTACCATTACTTTATTCATTAATTAATCTTTTTTATGTACTATTTTTTTACATAACGTAGGATAATTTATTAACAATTCATTAAAAATGATTAAATAATAATAAAGCTTATTAAAATTTAATGATATTTATTTTATGTCAGCATTTATTCTATACTTCCAATATTATATAAAAAGATTTTTTCTCTTTGGGTCAATCCATCTACATATTATTTATTCATCTGTAACACCACAATAAATGAATAAAAATAATTGTATTCTAAAACTCAAAGAAAAACAACTAATCTATTTAATTAAAAATTTGACCAAATATTTTTATATCATAACTAGTTTATGCAATTATTATGGAGCTATATTTTATAATATTACCACGAATGAGTGCAAGCCATTGCGTTCTCTACTAGTTCGCCACTTTAATAAGAGGAGATGTTGTCAAAAATTGTGAATTATGATAGTATAAAGTTCACAGAACTATTTCAACAGACCTTCTTTCATCAACTGTGTCAATTATAAATCGGACAATAATTTAGAATCTTATATATATATATATATATATTCTACAAGAATATGTAGATAATTATCAACTGTTAAGGTAAAATTTTAGTATAAAACAATATTTATTACTTTGCTAAATCAGACTTTCGATACATTGTATCTTTGTCAAAGCAAGACTAAAGTGAATATTAACAAATACATTAGCATTTCCACATGTATATAAATATAAACTAGTGGCTGATTATCATAGATTTGCTTGTGTATATTGATCTAACAGTTGGCTATGTCATTAAATTAAATGGCCAGTGCTTGCTAACAGGATTGTCATTGGCTCTTATATTTATGGAATTTTTAGAGTTAACTATGAGCCGAGCTTATTTTCATTTTCACTGCCAGACAGCTTAACTTGTTCATTTTATTTATAGTAATTTTTATGCATACATAATAAATTGTTTTTTTATTATAGATTATAAATAATAAAAGTTATATGCAATTGTTACATAATTATATATATATATATATTAATGATTATACATAGAAGGCTTTTTTTTATACATAGTTTCAAATGTTAATCATGTAATTTAACGCTAATCAATTATTGCAGATAGAACACCATCTAGTAGTATAAAAAAGGCTTTATATGTCATTATATATATATATAGCTGTTATAAATAATTTTCATTGTAATATATATGAAAAATAATATAAGGGATTTTATTAATTTCCATTTTTGATGATATATTATATATGTATACCACGTGATGTTTGTAAGAAAATAATGTGAAAATAGTATGGGTTGAAATCTAGTAAATTATAAGTGTAGTAGTAGTAGTAGTAGTAGTGGTGGTGGTGGTGGTGGTGGTGGCGGCATAATAATAATAATAATAATAATAATAATATCATCATCATACTGAAGTGAAGGTATATATTTGTTGATGTTTAAATGAGTAGATAAATTGGTTATACCATTAAAAGTCATCATCTCATTTTTTGTATCATTATTCAATTGGTGATCAAAATATTTCTTCCACTCATTCAAAATGTTATTATTATATAAGAGAATGTCATTGTTGAATGTAATAAGATTGTGATATGATTTTAAAATGTCATGATCTGAACACATTTCTATTTGTTTAGCAGTTTTGATCCTCCAATTATTTTGCACTTTCTTGCTAGTCGTTGAACTTCTGTCTTTATTTTCTGTCTTTATTTCTCTTATTCTGTCAAGCAGAAAATGTATGTTTAAAAAATTAGTTATGATTTTTATTTTTAGCGAATCTAAGAATAGATTTATCTATATGCATAACACTGTTAAAACAATTCCATTTGTCAGTAACATGATATTTCTGAAAATCCAAACTAACAATTTTTATAGAGGATCAACTTGTGTGCTAGTACAGCAGTTGAATGTACACCCTGGGTCTCTTTTTACGCGGACTTATTTAACACGATTTTGAAGTTACGCCATTCGTGTTTCACCGGAAGTCGAACTCCGATATTGCGCTATTACTTTAAATAATAAATTTTGCGCATTTACGTTATATTGAAAGTAATAGCATATTATTGAAATTCGACTTACAACTTAGTAATTTCAATATTTTCAGTGCTGTATAATAGTAAGATTTGATGCAATAATGAAATTAAAACCATGATTACCACATTTTATGTATACACACATTAAATTTTACAAGATTATAATGTAAATTTGTTCAAACATTGTGCATGTTAATTTTGGATTTTAAATCACATTCTGTTTTTGCTTTTTAAAAAAAAACGTTTAATCAATTATTAATCATTTAGTGTCCGCAAGATTATTTTTAAAAGATGAGTAATAGCAGTGGGCATAATTAAAATTGAAAATTAAAGACAAAAATAAGAATTTAATTTTTAGTTGTTAGATTAATTGCTAATTACATTGTCACCAGAAAACCATTAATTAACCCAACATGAGAGTGACATTGGCGCTAGTTGTATTTCATCTTGTGAAGAATCTGATTTTTTTTATCAGTTTGCAAACGTACCTGTTTACCGGCAAATAGCGATAATAATTAAAACATGTATAAAAAAATATAAATTACTGTAAATTATGCATAAAAATATATTGTTTTGAATAAAATTAAATATTATAGTTAAAAAAAATTTGTCTTGTATCAATTTTTTTCAAATTTGAAATTTTTTATTAGTCATATTTTATTTTCTCATTTTTTTTTTTTTTGCACGAATTTTAAAGTAAATTTTACGTTGGTGCTTTGCTTTTATGCGAGTTTTGAAAAATCACAGTCCGTATCCCCCCTTTTTCAAGGCAAGTTACATCTATTTTTGCACGATTTCGTTTGTGCGTGTTTTGTGAGGAACCTATCTATCGCGCAAAACGAGACCCAGGTGTAATTGGAAAATTTAAATAAAGTTTACATTCTTATCTAATGACATTCAATATTTATTATCAGATGATGGAAATAGGCCTATATAGGTGTGTATAACTATAATATCATCATCATATACTTCATGAACACTAATCATAAATGCTTCTAAAGAATGAAACTATGTCTGGTTTAGGTTCTACTAGCTTTTAGTCCTGAAAATGAACTTGCCTTACTGCATTAACCATATAATGAATAATAGTGTACTGCCATTGAGCTTTAATAGTTGTTGGCTGACTTACTTCCAAATGGATTGACTATTTATGGCTAGGTTCCCATCCTTAATGACAGCAATCAGATTCAGTGAACAACATCATCTATTAGGCCATTCTTGCCATTGAAGCAATCTCTTAACTATTTATATATCCATTGGTTCATGCTGAAGAATGCCCAGTCCTACAAAGATAATTTGGAATTGGGAGTAGTGTATTATCTGAAGGCAAGATAAAATATAGCAATAGCATCATGTGCATCAAAGTTCTCAAGAAGAAAAAAAATGGTCGTTTAATAGTATTGCTGCAGTAATGCTGTCCAGAAATGTATTGGAGCTTTTTTTTTTAAATCTTTGATTCTGGTGTTGAGATGTTTACACTAATAAAATGAGCACTGGTGTCTCTATGCAAGATAAGTTTTAAAACTATTAGCCTTTCATTTACATGATAGGGAATTCCAAGAATGTGAATATAATAAACTATACTTTATAGCAAATGAAATAGCATGCATGATTTTCTTTTCCAAAAACTCTTGTAGTGAAACCCTGTTCTGTTAAAGTTATTACCTCTCAAAGATTAAGAACAGCTATATCAATCTTAAGTTTTAATATCACTGCTATCTTCCTTACTGGAATTCAAGAATTTGTATCAAGTAGTGTTTTCAAATTCCTTATACTTATATTTAGCAAAACTAGATTTATAATACTTACCTTTATTACTACTACTGCCTCTTGCTTTACTGTTATTACTGATATTATTTCTGTTACTTTAATGAGTAATCTTTTATGTATGATAACCTATTCAGAGTGTATGATGCATGTCATATTAGACTATAATTTCTAAGTTCCGTCAGTGTCAATGATAGGTAAGGGAATCTTAAATAGATTTGCCTAAATATAATTTTTGTCTCAGATGAAACTTCTATTTCAAATTCAGTTCCAAAACAGATTCATTATTGATTGTAATACTTCAACTATAATTAAGAAATATCATCTTATTAAATATTTCTCTATTATTGTTTGCTTAATCCTTGGGCTGAAGACAAAACAAAAAGAAATTGAAAAGGAAATTGGATTTAGAAATATCATGCAAGTAATTAAATGATAGAAATGTTGTTGTGCAAATACATAATCCCATTGCTACAGTTAAGATTTGGAGATAATTAATAGCATGAGAGGCTTACAACAACAGGCCCCTGTACTAACATAAGTGATTGTAGACAATAAGGAAAACAGAGAAAAAAGAAAAGTTTGTTTGTGTTGGAAACAATAACTAACCTTTGATTAACCAACATTTTATCTACAAAGTAAGAAGGGATATTCTTGGTTGTACACTGCTTATTTATTATTCATACTTAATTTACATTTTTCCACCATCTACCTGTTGAACCTGACTGGTCGTATCACTTAACCCTTTTCATAACACCATCTATATAAAGAGAGAGAAATCATGTGAATAATAACCCAGTTAATAATAGGGAATTAATTATTCTTTGGTGAGAAAAAACAAGGATAGAAATGTATAAAATCATGTTTAAATAAGAACTTTTTTCCCACAGTATTTCTTTTTTGAGCAATGCTAGGAATGTTTCTGCATTTTGAACAATCTTCATTATTTCAGTAGGACTATTTTGCTATTTTATATATACAACTGGATTAGTTTTAGGTTTTGGTTGGTTTTATCTTCACATATTCATTTTGTGTTACATTGTAAATTATTTTGCATCCAATAATATACAAATGATCATCTAATTTGTGGGGACCTGTGATAATTTTTTTCCTTGAATATCTGTTTTCATGAACATTTATAATAATTCAGTGAATTTTTTTTTTTATAAAACATCAGTTTTATAAATGATAAAATGATTTGAGTAAACTCCATCAGACACTGGGTTTGGAAAAAGATAAGGGGGATTTAGATATAAAGGCCATAGAGTTGACAAAGATTATGTTGTGGAAATGGGATGGAGCAAAATATGGGAAAACTTAGACTGGGGAATGGAAAATTAAGTAGCTAACAGGTTTCTCTGGGCATAATTGCTGAGATATTCTTGACTACGTTTAAGAAGAAGCTATAGTACATCACATCACATCATATCACATTACCATTCTTTTTTAAATTTTTTTAATTTTTGTCTGTTTTGATGTATGAGTTTATAATAAATACACATTGCAAATAAAAAGATGTATATGTTTCTTTTTTAATGTTTTTTCGTTAGTAATAAGTTAAACCCCCCCCCCCTTCAATTTTACTGGGTTTTGTGTTTGGAGGTATTTAAATAAAATGTAGTAATGATACTATTTTTTAAATTTTTATTTAAAAATTAATTGCGTATAAAAATTATATATAATTCATAGAATGCCCCCCCCCCCCGCTTTTATTTAAGTTTCAAATGGAAGCATGTTTGTAGTACTTTTTAGCCCTCTAGTGGCCTAAGACGATTTCTTGTCTGGACAGTCAGCCAGACCTGCAGCACTATACAAATTGTCTCAATCATGCTGAGACATATTATTTGTAATTGTTCCAGTAAGACTGTAGTCAGCAGATGTCTGCTTCTATTAAGAATGAATGCTTTTTGATTTATATATCTTTTTAAAACATTGTTAAAACAAATAAATACTCATTTAAAAAAAAAGAATCAGAAGAAAACAATTTATATAAATTATTTATTTTAAGAAAATCAGATTTTGCATATCTTCACAATTAAATGGGTGTTTTAATATGAATTTTTTGTTTAATTTTCATGGTCATGTGTATCTGTTATAAGAGATAGAGTGAATAGCTGAAAGTCGGTGTTCAAATCCCTTATAGTTACATTTAACATTCCTAGTATATGAATTATGCTTGTATTTCAAATATTACAAATTTCAATCTGTATATTGCCCATCAGTCTTCAGTATTTAAATAGACATGGTCATATACATGAAGGGTCAGAATGACTTAAAGTTAACATGGGCATGACATTAATATTGGCATCAACTAGGGATTTGTGCATTCCATCATCAGATTTTTAATGCTATGGATGGCTGAAGAGTTGGAAGGTCGGGTAGATTGAAGCCTATCCATTAAAGTTTGAAGATTTGCTATCTTAATATAAACTGAGCACTGATTGAACCAACTGATGAGTGCTGGTTCAGCACAAAATATGGATATTGGAGATCTTTTTTTCCCCCGCATGTATGTAGTCATGTATATCCGTTGTATGAGATAGGGTAGATAGCTGAAGAGAGCTTGAAAGTCTGTGTTCAAATCTTTTATAATTATATTTAAAACGCTATATATATATGAATTCTGTTTGTATTTCAAATATTATAAATGAATTATCAACTATATTCATTTTTTTATATTTCAGCAAATTCTATATATATAATAAACACCTCCATACTTCCCCATTCTTTTTAAATTCATATTAATAAAGATATAATAAAAGACAAATGACCCCCCAAAATTCATTTCGTGTTGAACCAGCACTCATCAGTTGGCCCAGGTCACTATTTCTCATATATATCTTTATTATATGCAAAGTATTTACGTAATATATAGGATATATGAGCACAGACTTTCATACGACTCACCACTCTCCACTCCATCTTATAACACTGATACGCTTAAACACATATATGTTGTGAAAGTGTGTGCTCATATACCCTATATATTACATATATAGACACAGGTATATAATAAGCCTGTGTTTCAGTTGTTGCAAAGTATTTATCTAGAGTAAATTGTTACGTTTTCATTTACCATTGTCAAACTTCCTCCACTCCCAAAGTTGACGCCTTCCATTTCAGATAAATACTCTAATGATTATTACTAATCATTTTCGAAATTAGAGATTATCTCTAGAACAGATATAAACTTTAAACCAAATTTTATATATTTTTAAAGAAAGAGAGCTGTGTTTTAATAGCTGTTATAAATTTATTTTTATTTGTTTTCCCTAAAAAAAAAAAAAAACAATCATGTGACACCTGAGTACTCCAAGTCTTGAACTTCGATTTAGATATCATTTAATCTTATGTAGTCAGTCTTATAAAGTGTCAACTGCACATTAAAAAAATAATTAGATTGTTTCTTATTTAAGAAATCATATATTTAAGCAATAAATGATATACGCTGAGTTTAATTCTATAATTTTGGCTTTTTTTAAAAAAAATTAAATGTGCATATAGTTTGAATATATCATTTGGCTAATAAAGTTTATTTACTATGTTATTACAAGGATTTATTTTCTCTGCACTGCAGCCTTGATTTCCAAGTTTTTATTGCACTTCTACTAATAATCATGGGTAATTCAAATTTTATAGTAGATGATGCTAGCTAGCATTTAGAAAAGATAAATATTAGTTATGCATTATTAAATCTTTCCTCATTCATAGAGTTAATGCTTTTAGTATCCTTTTTTATGATTGTCTAAAATCACGAAATGATTGTAGATGATAGAAATTAGCATTTATGTGTTTATGATAATGATTAATTTATATTACTAGTATGTTTTTGTTTTTTTTACTGTCAATATGTTAGCACTCATATGATGGTAAGTTTATTCTAACATTTATTTTATCATCAAGTTTAATAAATCATCAGTGGATAGCGAATAGAGTACATTATGGCTTGCTATTTTGTGGAATTTACTCAGACTCTCTGTGAATTTGAAATTTTCATTAAGAGAAAGGCAAACTAGCACATTAATTCAAATCTTTAAGGCCTTTTAATGATTATACTTTATTATATCTCAAACCAATTTATATTCTGATTCCAAACTTTATTAGTTTTTCAAATTATTTTTTCCTACTATTTATTTTTATGCTTGTTTGTAAATGTAGTGGTAATCGCTGGCCCAAAACCCATTACAATTAAATATATATTAACAGTTATTATATGATTTCAGATTAACAGGGGATATGACACCCATAATCCAACCATTGTTGAATAATTATGTAGGTTTGATATAATCCACATATCTTGAAATAAATTACTAAATAGTTTGCAAACAGAAGAAATTTGAACTTTACCTAACCTAAAATTGCACCCTAGACTGTCAATAAAGCAGGCAAATTTACCAATTATTATCATGTTATATACAAGTATATCATATAATACTCAATTGTCCAATCACTTTACTACTTTTACAATGCTTTATTTTCCACCCTTTTTCTACAGTTTACAGTTTTGATTGTCCTAGCAATCTTCTTCAGAACTACAACATAATACAAACATATGAATATAATTATACATGAACATATAATTTACATTCTACATATACTTCTTATAATATCTTTTATTTTACATTATTATTATCCATTTCTTATTCTTTTTACATTCTATATTTATTAATCAAAATATTTCCTATATATATATAAATTTTAAATATATTAATGGTAGACAATAACAATATATATATATAACAGAAGTATTTTTATTTTTTAGAAATATGTCTTATCTCAATAAACTCAATAAAATATTTTAGTAATTTCTTTCTTGCTTTGTTTGAAGTTGTGAAAAGAGTTCTGAAGAAGTCTAGACTCATCAAAATATTTTAATTTCTTCCTTGCTTTGTTTAAAGTAGTGAAAAGAGCTCTGAAGAAATCTTTTTAACAGTCAAAACTGTCATCTATTATTGTAGTTTACATATAATAAAATATTGTAATTGCATTAACTGCACAGAAAATGTGTTGGTGTTATTTGTTTGCATTAGAATGCTCATTACAAACATTCTGCCTGTGATCACTATTTTAAAGCACTAAGTTTTATTGATGTCATTTATTGCAGGAACTATTTTATTTATGAGTAACGCTAATGTCAATTAAATGGTCTAAGCTGTTTTCACTCCAATAGCATCAAATATTGAGATGGTGAAAATTGGGCTAGGAATTGTTTTTGCTCAGCAGCAAAACAATGGATGTTTTAATCTTTTGTCTTTACATTTTTAAGTTATATTTATTTGTTTATTATAAATGGACATGAGGAAAAAATGTCTTGTTTTGTCTAAAACAATCAAACTTTAATTTTTAAAAAATAAGATGAAATATAAAGAAATTATAATATATAGGGTATATGTGAAATTGTTGTCCCACATAGCACACTTTTTTGTGAAGTGTGTTTCACATATTTGTCGATTTTTGTATTAGCTAAATGTGAAATTCTGTTTTCTTTTAGGAAAAATACCAGTAAAACAGTTGTACTATTTATAATAGCTTATAAGCAAGTTTCTCTAGTTAAACACAAGTTTATGCATGGTTTAATAGAAGTGTTAAATTCATCATGTCCCAACGTGGTGGGTGAAGTCAAATGTTAAGATGGCACCAATTTTTTTTAGTTTGGATGTAAACAGCATTGTTCATTCAGAATTCATTTATAATGAATGATTAGGCATTTAAAATCTACAAATTTGGAAACTTTTGCATGATGCTGTAAAATTTAAACATCCCATTTTGTGGCAAGGTGAGGAGTGCATGTTTTATCATGATAGCTTGCTAGTGCATCAATCTTGAGTGTCAAACAATTTTTAAACTATGTTCAGCATGATGCAGCTCATCCATTCACTACATTCACTCAATCTCTAATGAAAAAATGTCTCTCTTTTTTGTGTGGACTTAGAAATGGTGAAGAAAAAAAACAGAGGCATTAAAAGACATCACTTTGCAAGTGTTTCGGGACTACTTTGAAATATAAAAAACACATTTGTCAAGCATTGGTGGCTGAGAGTCAGCACAGCAGCCTTACAAGCAGTTGTCCCAGGTTTGCGGGTTCGCTTCCTGGCCGATGCTTTGACACATAAAAAAACACACACATTTAGGCCAGTGCATTGCATGAAATAGACTACACTTTGAAAGAGATTCAGTTTGCTATACCTAAAAATAAATGTGCAATCTTTTATTTCAAAATTCTGGTTATTTTTATGTCTCCCTCATAAATGTGTTATAAAATAATATCTGTCTTAATGTATATAATAATGAAATAATCAAATGGCTTTATTGCTCTGGAGTTCATAAGAACAAGGCAAGACTCTCCATACAGTACTGCTACCCTGTGCCAACCAGAGTAACCAATGGATAGGGATTTTATGCACAAGCCTTCTGGCATCCATTAATTACTCTGGTTGGCACAGGGTGGCACTACTGTATGAGAGAATCTTGTCATGTTTGTAAACAATTATGTGCTAGTATAAGAGATGGTGATCATGTGATGCTTAATGAGTTCATAAGAAATTTGCTAGTTGGAAGTGGCAGAACTGAAATCAGATTGGGAACTTACATTCAAGAGGTGGACCTTCTATCACTGCAGTGAGAAAAGACCAATATTACATAGCTGGGTTTTTTTATTAAAAAGACAGAAGGCCAGTTTTCATCTACAATTAATGTGAGATGCTACTTTATCAAAATAATTTTCTTTAAATTAAAATGTACCAAATTACCAACTTAAGAAAATAGAAAAGAGTGTGAGAAAATTGTTTTATGAAATGAATTATACATAGGAATATATAATGTTAGTAATAGTTATCCATGATTTGATAGCATTCTTAATTATGTGTTTTCAATTTACATGTGAAAATGTATGATTACAAAAAGGAAAAGAAAACCATCTGCAGTCCCAGACTACAAAGAATTAAAAGGAAGCCTATCTGCAAAATAGAAAGTGTAATTTATTTTTTCAAATGAAGTGAACAAAAGCATAAATGAAGTTTAATAATTTGTTGTAATTAATTAAATTGCAATGTTCAACGAAAAACTTGCTTCATAAAACTACATATCTGCTATAGTTTGAGCGGAATTAGAAATAAAACCAATAAGACATCTCACAACTTCAGCTAATGCTGCTCAATATAAATTTTTTTCTCATCATGGGTTATGCCACCTAGTGTACTCTTTAGTAATCACTATATGTGAGATGGTAGTGCTTCATAAATCCTTATTCAATGCTGTTATATACAATCTCTCAAAACTAGTTTCTAGCTTATGGTTTTTTCAGCGAGGAGCTTCTTTCTAGGAGCAATGCTGGATCTTTTAGATCATGCATCTTGTCTCTAACAGCCATCTTTTAAATCTTTGGTAGGATCATGCTGAGTAAAAATATTTTTTTACTGAACTGCGTTATGTAAACTAGAACCATGTGATGCCTTATTGTTTTAAATAAAATGAGATTTTTTTTCAGTTCCTCTCATAATGTCTCATGCATCAATTTACAGGCAAATTTAATATATTTTGAGATGTCATTAAATATAACTAAGTCTATGCTTAAATCCTTATCCTAATTTTTTAAATATACATACAGCCTTCAGTTTAAATAAAGTCAGTTTCAAAATAAAGTAATTGTTTTATATAATTATTATAAAACATCACTTTTTATATAACTAATTTAATGAAAGTGTTTTTTTAAAAAAAATCAACACATCACATGAAATTAAAAAATGCTTGCAATCTAATTCCTAAAAAAACTGTAAAAAAAAAAAGGAAAAAAAGAAACAAAAGTTTATTACTTTTTAATGCACTGTACATATAATATATTTTATTTTTATAATTATATTATGCATTAAATAGAAGAAAATAAACTTAAAATTAAAATAATTATCATAAAAACAACTTTTTTTCCATTGTACAATATTTTTGAAATTTCTAGAGTTTGAGTATAAGATTTATGGTTTTTTTCCTTTTTTTAAATAACTTCTGCCATCTATGAACAAAATGGAAACTAAAATATAGATTCATTTGTGTTAAAATGAAAACATTCACTACAAAATTGTACTAAAGTTATTACATTTTTTTTTGCTGATTTAATAGCACAACATAATATTATATGATATTTTTCCAGGACAAGAGATCCACAACAACAAATTGTTGTGTTTTAAATGTGAAAATTTACATATATTGTAAATAAACCAACAACTTTATAAACATTTTGCAGAACAACATTTGTTCAATCATAAAAACAAGTCCTCTTTTTGTTTATTGTCTATGTTCTCAGATAGACTTAAATTTGATGATGATAATTATTTAGGTGAAACATAAGTAAACTGAGATATTCCTGAAATTCCACTCCAATCAGTGCCTATTTATTTTTACAAGGCAGATTTGATTTTTCATTATTTTAATACCTTTCCAAATGAACTATTTGATTTATATATAATGATATATGTTTTCACAATCCTCATATTTTTTATAATAATATATATATTTAACATCATTTTTTTCTGGTATAGTTCTAAATGTTTATTGTAAATAAAAGACATATATATCTGGTGTGAGAGTTTAATAATATTTAAATATTAATGTATTGCTACTTAAGATTGGCAGAATACACTGAAGCTGGCTATAGCAAAAGATATTAATCTTCAATTTTATATAGGCATTTTTTGAAAAATTTTGTTTTATTCTAGTGGATTGTTATATATATATATATATATCAGCAATTCGTAAATGATTATGGCCCTTCTAACTCAAAAAAAAAAAAAACAAGATGAAAAACTGCCCCAAAATGAGCAGTATGATGACTATATAAACCAATCCATGAATATCTAAGATATCCACATATAAAACATCCTGATCAATTTGTCTGTTTGATTTTGTGATACTGCTTTTTAATTTCTTCTGTAGAAAACTTTTTCTTTTTGAAATATTTCAAAACCATGTTTAATTGTATCTCTTCAATATAGTTAATTTTCTGTGATATTTTAATAATGACTTCAATCAATACTGTGTTTCTTCAGAATGTCTTATGAGATAATCCTTATAATATAATTTGGTCCTGCCACTTCCATGACAATCATGCTAAAATTTACTGTGGAACACCCTTTTGAAAATTCTTGAACATCTTCAATCCAATGAAGATATGATTTTACAATTGTGGACTCCATTGTATCACTTCCAGTAAGTTGAAGAACATAATGATTGGTTTTATGATTTTCTGTTGTATTTTTAGATTTCTAAGGAACATTTTTAAATGAAATTTTCCCCATTGCTTTTATATTATGACAATAGGATGTCCATGTCTCAGTTCCATACAATAAAATAAGGAAAATATACAGTTAACATAGTTGCAGTAGTTATTTTTCTGTGATGAAATGGTCTATCTTTAAACTTGTTTAAAACTACTACTGCACATATGGTATCTCGACATCAAAGTCCATCTTTCTATTTATAAATTTACCAATGTATTTAAATTGATATATATATATATATATATATATATATATATATATATATATATATATATATATATATATATATATATATATATATATATATAAGTTCCAACCAGTAACCACCTAAACATTCACAGTAAAATCTAGTAATCAATATTTCTCACTGCTATTAAAAGGTATGAAGGTTGCCTTGACAGCAGTGAGAAATATTGATTACTAGATTTTACTGTGAATGTTTAGGTGGTTACTGGTTGGAACTTAATTACATCATTATCCCAGATTAGCTTTAGGCACTATTTCACTTATTATTTCTAAATAATACATGGGCAATTTAAAAGTATTGCAGTTTGTAATGTTAACTGACTATTTATTAGTCTGCATTACAGCGACATGTGGAAATCAAGTCAGTGAGAACACTGGTAACTCAGTCAAATATCTCTCAATATATCCAACTATAGATTTTACTCTTATCTCTTGGTTGGATCTCAAGTGCATATCTATGTGAACAACAAGTGAATATGATCTATCAGGGCACCACTAGGTTAGCTGGACCTAGACAAAGTTATATTTATAACTTTTTCACATGTACCGGATTTGAATCCCTTTTTGGTACTTTATTTCTAATAAAAATGGAGGATTTTGCTTTTAGATCCATATCACCGTGTGTAATAATACTTAGATAACATAAAACATCTTTAAACTAAAGTGGAGTATATAAATTCATTAGACAGAAATCATTTCTTAGATCTCAACATAATAAATGCGTTTCAATATTTTTCTTTACAAGTTTTACTAGCTCAGATTATCATTATTAACTTAGGATGGCAATTCACTCATCCTTGCATGAAATAGATGATGGGGTGGTGGTTATGATAATTATCCAGAAATCACTAAATACTATGAAATCAATATTTATTTATGGCCTTTAAACATTTAACTAGTCATTAATTAAAACATTGATGACGATAATGATAACGATAATGGTTAACCACAGCTTTAGGACTAAGCCTAATCATAAACCTAATTTTTATAAAGAAATTCATAATTATTGCTTAATTTTAGTATATCTAATTGGAACTTAAATAGCTAATATTCACCTTGATGATGAATGATAACACTTAATAAAGACTACTCTTAATGAAATATATACACCTCGTTTAATAAAATAAACTAATATTTATTGCTGCATTTCTAACATATACATAAAAATTTCTATTCTTTTTTTAGTGACTTCCAATAATTCAAATTTATCTTGTTCAATGTCTATATTTTGCAGCTACCATTTCCATTTTTCTTTGGAACAATCTCTTTCTTGAGGTATATAATTATTTGATGATGATGATTCTATTGAGGTTATCTGCTTTAGTGGACAATTTGGAAATCATTATATTAACTTTTCTTCTGTTCCTGTCAAGCATGATTCTTTTAGTGTATGAAGTACAGCAGTTGTTTTCACATTTATAATTTTTCTTGGGTTTAAACTCAGTTACTGGAACAATTAATTGGACTTGATGATTTAATATTTATCAGTAGATTACTCTTTTCCTGATCACCTTCCAATGCAGGTGAATGTTTTCTTCTTTCTATTTAAAAACATCTTATTTCTCTCGGTCAGTTGAAAGGTGTAGAATATTATTTTTCAGACAAGACATATTTTCTTTCCTACATGATGCACTGGCTGGATGGTCTGGTCAACAGACGAGACATATATTAATTTTTTTACCCCGCCATTCTTGTATCTTCAATCCTAAAAAAAAAAAAAACTTAATAACAAAAAAAAGATTTCTGATTGAGATATTTGTAGAGTTAAAAACGCTTGTCCATTTAGTTTCAATATTTTTAAAAGTCTCTATAATAATAATATCAACTGATTTTTTAGACTGCTTTTATATCTGATTTTTTTTCTATTTTTATTTTTGACCAATTCGTTTTTAGCTGGAGAGTGCAATTCTTTTTTTTAGGAACATTAAAAAAAATCACACACCTGGTTTTCAGACAAACTTTTGTTTTGATGAAAAAAATAGCCTTAATCCTTTTTTTACATCTATGTAACATCTCAAATTTGAGCTTCTTTCTTTTGATCTTAAGATGAGACATTTTTAAAATTAGACTTCTCACATCGTCTCTAAGTTTTTCAACAGAAAAACAACCCTTATAATACAAAATTGTTGAGTAAGAAAAAAAACAATTTAACAGATTTTCTTCCTTTTCTGTCAATATTTAATAAATAAAAATGTAGTGTATGTATGCAATGTACACACACACTCATTCAAATTATTTATAAACTGACATTAAAATAATCTAATTGCTAGCGTAGTAATTATAACCCTAATATTTAAAATTAAATCCTTAGTTTCTAAATCCAAATTACAGTTATAGAAAAGCAAAAATAGAAGTATAGAATAAGATATTAAAATTTAGCAAGTGTAGATTAGTTTTAAAGAAAGTTAATATGTATAATTTAAAAGTGGCTAACTAAATAGCTTTTATAACACACACTGCCTATACATATGCATTATAACTTTATTTTTTTAACAAAAAAAATTAAATACTGAATAATTAACTGTGTGTACTACTCTTTTTGAGTTTTCTATCAACACACAAACAAATAAAGAATATAACTGTTGCCCCACTCTCTTTCTATCTTAAGCTTTTAGAACTGGATCTTGTAGGGTTTAAACTTGGATGCCCTACCGCTTCCTTTTCTATATAAAAATGTGATGATGACTTTTATTCCACATTTTCTTTCCTGCACATTACTACAAATTTAGCTAATGACTAAATTGTAATGGCACAATATATATATATATATATATATATATATATATATATATATATATATAGTCATTAAATTGATTTACATTTTCAAGTTGATAACTGTCCATGATAAAAGTTTCTGATGTTTTTTTTCTTTCCATCATTAACTGATTAAGAACTTTGGGAATCCAAAGTTCTTTATATGTTGCATTTAAAACATTAAGTACATTCTACAAATCCTCACTAATCCATTGATGAATAACATTACATTCTTGATGTTTAACAACGCTAGCTTTAGAACATTTAATATGCTTGTATGGATCTATGGATGTGTGTGTGTAAATAATTATGGAAAGATATAATCCCTAGTCATCATGCATAATACATTTTTATGATTGTCGCACTACATGAAAAATTGATAAACCACTCTGCAGCATATATGCATTTCAAGAATTACCTTATTTGTCAGCTGTCTTGGTGCACTGCAACTAATTTATATAAATGAATTGTTTGTATATTTTAAAGTGGTTTGTCAATTTTTTTAATGTAATATGAGCCATAAAAGACATATTATCTGCAACAATGGAAAATCGCATTTTTCTACACTTATATATATATATATTTAAGCTACACTAATCCATTTATATGTGCTTATATGTGTTATCGTATATATATATTATTTTAAATAGAACTTCTAAAGTATTGTTTTCTGTTATTTATTAAGATTGATGCAGTAACTATATTAAGCAGATTACAATGTTAAAAACGTAAAGATGAGCAATGATATAATTAAGAATTAAATTATAGTCTCATAGAACTGTATTTTCCAATAAATGTCTTTTCGATACCTATAAATTAAAACATTTTTTTTCTATTTTTCTCTTTTGTCTGAAAAAGAAATATCTCATTTCGAATTGGCAGATCCCAAATGACTTTACTAGATGCTAGATGAGCCATTCCCTACG
The DNA here is from genome assembly GCA_028023455.1 of Epiperipatus broadwayi. NCBI lineage: Eukaryota > Metazoa > Onychophora > Udeonychophora > Euonychophora > Peripatidae > Epiperipatus > Epiperipatus broadwayi. Next base: position 4,596,108 of record JAQFVV010006238.1, read on the forward strand.
ACTCCTTTGATATTTTCAGTTAAAAAAAAAAAAATTCTACAAGAAAAGCAAAGATTGTTATGTGAAAATCTGCAACCAAGTTTGAAATTAAAATTTTGACCATGATAAAAAAGCTCCGTCGTGTATCTTTACAGAACGTTGGGAGATATTTTGTGTTCATCTACATCCGCTTTCAAGTTGCAGGATCCTCGGATAATAATTTAGCAGAATTATTGCTTCTTTCGTGGAAGGAGGAAAAAAGTAATTTGACTGTATTTTATGGAAAGCATTAAAAAATAAAACTGAAGTAAAAATATATGTATAAATTATTTAACGTTTGGTTAATATTTTGGTATTATTATAACACCAAAAATATATATTAAAAAGTTGTATATCAAAGGGGGGAGTAGACTGGAATCACTTTATCTAAAAAAGATAAACCACTTGAAAATGTGGCATTTATTTTACGGTCATATAGAACCTAGCAAAATTATAAAAATGTATATACCAAGAGGGGGGGGGGAGAGGGATGACGTTATTTTACAGCTGTGTTTTATATACAAATATCATTAGTTTTTTAATTTTTTCTCTTTTTTTTAAATGTTTATAATAATTCCTTCATTTTCTAGAACTGCTCCATTTCTTCATCAATTTAATTACGTCTCATCTCATTATTGAAAATTCTTGATATTTTAAAGTAGGGACAGACCAATTTGTTTTCTGCTCCTGTATGCATGTATTATTTAGGCTTAATAAGAAATGTATTTGGTGTGGTGTAGATGCGGTACGTTATTGTGTGTATATATATATTACTTTAAATATTATTTTTGAATATTATTGATCCACTGTAGGATGAAAGTCTCTGCAAGCTTCAGTCCATCACTTCTTTTTTTCAAATCACTTAAACAATTTATTTTTATATTCATATCATGTGTAATCTTTGTTATCTTTACAATTTCTTGGGATGCAATTTAAGATTTCAAGTATCCATCAGTCGACTCCATTTCAGACTTTTAACTTTTGTGTGTGTGTGTGATGTCAGTAATACCTGTTTATTCTATCACCTAAGTATTCTGTCTGCATTCAGTATACGAAACATCAAATGTAAACTGGTATTAATTAGTATTAGAATTCTACTATCTATTGTCAGAGTTAGGAAATTCTAAATTGTGAACCTAATAGTGTCTTCCAGTGATTAATCTCGGCCATATTTGTGGATGCTCAGCTGATCAATTTCAACATCATCTCAATAATGTGTTGTGTGATCTGTAGTTTTTGTATTTCTCTATGTTTAAATGTTCATACAGCAGATCAATATATAAGAGCCAATAAGCCGTTATAAAAAATCTTTTTTAATAACCATACCCCCTTTTAACATTAGGTTGTGTTTATCATAACAATCTTTTTCAATAACCATACCCCTTTTTAACATTAGATTATGTTTACCATAAGCATCACATTCATTGTTTCTTTATCTTTAAAAGTCTAACTAAGATCTGTGTATTTGTTATCTTTTTCTTATTCACGATTATCGATTTTTTTGGTTTTCTATGAAAGGTCATTGTACTTTAATATTTCTAGTATTTATTTTCATTCCTGTTTTTTTTTTTGTTTTGTTTTTTTTTTGAATCAAGAATTATTTGCAAAAATAATTTCATCATATGCAAAATTTAGATGTCTTAAATAATCTTTATTTATTTCTATTTTCTCGAGTTTTTCAGTTGATTCCTTGGATATTTATAGTAAAACTGCACAAATAGTTTTGGAAATATAGAATCACTTTACTATTTATATTTTATAATGTTATCTTCAGAGTATTTTCTGTAATATAATTGTTACATTTTAATAATCCTTCTTCAGAATATGACAATATATTTGAGTCTGTCTTAATAATCTAAAACTTTAATTATCATGGAAATGATTACAGTAATGATGTCTATCCATGGTTACAAATCCTTAGCATAATGGCCATTCATACTCATTGGTCTTTTTTATAGCTTTCTTTAATATTTAGCTACCATCTACTATTCTAAACTATTTTCAAATACAACTTTTTTTGTGTTTTTTTGCTTGGTTTGAGTCCAAACTTTGCTGTAGCTAAGTTATAATTATCTTAGTAAAAAAATTGTATAGAGCTGATAAAAGATTGTTACTCTGTCATTTTCAATATTTTTTTTATCTTTTTTAAATGCCAATATCTTTTTTGCATTCTGCCAATCATCTAATACTTCTTTAACATTTAGACATATATATATATATATATATATATAATTAGTTTCCAACCAGTAACCACCTAAACATTCACAGTAAATATAGCAACCAATATTTCTAACTGCTGTCAAGGCAACCTTCACATCTTTTATTATATATAATGAGGGTACCAATAGCTCTTAACAAGCTTTTCAGAAAATCCCTATCCGCAGACTGGTTTCATGCTTTTGGAACTCCTCAGTGAAGCACTAGGATATTCAAGCATTAGAATATCCTAGTGCTTGTTAAGAGCTATTGGCATGCTCATTATATAACATTTTTAATACAAGCTTATTAAATTAAGTCACATGATATATGAATTTATTTTCTCGGAATATATATGTATATAGTATTTAGCAATAAGTTCTTTATTCTTTTATTAGACGTGATGATTATTATATTAGGGATATTGCTTGTACTCACAGAAACCTTCATATTTTTGTTTTTGTTTTTTCTTGTATGATAAGTTGACAATATTTAAAAATTTACGATGATGGTATTTATTTTGTAATTGTATGTTAATCTATTTACATCTTCTACTTGAAGTTATTAAATGTTTTTCTAAAAATTCAAACTTTATTTTTAATTTTTTAACTAAGTGTTAGGTATAATAATCATGTTAATATCTAATACAATGTAACAAGTAATGTTATTTTTCTCTGTTCTGTCAAAGGTTTTTGGGTTAACCAGTTACTACTTGCATGTGAATTCATCTAGATTCATGAATATCTTATGGTAATGCTTTAACTAATCATCTATTCTATCAGAGACCACAGTCAATAGAATTTTTATATATTTATTTATGGAGAGCCTCTTGATTTCTCCATTTTTTTTTTTTTAAAGGAAAGGTTCATGAATGTTTTTCGAACATTATCAATTGTTATAATGGATTATTTCCATTTTCATGTGGACTGATTTTTTTTTCTTTTTACTTTTCTATTAAATAGATATCAAAAAAGAAAACAATGAAAAAGAAATAACAATAGATTGTGAATTGTATTAGTGATGTCAAATAAAATGAAGAAAATTTGTTATTGTTATAATATCAAAACAATTCTTTAAAAACATATCTCATTGCAAGGAATTTGATCCTCTATTAAACCTACATCTGAAATTCTGCAAAACACGATTTTTATTTATGAATATAAATATATGTGTAGGACCATCAATGGAATGATATATCTTCTAAAAATATGAAAAACAATAATTAGACAGGAAAAGATTTGTGTCTAATATAGTGCACTATGCATGTATCTATGAATTTAATTATTTTGGAAAAGACAATATCAGAGGAAAGAAGAAAAAAAGAAAATTTAAACAACTGCTCTTATGAAATTGACAAATAGCTCTATATTCATCTGAATGTGGTAATGCTTAGTTTTTGAAAGCCACTCATTAAACTTCCCTTTAAAATAATATAATAAGGAAATCAAGAGGACCCTATAGAAAAGTATATAAAGTTTCTACTGATTGTCATCTTTGACAGCATAGCTTTCTTTGTTAGAACACTGCTTTAAATTTGTATTTATAAATCTGAAGGTCACTATTTCAATTGTTATGCTAATTAACTCTGCTCTTGTCAATATCATCTGGAAAAAAGAGAAGGATATAACACATTGTGCTCCAATGTATTTTGAAATTTGAAAATTTTTAATTTTTTACAAAATGCTTGAATGACATTGTGAAAGATATGTCAAAGAAGTAATGTTTTTTTACTTTTTTGACTAATTTTTACATTATGATAAATCACAAAATATATTAGTCCCTGAATTAAATCGACTGCAAGTGTTTAGATATCTTGCATTAAAGCATTGCATACAGTATTTATGACACATTATAAATAAATTAAAATTAAAATGCCACCAATGTTATTTATTAACCTTGAACTCTAATTATTCAAACATTTAGTTGTTGCAATAGTAAAATTTAATTCAATTTCAGAAATTATGTATTTTATTTGAGTTAATAAAAATAAAATATAATTGAAGTTTTAATAAACGGTAGTGTCGCAGGCTTCTTGGTGGTTCTGCAGCATCACCTGGTGGCCACAGTACACATCACTGAACACTGCCTAATAATTTTATGTTTGTATGCACTTTATTTATGTAAATTTATTTAGCATTATATACAATTTGCATTGCTTGGTTTGGCACAGTCAGTAGAGCTTTCGATTTAGAATCGAAAGTTTAGGATCGATTCTCGTGCAAAGTATATATAATAATTTTATGTTTGTGCACACTTTATTTACGTAAACTTATTAGCATTATATAGATTTTATGCCATTTGGTTTGGCGTAGTTCCGACTTGAAATGTGTATATAGATTTTGTGCCGCTTGGTTTGGTGCAGTTCCGACTTGAAATGCGGAGGTCATATGATCGATTCCAAGACTCGCAGTTTCTCTCAAATTTTTTATGAATTTCCTAGCATTAAAGCTGCAGCCTTTTTTTAAAATAGATATGTATATTTTTATTTTATTGATTGTTAATTTTTTTAATTTATTGCATTTTAAGAATAAGTAAATAATAAATCAAATGATATATTGATCTGTAATTTATAAGACATTTTTGGACACCAGAAGTAATAGAGATGGAGCTACAATCGATGACTCTTGAGCTCCAGTATCAGCTACTTTATTCCTGAACTAAATGATGCATTGCTTAGGAGTTTGTAAGGTATTCAAATACTGGACATGACAGAGCTGAAGTTGTGATCCATTAAAATTTGTGCCCAGATGTCTACTACTCCACCTCTGTACTAAACCATACAAGACAAAGTAATCATATAGTTTTATCACTTAGATAACATATTATCATATAAATGTCAGTTTTGAAGTTTTATCAGTGGAAAATTCCATAATATTAAAATTGTAATTCAGATAAGAAGTATATACAGTAACAAATGACTATATAGTCTAAATGGTTTAATGATAGCTATTAAATTGATTGAATTTAAATAATTTATTTATATGTATATAAATGTAACAAAACTATTGCATATGTATGTATAAATACATATTTATGTATCATATGCATATGAATATATATATTGCTTTAAAAAGTTAAAAGTAACACTACCTTTTTTTTAAAAAGTTTAAATATTCCAGTAATTATGTAATTGGATAATGTTCGCTCCTTTGTTTATAACATTATTGCAGTTAGCAATGTACCAAACCTTTTTTATACATCAACCTTTTTTATTTATCACTCCCATTTAAAGGGTTTTTAGTCCCAAAAAATATATAATCATCTCCACGATATTTAAAAAAAAAAAACTTTATATTTATTCTCTTTATTCAATGGGATCCTTATGTAATTAAGATAGAAGCAAAAAATTATTTGTGTTGTATTTTTTGCCCCCAAAATTTAAATTTTGTCCCACGATTTTATCCCCATTGAGAATCCATGCTCAACACAAGTAAGTGTATATTTGATTCACTAAAGAGATATGTCAAGCATTGGTGGTTGAGATGTCAGTGACAGCTGCTTTACAAGCAATTGTCATGGGTTAGCAGCTTTGCTTCCTGGATGATGCTATGACACATGAGAATAAAGGATTTAAGATTTGTTTTTGTGCTGTTTAAACAATCTCATTTTTATGTTATAATTTTTTACTTATAAAAAACAACTAGTATAAAAATAATGCTTTTTTTGTGACTCTTATTTAGAACCATCTAACTAAGCATCACTAATTAATGGGTACCTGATACTAGTGTTAATAAAATCTTCAGACTAGCATTTAGCTATTTGCCTTCATGTAAATGGAGCATTGGTTTAAACATTTTCAGCCAGCAATCATATTTATATTGTTAAGATGACATGAAAATTTAAAACATTCTTGGTTCAAACCATAGACTCCTTTGAATTTTTCAAGTCACTAGCTTAATAAAGTAATAGAGTTAATCTTATACTGAGTACTGTTGGGGGGGGGGGCTACCCCTTGCCCCTCTCCATGAAGGCTGCATCTTATTACAACAAATAGTGCATTGGCAATCCTTTACAAACCCAATCTAATTTTTGGTCTATATCTTTGGCATAAGAGTAGTCAATTTATTGAACATTTTTGGATGATTAGATTGATTGATTATGTCTACCAAGCAAAAAATTCTATTGTTTCCGATATGAAAAATTTTACTTAAATCAAACGCCTTATGACAAACAGGTGAGTTAATCTCTATGATATGATCCTGCTAAGGAAATATGTTGTCAGGTTTTTCTCATTAACAAAGACCAATAATCAGAATTAGTCAGTAAAATAGTCTTTTCTCTTTACATCTGCTATATAGTGTAAGCTTGGATATTCAGTAGATACTAGTAGTTATTAATAAATTATAATCCAGTTCTGCCTTATTCATATCCTGGACTAGTTTGGGATCTGGGGCATTTGGACTTTTTTATCTGGTGCAACTTTCCTCCTGCATTCCAAGTGCAGTGAGTCCAATCCAAACCTCACTGGTGAAAGTAATAAGCTAAAAAAATTGTTTGGGCATGGGTGGAACAGCATGATAAGGATCTGTTAAGCACTTCCATCTGGTATCTACTGATTACTCAAGCTTACACATGGTAGTATAGCTACAAAAAAAGAAATAGGTTTTATATTTAAAAATATTGTATAGCAGAGAGCTTATGATGTTTTTGTTGGTAAATTAGTAAATAAGCATTTACCTGTTTCTAATGAGAAAATAAAACCAAGATTTGAAAACTGCCTAAATTTTCACCAGCTAACAATTGACAAGCTTAGTGAGTGTTATCTTCTTTCCCATTGTTTGACTAGGAAATGCTGTTAGAAAAGCCGTTATTCTAAAATTGTCTATTTAAAGTATGCTTACCTTTACCTTAGCTTATGAGTTCAACAAACAGTCTGAAATATATGATCTAGCAGTGAAAGATGGAAATTGCATCGTAATTTACTTTTGTTTTATTATGAGCACCTAATCACTCATCTAATTAACTCATTTTGATTTTATTTGATGATGTCTGTTTTATATGAATATCTTTCCTTTCTTCCTTTTTACAGTTTTTATTTTGAATTTTTTTTATTCTTTTAGTCTAATGTATTAACCATTTCCTTAAAATATTTTTTAAATTTATTGTATTATGTTTAATTTTTATTGGTTTGAAAATTGCGTTCATAAAAAGCCTAAATACTATTATATACACAAGTTGTAGTAAAGCAGAAGAAATCCCTAAGTGAATTGAATGTGTCTAAATATAATAAGTGTTGATAAACGTATTAAAATACTATTAAATATCTAATAAAATTACATAAAAAGTTTTTAGTCTTTTATTAAACTATGGCACGCGCATATTTTTTTATTAGATATTACATTACCACGGATAATATATTCTTAATGTGTCTGGCTATTAGTTTTTGAAGTTCTATTTAAACAGCGAGAGAATATTATTGAGTTATAAATTCGTTTGGAAAACTTTGTTACAGGATTTGAAATGCATTTGCTAGTCTATTCAGGTCAATAAAATGAAAAAGAAAAAAAATCAATTTTCTGCATGTGTTCTTTTTTTAAGGTTAATTTTTAAAAGAACAAAAAATGTTTTTTTATTTTTTAGATAGAGCCTATTTTAATATTTCGGAGATAAGTCTGAGAAGATATCAGTATCATAATTTATGCTTGGTTGCACATCAAATCAGTCCGACATTAATGTTGATAAAAAAGTAATTATTTTTGGTGTTTGCAGTATTTTGTTGTTTTTATGTGATATATTGACGAATCCCAAAACTAAATAAGTCTCTGTTGAAAGTTCAACCTGATGCTTTTAATGCTCGAACATAGCATGGCCATCTTAACTTCTAGTTAGTCAATTATTATATTGTATTTTATGAGCTTTGTCAAATACTTTTTTAAAAAGAAAGATTTTATTATGTAGCGTATCCATCTATATACCCTTAATATGAACTGATTACAATTTTAAAACCTTATAAGTAGTTGAGGAATTTTTAAGGGACTATGTTTATATGGTAATTAAATTATGGTATTGCATATAATTATTAATCACACTATTGTGGGTGGTTGTATCAATGTCCAACTCTGTAAGCCATGAATGATTCTCATATAATCTAGATAATGAAACTGTGAAAGAAAACTTTAAAAACTTTCAGTAACTGGCAGTTGTTAAGGAAATGGTGATTATGTGGTGTTAACTGAGGTTGTACTGTTTTCTGGGGAGGATACCAGAAAAACTGCTGATAACTATTTCTACCATCTACCTTAATCATTGTATAAATTTGTAGACTTTGTTGCTAATGTCATTATATATTTGTTTGATAAACAACAACTTATTTGTTGAAACACATTACAATCCTTGTAGAAATAAAATTATTATTAGCTTTCTTCATAATTAAGTTTTTATCCTATATCCTCTTAATGTGGTATCATTATTCTTAAAGCTCAGGACTTTTATTCAGAAATTTTTGTAGTCCAATTACCAAGAGAATAACATTTGTCTCAGTTCATATGAATATGTTATGATGTGCCGGTACAGTTCTGGATAATTGTGACGGGACATTTATCATGTATTTGTTTTGGCTTTATGCTGACAACAATTATTTCAGGGGGAAATTATGGTATGAATTGTAGTGAATTTTATTGCTGAGTGTGAAGCATATTGGATTGGTGCAGTACAATTGTAAAGATTAAGTTGGGATTTGTGTTAAATAGAATGTATTATTATCATCATCTTTAATAGCTACTTATACATGAATATCAGATAAAAATAAAATAAAAATTTTAAAGTGACTTGTGAAGATACTGCAAATTACTATTGATAAAAATACATCCACAAAAACCAAGTGTCCCTTTAGTCTTATCATCTGTAATTTTTAAAAGATTACATCATCATATTTTATTGTAGCTTTTCATTATATGTTATCCTCAACTATGTATTTCCAATAAAGTAATTAATACTGTATTTTTTAAAGCTACTGTGAGATAAATCATTACTGTGGGAAGGGGAAAATATTTGTTACTATTTATTTGCTTGACATATTCATTTAACAAACGTGTGTTCTAAATAGTGGATTCAATAACATCATATTGTTAAATCTTATGCTATTGCAATCATATTTTTTTTAGAATCTTATGGAACATCTCTTTTTTTATAATCTTTTTGTAACATTTATATGGTGAGAAGTTTTATTTCAACACAGTTGAATGTATAATAAAAAATCACAAATTTGTTTTGCTTAGGAGGTCATATGATGATTTGGAAACAAAAATAGCAAGTTGAATTGCATCTCAAAATGTTTAGTTCTCGAATCCATGACTCCGCTACTGAATTAAACAGCTCAGGCTATATATGTGTGTGTTTAAAAAGTGTAAACACATCTAATGTATTTCACATAAGATGACTAAATTGCTTAGTCATGACTGTATAACTCTATACATTGCACAAGGTCGGTGTAGTGAAAGTTATCAAAACTGTCAATATGAGGAAGGAAACACGGGTGTTGATGTCTTTATTACACTGAACACATATCTTTAATTAAAAATTAAAGAGTATATTTGGGCTAAAGATAATATCTACTTTAATGAATGATCAAGTGATAATAATTATTATAATGCTGTAAAGTTGTTTGTGGCAAATTTGTGAATACAGAAACTGCTATCTATAAAATCTTAAACAAATTATGAAAATATCTGTATGAGATTGTGATCTGGGTCAACTAAAGAATGCTGTTTTTTTTATTTAGTTTTTTTTATATGTCAAAGCATTGACCGGAAAGTGAACCTGGGCCAGCTGCTTGGAAGGCAGTTATGCTAACCGCTGGGCTACCAATGCTGTTTCAGCATGAAATTTATATCTTGGAGATCAGTTATTTTTTCACATCTTTGATCATATGTTTCAGAAAATTGTAATGAAATAGAAGTTTGAAATATATATGTGAAGTTAAAGGTTTACCTAAAAAAAGTATATAAGTTAAAATTTCAATTTGAGCTATGTATGCTTTATTCTCTTGAAAAAAATTAACTGGAGTTTCAAAAATGCATCCAGAGCAAGAAAAATTGGTTGATCTTAGGGATGATGAATGGTTGTGATATGATTGAGTTGAGGTGAAATATGGACTGAGATGAGAATAAAATATGAAAATAAATATTATCAAAAATGGAAATTAGTGAAGTCCATTGTGCGGTGTTTTTTTCCCACATAAATTATAATAAATAATAAAAATATAGTTAACAGCTATATAAATAAATATATTTCAATAATTATGCACAAAAAATCTTTTTCAGAATATGATTTTATGTCCTTTTCAGAGTTAAACATCTATTTTAACATTATTGCATTAAAAACTTTGTATCTATAATTATCATTGAAAAAATTAAGAGACTGAAGTGAAGTTAGGGTGGAAATATTGCTAGAAAAGATGATAATTGATGGGCAGTAGAAATTTTAAATGGATTCCAAAAAAATTGTAAGACCTAAATAGAGACCACATGTGAGATGGATAGATGAAATAAGGAAGTGTGCTGTGAAGATGTGGAGAAGAGACCTAGGGATCAGAAAAGATGGATTGAACTTCTTAGAGAATTTCATCCTGCAGTAGATTTATAGAGGTTGAAAATGATAATGATGTTGATTAATATATATGTATATAACTATTATATATGATATTTTTATTTAATTTATATAAAACATAGCACATTTGAATTTTATATTTTACTTTTCAAGTTAATATATGGGTAACGATTGAAATTATATTGTCACAAAGTTTTCATTACTATACATGAAATAGTTCCTTGTCATCTGGTTTGTTTTTGTGCTGGCAAGCATAATTAATTAACTGAATGATATGTATTTATATATAGCAAATGATCAGAATAATGAGACGTTGGTATATATTGGAATAATAGCTATCAGATTATCAAAACAGGCAAAACTCTCTATACATATTGCCACTCAGTGCAAGCCAGAGTAATCAATGGATGCCAGGAGGCTTGTGCATAAAATCCCTATCTAGTGCCTACTCATCCAATATCACCAGACTAGTTTCTGGCTTATGGCCTTTGTCAGTGAGAAGCCTTGGATCGGAGAGCACTGCACCTAGATCTTAGGATCTAATGCAACCCTCTAGCAGCCACTTTTCATCTCTACTTAACTACAAAACTATGAGTCTTAAATTGAAAACACTATAATATTATCAATCCAAGCTCAATAGCTTATATAGTCATATAGGTCTGAACTCACTTCAGTACCTATACATTTTGATGACTTTGGTTATTTAATAACCATATTCACCACTATCTTATTAGGCAGGATTGGTTTTAAGCCAATAAACATCAATAAACCAATCCTGCCTAATAGGATAGTGGTGACTACCAAAATGTATAGGTACTGAACTGAGTTTAGAACTATATGACTATATAAGCTAATGATCTTGGATTGATAATATTATAGTGTTTTCACTTTAAGATGCATAGTTTTGTAGTTAAGTAGACATAAAAGGTGGCTGCTGGAGGGTTGCATTAGATCCTAAGATCTAGGTGAAGTGCTCTCAGATCCAAGGCTCCTCACTGATAAAGGTCAAAAGCCAGACACTAGTCTGGGGATATTGGCTGAGTAGGCACTAAATGGGGATTTTATGTACAAGTCGTCTGGAATCCATTGATTACTCTGGCTTGCACTGAGTGGCAACACGTATAGAGAGTTTTGCCTGTTTTAATAACAGTTATGCACAAGCATGGTTATCAGATTATCATTAGATGTAAATATAAGAAATAAAATTAATGGGTTTAACAGAGGTATACTATAAAACCTTAGGATAATCATTATTAAGCCAATGCATATTATGAGGCATACTTTTATAAGAACTAGTATGACTAATCTGCCTGCACATAAATGATAAAATAAAACTTTAACAAATGTCAAAAAATCTTCAATCATTATATCATTGTTGATAATATATTATCAGTACTTTGGGTTATATGGTGCCATGAGTGTTTTGATCATAAATAAACTAATTATCATTTGTGTGAAACATATAACAAAGTTTGGGGGTTTTAAAGGAAATCTTTCATCTTTATCAACATCTACCTAATTCTATGTCCACAAACATAAGCCACGAATGCTATTATCTACAAATCTAACTTTTTGAATCACACAAAACTCAGAATTTTAGATGAACAAGAATAAAGACATATAAACTTTAATCTAGTATTAAATAATCAATTAATAATAATATAATTAAAAATGAATGACTTAAGGTGTAAAAAATATTTTTAATCAAACCACTATAACATCACTTGAGCACCATTTCTTATGCTTACAGAATTTGATGAACACAGTAGCAATTATCTTTATACAGCACTGCCAACTGCTGTAAGCCATATTAATCAGTGGATGCTAGAAGGTTAGTGCATCAAAATTCCTATATAGGGTCCACTTATCTGATATCTGCAGACTAGTTTTTTTGCTTATGAGTTTTATCATTGAGGAGTCTTGCATATGAGAGCACTGCATCTAGAACTTTGGATTTAATGCACCACTCCAGCAACCATGTTTTACCTTTTTAGTTAACTACACAGTTATGAGCCCAAACTGATGACACAAAAATGGTTTCAATCCAAGCTGATATGTCTGAATAATCATGACCTGAAGCTGGTTCAGTATCCATAGATTTTTAAATATAAGTAATTAGTTTGGTAATATTCAATGAGTAAGCACTGGATAAATATTTTGTTTCAATAGTCTTCTGGCAACCATTGATCACTATAGCTTACAATAGATGACAATATTATAAGGAGAAGGTTGCTACTGTACTAATTAATTGTATAAGTGTAAGAGATGATGTTCATGTAATATTATTGTTGTTTAATATCAATTCTAACCAAAGGATGTTGTGACTAATTATTAAAAAACAAAGACATTAAAATATATAAATACTGAAGTGATTTCAGATCAGTATGAATATACCAGCAAATGAGTTTGGATTTAAAACATTATAGTTTTCAATTTGGGCTCATAGCTTTTAGTTAAGTAAAAAGGTAAAAGTGACTACTGGAAGGATGCATTTGCTGCAAAGATCTAAGTGTAATGCTCTCAGATTCAATGCTTTCCACTGATGAAAGTCATAAGCTAGAAATTAGGCTGGAGATATTGAATGATATAGAGAAAATTGCTACTGAGTTAATTATTTTAGTATAAATAAATTACTTCTGACTTATTAAATATTTCTGTAATTAATAATTTCATAAAGACATAGTATAATAGTATTTAAATTGTATTCATAAGGATACATAAACCATAAGAATCTTAACTATCTTATGACTTCAGCACAGTATAAGGATTTATTAAACACTATCATCTGGCATCTATTAATTATTAAAACTTACATTATGTGGTAAGTTTGGTGAAAGAAAAAATCTTAACAGCCATAGGTATATATATATTTTCATGTGTCATAGCATCGGCTGGGAAGTGAACCCGCCAACCCAGAACAACTGCCTACAAGGCAGCTGTGTCAAACTCTCGACCACCAACACTTGACAACCTTAGGTATATTTTTCAGTTAATTACTGCATTTCTTCAAATTTAAGACACAGTAGGATTTTAAGCTCAGAAAATTGGAAAAAAAAAATAATGATTTTATTGAAAAATAAAAAAAAACATTTTTATTTACTTAAATGGGAACTATTATAAATACAATAAGCTCACCTAATTTATTATGAATCTTCTTTCGATATATTTTCACGTTTAATATCTTCACTTTCAAAACTTGAATTCTCATCTTCACTACTGATATTACACCAGAGTACATCATCTTCAGTGCCATTTAAATTGTTATCAGTGCAACATCTTAAGAAATTTTTTGATAATTTCTTCAGGGATATCTTTCCCAAGACTGCAACACCCACTTATCTATTGTAGAAAATGAAATTCATTTAATTTACCTGTTGGTGTCAAAGGATGATCTTCTAGATTTAACCATGCTTCATAATATGTTCTCATTTTATCTGTAAAGGGTTTGTTAACACACTCATCAAGTGGTTGGAGTTGACAAGTCATAGCTGTTGGGCTTATTAGCAGACCCCAATCTTTTGTTTTACATTATGCTTAATGTTTTTGGATACCAGGAATGCATCCATTTCTAGCATGCTTTGTTTGTTTAAAAGAGTGTCAGGTCTCTTCTTTCATATTTCTTTAAACCAATCTTTTATCAATTCTGTTGTCATCCATGCATTCTTTTGTGCTCAAATTATAACACTCTTAGAAATATTTTCCTTTGGTACAATTTTTCTGTTTAAAATAAGTAATAAAAGATCATAAATTTGTTTCCATTGTATAGAAAGCTTTATAGTAATTCATGATTTTTCATATTCGGTACTTAATTTATTTTTTTCCTAGATTGTTTACTGTATAATTTATTGACATATATATGTCTAACATCTGCATCAATTGTAGTATATTTTTCAAGGCCCCAAGAATGATTATCTGCAATAATGTTTTCTTCAAAGCTATCCAACAATGAACATTACTTTTGTTATTAGTAAATCTTTTACCAGCTGCATGATTTTTAATATATTCTATACACAATATAATTTTTTTTATTTTTTTTTTATTTTTCATAATTAGTGAGTATGGACAATTAAAAAACCTCAAAATTGAAATTACCATGTGATTCTACACAGCATATATCAATACTACTATGTGCAAATGTAAAGCGTGAACCAAAAACATGATCATTGAGATATGTGAGATTGGAGAAATAAAATGCTCATTCAAGTATTGGCAGAAATAAAATGTTAAAATATTCACTTCCTCAACCGATATTGAGTGTAATATCGCACTATGTGCATGTGTAAAGCATGAAGCAAAAATATGATTATTAGAAAATATGGCATCGGGAGAAATTAAATGTTAAAATATTCACTTTCACAATGGATATCAATGAGTGTAATACTACTATGTGGTGTCTGTGAAGCAAAAACACGATCATTGGAAAGTATAACATCAGGATAAATAAAGTGTTAAAATACTAGTATCTGTTTCGAATTACCATAGTATGGTAATAAAAAAAACTCAAAATTACAATACAGCCAGATACTACACAATTCTACATAGTTGCTATCAAAAAGTAACTGAATTAACTCAGAAAAATGTGAACTGCTATCAATAAGTGCAATACTATATGAAGTCAGAAATACTTAAGATGTCAAAAATGTTCATTTCAAATTTAAGACCCTCCCCCCTCTTTATCGTTTCAAAATTTGGAAAAAAGGTGTAATTTATATTCGAAGTAATATGGTATTATCCTTTTTAAATTTTATAAGCTAAAGCATTTTAATAATAAATAATAAATGGACTCATATATGCAAACAATGTACTTTAAAAATAGAATAATAAAATATTTTATTTCTTAATAATCAATTTGTTTAACATATGTAATGCTAATTTTTTTCTCCCATATAAATGATACATAAATCCAAATAATAATTTAAATTCAATTATAATTTTTTTTTTTTTAAATATTTTCAATAATATATTTTTTTCTTATACTTTCGTATGCAAATGTATTATTATAATTTTATATTAACATATTAACTGTCATTTCATATTTTATGTTTTTCTTTATGATGAATATCACAGTAAAAATCCTTAGGCTTAAATGGAAATCTTTTTTAATTATTAACAATATAAAAACATTTTTATAACAAATTAAAATTTAATAAAGTTTTAAAACAAAAAAATATTGCATTTCATCTACAACTTTGCCTTTTTCTTCAGATTTCTACTGGTAATTCTTTGCTCAGCTTGTTTTCTTTAAGAAGCACCAATTAATCTATTCTAAAAAATGTTTACTTCATTAATAAGGTAATCTTCTCTGTATTAAAACAAGGGTAAAACATTATTTCTTCTAAAGAAATAAAGAGGTAGATTTTTTTGCATGTTTTTTTAACACTAGAGTTTTTATCTCTAGCCTTTTAAAATCGTTATTTTATGCATTGTTCTCATCAGCCAATTTCTTCCATTCATTCTCAATATAGTAGAGTTTGGATTTACATGGTAGCAAGATCCGTTTTTTATCTGGTTTATAGTTCATGTATGTGTGTATTAGATAGCATAAAGATTGAGGGGAGCTCACTTCAGGCCAATAGTTACCAAATTATGGATAATAAGCCAATATACTGTTTAGAAGAGACCAGAATACCCAGAGAATCCATCAGTTTCCTGAAGAATTAGTTTATACTTATACTGTTTTATCTATATGCAGTGAGGCACAGATAAAGTTATTGTGTCACATATATAAGTTACAACTGGTGAGTAGTATTATATATGTTGAGAATGATAGTATTTTAAATAATTCTTCGAAAATGACAATTAAAATCTTTAATTTAAAAATAAAACAAGTAAATAATTGTTACTGGAATTATAAATCTAAAAACAAAGGCTGATTCACAGACAGTTTTATATTTAAAAAATAGTAAACTCCAAAAGTAATTTTAGATTGGAAAGCAAAAGAATTTGCTGTAGTATTTTTTAATGATGTTTACAATGAACAAAGAGCAATCCCTTAAAATGAAAAATAGAAAACTTTTATGAAGGACTGTCAAAGATGTAATTTTTTTTGTAAAAAAAAAAAAACCTTTTTACCATTAGAATAAACGAATTAATAACTTTTGATTCATACTATCTATATTTTTATATACACACATATATGTGCATTTATGTATTATTCAAAACAAAGGAAATTTTTTTAATATAAGTCTATGACAATTTGAATATGTTAATTTTTAAAATACAGCTCATCCCAGTGCTTATATATACATAAATTTTATATATATTTTCAACATGGAATTAATTGTGAAAATGTAATATTTTTAATAAGTTTATTATTTTGACAAATTAAAATATATGATGTAAATGTCACTGTGTGCACAAGTTTCCATGGGTAACCCCATATTAATGTGAAAACAGTCATTATTTATGTTTCATTAAAATGTGAGTTATTTTTTATTATTACATGGCAATTCAAATATCTTCATTTTATATTATACAGGCATATCTGTGTGCTTATATATAGGTGTTTTATGTAAACCTATTGGGACATATATGTAAATTACAATGTAATGGTGGATTTCTTTTTGGCATTAATCAAAATCAGAAGGCTTAATTTATATGTATAGCCATAGTCTAGTGATCTTAATTTCATTTTAATTTAATAGTTATTAATACATTGATATTTCATTGTTTAAATGATTCCAGTGAATTTATTCAATCTGAAATAGTTTTAGAATATTATATGTTTATATTATATCTCTTGATCACAGTAATAGTTATAGAACTTATGCTCTCTGAACCAGATTCATGCATAACAGTCTTATATGAAAGGGGTTTATATTTAATGAGTGTTTATGGACATTCAATTAATGATGACTTCATTACTTTTCTAATGCTGGATGGCACAAAGGGAATACCCTTTAAAGTCCATGCACTATATTTCATTTTAATTATTTATTTAGAAATTAAATGTATAGTTGTCCAGTACATTAATAGTACTAAGTGGCCAGAGCATTGATGATGATCATGATGTTTTTAGTATCCCAGAATTATTTTTTAATTGTTATACTCTTGTGGATTAGCATTTAAATTTGTGCATTCAAATTATTATCTAATTAATCTGTCCCAAGTTGGCATTGGCTAAATAATTAGCCTGGTCTATAGTATGACCCATTTCAAATACAGTCAGAAGATTGACTGTTGAGTTATTTTTATTGTTGATCATTCATGATGATTAATGATTATTGCTTTTGTATTATACTGGTGAACTTATAGTTAGTTTATGTGTTGATATCACATGCTCCTCATATTTATTATATATTTATATTGAACCAGATGGGGAAAGGATGGAGAAAAATCATTATGATTTTCTAATTTAAAATCTCAATCTTAACTCTGGTTGAACTCTCACTATTGCAGAAGACCAGCACTTCCAGCAGAGAAGTCTAATACCACAGATAGATGAAATACCAACTGTACCTATAATCAGACTCAGGCTATAGAAATTATAACCTCTGATCATATTTCCAGGCTATAGCACCTCTCAGCTGCTAGATTCAAACCCCTGCCATCCAAAGCACTTTATTTGTTTTGAGGCTTAACCTCAGGCAGCAGCTAATCATAAGTTATATAATCAACATGCCAGATAACAGGTATACAATCTAGTGCTTGATATATCCCAAAGCTAGCTATTTTTCTCAATTGTGAGGGGAATATTTAATACACTTGCATAATGCTTATAAGTAAGTGTAACTTAATCTATTAGTGATGCAGTTATGAGAATCAATCAGACAATAATTAAGCAAACAAATAATTTATTTACAAGCATTCATAATTAAAACACATTATAATTAAATTTTAAATATACACACACATTTAAAATACAATAGTAAGAATTTATGGAAACAACATAAAGATTACTGTGGCAAGTCTTTCATTCAAATAAATATTCAAATCTTTTAAATGGGATAACATGGATTGTATTTACCTAGGATTTTTTTAGGTAGCACATTACACTTTCATGGATATGTTTCCTTGCTTGTTTCTGATTTGTCAATCACCAACTGGTTGGCTTTTCTTTTCCATTGATGGTTTAGCTTCTTACTGATTTTTCATATTTCAATGATGGAGAGTTTCTGCAGATTACAGATTATGAGGTGAGCATGAGCTTTAGATAGAAAACATCTGATGGTATGAAGAACTGGGATTGAAGAATAGCCACATACTTCAGTTGCTGTTTAGCACTGCATACTGCTAGGTTACCCATCAATGAATATATGTATAGGCACCTGCATGCTGGACATTCTTCTCTTCTTTGAAAGATTTTTATATGACCACAATATTGAATAATAATGAATATAGAATATATAATAAAAATAGCAATACAATAATAATCTGAATGAATGAATCTCTCAGTTCTTTTATATGCTTCATTCTCATTGTTTTCTATTTATCATCTTCGATCTGGTTTAATTAAATTTTATATTTTATTAATTAAATTTGTATTCTTCTTAAATGAACTTCTTGCTTAGATTGATCTAATGTTTGATAAGATAATGTCCATAGTCTTTTCATTTATTTTTTTAATTAGTGCAATGGGAGTTATTATTTCTTTTCTTTATCAGCCAAGTAATCTTTTAATTGTATTTAAATTTAAAAGTTTTCATATTTACAAATTATATATTTTAATTCAGTTTCATTTTTACATTTTTTTTTCTATTTAAATTTATAAAAAATGAAGAGCTAGTTTTAACTTTTTTACTTAAGAGTTAATTTCCCCCTTCTTATATACTCTTTGATATTAAAACTCTCTTTTATCTTTTTTTAATGACAAGATGATGCATCACTTTATTTTTTCAGGTTAGCATTTAAAAAAACTCTTTAACACTTTTTATAATTTATATTTTGCTTTTATTAAGACATAATCATTTCTTTTAAAATTAATTTGATCATTTATTAATAAATGATTTCTCATGTAATGAAAAATATATGTGTGTTCTCAAACCATATATTCATTAATGGTACAGTATGTTTAAATTTGTATTGACTTGTGGTTGATGATGATGATTGCAATCACCTCAGGTTTACTCCTGTTTCTCCATACCATTACAATATATATATATGATGATTATTTGGTGACTTTTAATAATAGGTAGACTCTGACAAATTCACAGGAACACTTACAGTGAAATACATAATATATATAAAAATTTATATAGGCATATTCCCATCCATATTTACTGTGAACTTAAAATCTCAAAGTAAAGCTTTTTTTATTCTATTTTAAAATCATATGTAAGCCAAACTTCATTATTGAACACCAGATAATATAAAATTATAATATCCACATCTCTACACAGCTTTCTGGATTTGTTTTCATTGTTTAAGTTTTAGGATTTAAATATGGAATTAATATACTTATGCATCTAGCAGATCTTGTTTACTATTTTAATACTATTTAAGCTTGTAATTTGAAATTTAAAAAATATACTTAGATTTTGAACCCAAATCAACTCATTTGCATGGTTATATAGATTTGATATTAGTTCATTTTCTATATTTTACAGTTCTCAATTCTATGCTAATTGTAGAATTTTTCTACTCTTTGATAAATAAGCAAATATTTTATCTAATGCCGTGCTTGCAAGCTTGAAAGGCTGATATTGGAATGAAATACTCTTTGATAAGAAACTTAATGCCAACAATACTACTTCAACCAATAGAAAACCAGAACAGAAAAAACGAAATTAAATATAAAGGGGAGAGTGCTGGAGTGATAATAGATAAAAAAAAACTATAAAAATCAACAACTGTTGGGATTAGTAGGTTTAAAACAAAAATTTTTAAATATAAAATAGTTTAAACAAATATTTTTTGTTCTTGGTTTACATTGGTAGGAACACAAAGCGTGTATTAGACCTACTGTGCCTGTTCACATATGTGCTGATAACTTTGTAATCTTTTGATCTGACCAAAATAACGTATACACAGATCTTGTACATGACTTTTTTCGGCACAAAAAAAAGACTGTGTACATGGATCTTGTACATGGTATTTTGGCAAGAATTACAAAGTTATTGGGAGGTTGATACAAATATGAGCAGGTACAATAGATCTAATACATGCTCCCTGTTGCAGGACTAAAAGTGACTAAATATAAAAAAATAGTAAAACATAATAAACATATATTTTCAATAACAAAGGCATTCAAATATGTATGACTTTGAAATAGGGTACAACTTTCAACAACTTTTAAGAATGAAATTTAAAGAAATATTGTGACTTTTTACACTAATAACTTTTAAGAATGACATTATAAATAAAAATTAAATGTGATTTGCAATCTTACAATAATGATGCCATTAATCAAAAAACTGCTACTTTAAATATGTACCAAACAAACAGTAAATGATTTTGGTTTTTAAGTAATTTTTATAAAAATACATTAACTATATTTATATGATATCGTGTAATACATAACAGGAATGTATGCATTAAAACTATTTTTCACATATAATATAACCATACAAAATGGAGATCTACAGTAAAAATTTTCACTTGAAAATGTGCCACATCATTGCAAAGTATGCTGGGATTTTTATATTACTGCTAATAAATGTTTTTTTTATAAAGAAATTAAACCAAAATTCAAGAAAAAAATAAAATACATATTATTTATTATACTTTTATTACAGTTTTTATCTATCCTGGCAGAAATATTTATTTTATGTCATTAAGTATTGGTATGTTCTTATTTTTTAGTATTCTTCTCCACATGAATTCTGCTAGGCAAGAGTCCAGGTGCTGTCCCTTGTTGATGCTTGTTTTGTTATTTGGCAGAACCCCACAGTCTTTCAATATTTTGGGTGTGCACTCCTGTGTCTGGTTTCACCAAATTATACATATGGTTGACTTGGAAATGGTCATAACTGGCTTCACATAATTCTTCGGTTTTGTATGCCTTCCTACTATCTGAATCTATCATAAACCTTTCTTCAACATTACATTTGATGACTTCCATGAGAGTTGCTACTGTCGTATCTTCGATTTTGATAATAAAACATTCATCTTTTTCCCTGCATAAGCCACTAAACATCCACTGCTCAGGGAGTATTCGGCCTGTTTGATTTTTTTCTTCTGGAAAATAGGCTCTCGTCAATTTCCATGATTTTGTTAACCCCTACAATTTTTCAGTTTTCCCATTTTAACATAGCATTGGTACAAACTTTTCCAGTCAATGACTGTTTTACCTGCTAATCTGAGCTTGTGTTCTCCCCATTCTACAGAAGTTAATTTGCGAGTCCAACAGTATATGAATTGGATTATAGTTAGAATAGGAATTTTTGAACCTTCCAATTATGTCCATTTGTGAATACCAATTTTAGGGTTGCAACCTTGGACATTACAATGACATTGCTTGTCCAAGGTGTGGACATAAAAACTCATGTTATGTCCATTTGCACACACCTTCACTGACAGCAATATGTCTTGTTGTTGGAGGTACAGCACTGCATCTATTTCTGTACTTGGTAATTTCCAAATATTCATCATTTTTAACAATATGAATTGTTGAATATGCAATTAAAATCACAATGTAAAAAAGCTCTTGTCAGAAAGAAATCTAGACAATAACCGGAAATGTCGAATTATTGCAAAAATAAAAAAACCGCATTGATAAGGAAAAACACCTTTTGTCATGTATCACAGGGATTATTTTTGTCATGATATTAGACATTTATTGTGGGTGTGAAAAGGCCTCCTATCTCTCCTATATTGCAGCTCTAATACCAAAGTACCAAATTCAATAACATTTATTACCCTGTTATAATCCAGCTAAAACATCAGTATGATAATACTATGAATCATATACAGATGAACCAGGATAATGTCATTTATATCTGCAACTTGCAGTTAAAGTTTCCACAGGTAAAAGATATACTGTGATTTGTAGATACTTTCAGAAACATTCACATTAGGTATATAATTACTGATATTACAGCAATATATGTTGTTGATTGTATAAAGAATTATTATATAGATCAAGGGTGTCCAACAAGTTGATCATGATCCTCAGGTTGATCGTAAAGCCATTTTTGGTCGATTGCGAGGCCAATCTGGGAAGAGCTATCGGGTAACAAATGAAACAAATTAAGTCAAGATTTTTAAGTTTTTTTGTTATTTTTGTTTTTGTTCTAATTTTTTTCCCAATTCTAGATAGGTGAAGTCCACTAAGCCGTATCATTATTGAAAATAGTATTTTTAATCTTGATTTAATATAGCTAATTTGAATTAATAAATATTGTTAATAATTACTCATGTTGCTTTAATTCCCCTGGACATGAGTTTTTGGCCCGTTAAATAATTTTTTACTAGGTAGATATATAAAAATAGTATGTATTTCACACCTTCCTCCACTTAGACTACGCCTTTGACAACAAGTCGGTCATGACACATTTTTAAAATAAAAAGTAGATCTTATGAACACAAAAGTTGGCCACCACTGATATAGACCATTTATTTTGTACAGTTTCTATATTTTTGTAATGACCAACTGAAAGCAATATTTTTTTTGTGAAATATTGGTAATTATATCTTTAGTATATTTGATACTTGAGTATTAACTAAGCTATGACATATTACACCGAAAGCATACTAGTCTAATCTTACGATAACGTCTCCTAGTGATTTGCGAACAAACTTAATCGATAAAGTTTGCCCGCAGATCACATGGAGAAGTCACCTTGAAGATCGCAAGAATAGAATAGTATGCTTTCGGGGTAATACGTCATAGCATCATTAATATGGAAGGAGATGTCCAACGTGGCCATGTTGGTCATTGCAAAATAATAAACTAATAATTTACTATGGTAAAAAATTATCAAAAATGAAATATTATAAATAACCATTACAATTTTTAACGATATTTAAGTAATCATTTGACCATGAAAACGATAAAAAGTTATCAGAAATGGAATATTATAAATAATCATCTATAATTTTTTAGGGATATTTAAGTAATCATTTGACCATGAAAACAATAAAAAGTTATCAGAAATGGAATATTATAAATAATCATCTATAATTTTTTAGGGATATTTAAGTAATCATTCTACACCCACCCCCCAAACAAACCAATGAACTAATCATATATATATTTTCAGACTAGAAGCCGTTGTGAAATAATAACTGATAATTTACTACGATAAAAAATTATCAAAAATGAATATTATAAATAATCATTAACAATTTTTTAACTGCTCTTTAGAAACTAATCATTTGACCCTGGAAATGATAGAAAATGATCAAAACTGAATATATTACAAATAATCATTACAATTTTTTTGTGGAATATTTAACTAATCGTTCGA
Organism: Epiperipatus broadwayi; assembly: GCA_028023455.1. Taxonomy (NCBI): domain Eukaryota; kingdom Metazoa; phylum Onychophora; class Udeonychophora; order Euonychophora; family Peripatidae; genus Epiperipatus; species Epiperipatus broadwayi. The sequence goes on from JAQFVV010006238.1 coordinate 4,620,215, forward strand.
TCCCGAAACAAAGAAATGATTTTCTAATTTTCAGTCCAAAAATGAGATGCATTTATTGTTAAAGAACAGCAGCAATAATTTACTCTGATAAGAAATGCAATAATAAGTAATAATAATTTTATTATAGTAACATATTATCAGAAATAAATATTATAATCGCAAGATTAGTTAATACCAAAGAAGAATGTCGCCATGTTGGCCATTGCGAAATAATAACTATTAATAAACTACGATAAAAAGTTTAGCAAAAACGAATATTATAAATAATCATTATAATTTTTAGAACAATATTTAACTAATCATTTCACCCTGAAACAAAAGAAATGAACTAATCATTATAACTTTTTCCCCCACACTAAAGCATGCAGGCCCCGCCAATTTTTAGTCCAAAAATGAGATAGATTTATTTTCAGAACAGCAGTAATAATTTACTCTGATAATAAATGGACTAATAAGTAATATTTTATTACAATAAAATATTATCAAAAATAAGTATTATAAATAATCTCTATAATTTTTAATGGTATTTAATTAATTATTTACATTTTTTTTTTTTAAAAAAAAAAACCCCAAATTGTTCTCAATTATGAACTACAAATAACTGGCTTTATGAGATAGTGCGATACTGAAATTCAGTTGCTTCTTCTAAATGGTAAGTCCCTTTTTTTGGTTTTTGCTCAGACATTTTGGTTAATTAGTCATAAATGGTCATTAGTAATACAATTAGATAAATTAATAATAAAATTTGATAAATTAGGAATACAATTTGATAAATTAGTAATAAAATTTGATAAAATTAGTAAATAAAATCAGCAATAGTTCAATGATCAAAATATAAAATAAGCAATCAAAAAATATTCAATTCTCACAATGGTGGATCAGACACTGTAAAAAAAAAATGTGTCTCACTTGGTCAACGCAAGCAGGTAAAAGACAGATATTTACCCAGAATTCACCCAAGTATTTTAAAATCTTGAAGGTGACCACGAAAACACCTTGACCGCTTCTATCAATTAGTCATGCCAATGTTTCAGTTGCCATGACATTGTTTTTGTTCTTCGACGATGATATCTACTGGTGGCTTGTGTAGTATGTCATAGCTTAGTTAATACTCAAATACTATATATTCATGATAATTTCTATGAATTATAATGTATATATATATATATATATTAGCTACTTATCTTTCTACATATACAAATCCATATTACATATGGTTTATTAATCAAGAAAAGGCGTGATGCGTGATTCCTGAAAAGAGCACAAATGGTATTATTTAATTAATTAAACTTGATATTATTTTTACTTTTTTCTGTGATATCCAATCCAGATTGATCACAATATTAAATTATGCTGAGTTCTAACTCTCTCCCATGTGATCAATCATTCTCAGTTCATTATAGGATGAAGGAATCTCCATGTTTAATGCACTTTCTTTAATACCTAATTCCCTTTTTTTATTATGACATTCCAGAAAACTTCCTAAACTAATCAATTGTCTTACACGTCTTCTACAACTCCCAATATGCTGTTGGGCTTTCGTTATTTAACTTTATTGTCATTTATTTTAATGACAAACTCCTCCCAATTCCATTTAATTATTTTAAATTGTTCAATACAATGATACCTGGACCTGGTCGTTTTTTCACCCGCATATTCATTTCTCAAACATAAAATAAAGTCAATCAGTTATCTTACACATGGTCTTTCTCTAGGTCTTCTACAACTCTTGTAATCTGCTTTTGGACTCTAGTTATTTAATTTTAGTATCATTTCTTTTAGTGACATATCCATGCCAATTCTATTTAAGCATTTTAAATCAGTGATACCTGATTATTTTTTCACCCACGTTTTCGTTTGTCAAATATAAATAGTCAATTTAACGTTTTAGGTTTAGAATAACATTTTCATAACAAATATGCCCCCCCCCCCTAATTGTCTTTATATTTAAGTTTTTTGTTTTATATGTTGATTTTAAAAAATAAATAAAGAAAACATAAAAAGGCTTTCATTGGCTGTTTGTTGTTCTTATTTATTACACTGACATAAAAAAAAAAAAAACAATAGCATAATAACAGAGATTTTTTAAATGAAGGTAGTTTTTCTTCAGACTAATTGTATAATCTTGAATTCTGAAAAATCTTTTATTTTTGCTATCTGTTTTAAAGGGCAAAGTTTGTATTTTTAAAATAACTAAATATTTCGGAAAACAAATAAAAATTCTGGATCTCTATTTATAATAAAGTAGCAGAGGTAATATTTAAAAAAAATAAAACATTTATTCTCTCTGAGTGAATGGAAGAATCATTAAATACTCAATCTGCCGCTAGAGTGCTCCACGTGAGATAACTTTTGAGCAATTATACGATTATTTAATTAATATATAGGGTGTATGAGCATAGATTTTCACATAACCCACCACTCTATCTCATATCACTGATACACTTGAACACATATATGTCGAAAAGATAAATAGTCACCTATATTCGTATTTCATGCTAAACCAGCCGTCATCATAAATAGCTGAGATAAGGAAAGTGGACTCATGAACACAGTGAAACGAGCAAAAAAATCGAAAATCAGATTAATGTCTTGAAATGCAAGTCTTCTGCCAGTAATTTTGGCATCTGCAAATTATATTCGTTATATAATGTTTTGGTACCAGCACTATTAAGCAGCTGCTTGTAATCTTGTATGATCCTACTAATTGTTCTGTATAGTTTATGGTTTTCAGAAAGTATCAGGTTTAAGAGCTAAATGTTTATGGGTCTGTCCATTGCAATCAGACCAATACTGATGCCCTTAAGTGAATAAGATTTTCTTACTTTTGTACTTACAATCTAATTCTAGAAAAGTGAAAGATAAGAGTCAAGTTACAATAAAAAGGTGAAAATGAGTTTTGCAGTGATCATGCATGTCAATCCATAAGTCACAATTCATCATCATCATCATCATCAACCATTATAAATCTACTGCAGGATGAAGGTCTCTCCAAGTTCCATCTCCGATCCTTAGATTCTCTTCTCCACATCACCCCGGCACACTTTCTTATTTCATCCATCCATCTCACATGTGGTCTCTTTATGGGTCTTTTACAATCTCTTGGAATCCAGTTGAAAATTTCAATTGACCATTTATTATCATCTCTTCTAGCAATATCACATTCAGGTCCTTTAGATTTTTTTCCTGGTCTCTTGTCTAATTGTAGTTCTGTTTTGTACTTTATCCTCAACCATGTCATCTCAATTACATTAGCTGTTTTTTAGAAATGTCTTTGAGGAAATCAATACAACACAAATGGGATATGCATCTCATATAGTAATCTAGTTCAAGCATAATATAGTAATAATGAATATTGAACCACATTAGATGGTCAAGTCAGGAGATATGCTTTTTTAGATGCAGTCATGCTGAGGAACATGCCAATTGTTTTTATGTTCTTGCTGGTTTATCTTCAAAATATTATTCTGCATTTGTGATCCAGGGGTGCAGGTTCTATTAAATTTTAACAAAAGGTTTGGCAGAATAACATTCTACAATCAATTCAATTAATTGAAATAGTAAATGCAACAACAGCAAATCGAAGCTTCTGCTGTAACTAAACATTTAAGTTCATCTTTTGATTAAAAACATATCATGGTATTTAAATTGATTTAATTATCAAAATGGCAGCTATCTAATTCAAAAATTATGAAATATTTTTTTTCCATATTTGGTATGATTTTTTAACATTATTTGTTAAGCTAAATACTTTTACCTACAATATATTTTTGTAGTAAGAATGTAAACAGTTCTCGGAATAGAACATATTACTAGTATTTTATTAACAAACTCCATAGGGTGGCTTATCATGTATGTACTAATGAAGATTTGTTCAATTGGGAAATTGCAAAGAATATTGGATAGAGAAAAAAAGATACAAAGAAGAAAAATTTAAAGAAGCTGCTCACACGACAATGGCAAACAATCACATAAATCAACCTATTATGACTATACATAATGTATGGAAACCATTGTAGGATGAATGACTTTCAAAGTTTAATCCATTTACTCCAATTTTTAACTTTTCTTCTCAACACACCAGAAAACTTTCTTATTCATCAATCTATCTCATATGCAGTATCTTTCTGCGTCTTTTACAATCGATTGGAATCCAATTAAAGATTTCAATTGTTCATTTATTATCATCTCTTCTAACAATATGTCCAGCCCAACTCCACTTCAATCTCTTAATCATTTCAGTGATGTCAGTAACCCCTGTTTATTCTCTCACTCACATATTTTGTTTCTGATCTCTTTATGTTACTTCTAATATACATGTCTCCACACTTTATTGAGTTGTCTGAAGTTTCTGCATTGTGCTTCTGGTAAGTGTGCAAATCTCAGAATCATAAGTAAGAACTAGTAAAGCACATATTTTAAAATCTTTTTCTTTTAAATATATAGACATATTTCCTTTTAATATTAAATTATTTCTATCAAGAACACTCCATCAAGTTTAATTCTATGATTAATTTTGTCCATTATGTTTCTATCTATATTAGTAATCTGACTAAAGTCTTTGTAGTAGTTAATGTATAATTCATTATTATCAAACTTTCTTATTTTTTTCTGAGAACATTACTTTAATCTTTTGATTATTTATTTTTAGTCCTATTTCTTGCTTTATTTTTATTCTTATTTTCACTTGATAGCTCTTGAAATGAGCAAAAAGTTTAGACTTTGTGGCTAATTATTCCAATGTATAAATATATAAAATTTACTAAAATGCATGAACACACAAAGTTGAAGACAAAGAAATCTTAATACCATGGATTGATAGCTCTTGCAACATTTTGTAATGCTCTTTTTTTTTAAGTGTCATAGCATCGGCCGGGACGTGAACCCGCAACCCGGGCAACTGCCTGCTAGTGCAAGGCAAGGCAGTCACGCTGACCTCTCGACCACCAATGCAAGACATTTTGTAATGCTTTGAAGACATTATTTGTGATAAGAATCACATCAGCTGCAAAATTTAGAAGACTTAAATAATCTATATTTACTTTTATTTTTTAGCTTCTCATTTTAATCTACAAAATATTATTTTAATACATTGTACAGGCTTAAACTTGTATTAATAGGTGTAATATATGCGGGATTCGAACTCAGACTTTCACACGACCCATTACTCTCAGTGCCATCTCATATTGCTGACCCATGATCACACACATGTTGAAAAGATAAATAATCACCAAGATACGTATTTCATGCTAAACCAGCAATCATCAGTTGGTCCAGATTACTATCCTCACACACACACATATATATATACCTTGGCACTAACAGGGGCTTTGAACGTTCTACCATCAGATTTTCAATGAAATGGAAGGCTGAAGAGTTGTGAGTTGGAATAGTTTGAAGCCTGTCCATTAGAGTATGAAGATTGGCTATCTTAATATAAAGCTGAGCACTGATTATATATATGTGTGAGGATAGTAATCTGGACCAACTGATAATTGCTGGTTTAGCATGAAATACGTATATTGGTGATTATTTATCTTTTCAACATGTGTGTGATCATGGATCAGCAATACGAGATGGCACTGAGAGTAATGGGTCATGTGAAAGTCTGAGTTCGAATCCCGCAAAATATTATTTTGTAAAGCTGCTTTAAATAAATTTTGAGATATAGAATTATCCTGTCCTACACCTTTCTCACTGTTAAGCCTTTTAGCATCCCCATATAATCTAATCACTGCATTTTGATTAATATTTTTCATAATATGACAATATTCTGAGTAAATATGTTGATGATACAATGCTTTAATCATCACAGAAATGCTTACAGAATTAAATGCATTTTTATAATCTACAAATCCAAAGCTTAATGGCAGTTCATATTCATTGGATCTTTTTCTAATATTTGGATTTAATCCTCTGTGCTAAGACCCCTTTTAAATTCATTTTGTTCTTTTAATTAATTAGAATCCCAAGTTTGCTGTAGATGAGTTATCTTGATAAAGATTTTGTATAGAATTGATGAAAGATCAATAGATCTATAATTGCTAATAATTTTGTTTATCACTTTTCTTAACATTACTACTACTTTTGCATTCTTCTAATTATCTGGCATATCTTCATCATTTAGACATTTTGGCATCAATAATTTTATCATTTTGTGGATCTTTTTTTTTGCTTCTTACATTTAATTGCATGCCCCATTTCTTCATTTAGAGTGCTGGACAATACTAAGATGTAATAACTAAAGAAGATATTTCTTGTTCTTTATTATTATATATTTGTTTATAGATCTGTTCCACATATTTCATTATATCATTTCTTTTTTTTAGTAATAGTTCCATTTTTTCTTTTTATTGCAGAATTAACTTTTCTTCCACATCATTTATTGTTTTACACTTATGACACTTTTATTTTTTTCTGTAGCTTTCTTTGCCAATTTGCAATTATATGTTTTATATCATATTAATTTTTTGTGTGTTATTTTACAAAACTTGATATTGATTCTTCATAAGGGATCATGTGTAAAAAAATTATATTCCTTCTTTTCTTTAGTTATTCTGTCATCTCAGTCAAAGATTTTCTGGAAAATTATTGGGGTTTTTTTGTTTGGGTATTAACTATCTTTCTTGCACATATTAATTGAGTATCAGTTATCTCCATATTGATCTATGTTTGTTAATATTTTTAAATGATTTGCAAGTTGTTATTTAAATTCATGGGAGTATTTCCAAAAATTAGGAATATCAATTGTTTTTTTAAGTGTCATAGCATCGGCCGGGATGCGAACCTGCCTGCAAGTGCAAGGCAGTCACGCTGACCTCTCAACCACCAATGCAAGACAGGAATATCAATTGTTAATACTGTCTTTAGTAATAGTTTTGCCTCTCTAGTTTTGCATCACCATATATCTTACATCTCACTAATTGATTACTTTTTTTATGTTGGATCTCTTAAGGACATTTTGATCTTTAAATGTATTTTTCCTTTCATCAAAATATAATCTAATTCTGTTGTGCCTTCATTTGGATGCTTCCATATCTATTTCCATTTAGTATTTTTCTCAAAAAAAAAAAAGAAAGAAAAAGAATTTATTAATATACATGTTTTGTTCTGTACACTCCACAAATCTATGCCTTATCTCATTTCTATCACTATATCTAAATTTATTTACAGCTCATTTATCTTTCCATCATTTACCAATTCTAGCATTAAAATCTCTCGTGAAAATTTTCAAATGTTGTTTGATCTGATGAAAAGCATTCTCAACTTCATCACAGTGAAAACTTGTTGGAGCTTTTGATATCTTCCATTAATTTGAATAACTAATCTTGCCACTCTGTCTGATATACCATCAATCTCCACAATGTTGCATTTCCATCGGTATTTATAATGAATCCCACTCAACATGAGCTTTCAATATTTGTGCCTTTGTAATAAAGTAATATCCACTTTTTGAAACTACTATCTTTTTTTGCTTCCTTTTTTAACTTGACCAATTCCAACAATATTCATGCACTCTTCCTTCACTGGAAAAAGATCACAATACTGTCTTCCTGGGTCTACAATTAGAGGATTCATAGTGTCCTTTCTGTCTGCTTGGTAACCATTATCTTTGCCAGAAACTTTATACCACTTTCTGGAAATAAAAGTATTCTAGTTTTGTGTGTGAATATTTATTTTAAAAAGAAATAATTCACACACATACCTTTTGCCTTCAAGAATAATCAACTGATATTTTATTTAAACTATAAGGCAGCAGCTAAGAAGAAAGGCCATGGAGTTTATTTTTATGATCTTGACCTATGTGGGAAAATACCAATATATTTACCACATTAACTGATGCAAGTTGATCAGCAGCCCATCTTTATTTGTTTATTATATGATTAGTTATATAGTCATAATAGCTGCCAATATAAGAATGGATATAGCAATATCTCATGTCTTTTAAGTCAATAGAATGAAATCAAAGGAGCATCTTTTTGTTAACCTCAAATTTCTTTCTTAAGCCACTAGCCATATATATGCCTATTATTTTCTCATATTATTGTTCCACTGCAGTTTTATTTCCAAAGTTAATTCAGTTTCTCTGATTTTTAGCTTCTTTTCTCCATTTTATATCAATGAATGTCCTTATTTCATCTATCTTACTTGTGGTCTCTTTTTGGATCTTGCACAATCTCTTGGAATTAAATTTAAAACTAAATTTAAAACTTCTACTCTCCATCTATTATCATCTCTTCTAGAAGTATGTCCACTCCAGATGTTTTGGTTTCATAATTATTTAAATGAAATATATAAATTTCTTGAGTTTTAATCTAACTTCCACATAAACAATATAAAATCTTGCAGAAATGATATACCTAACTGATAGTCAATCAAAATATGTCTCGCCTCATCTGAGCTCCTAAGAACTTATGTGAAAGACCAGTTTAAACAAGTCTAACTATGAGAATGAAATTTTAGTCATTGTAGATAAAGTCTTATTGAAAGATTGTATTTATATGTTAGACTATTTCCATTGTCTACTATTAAATATCTAATGAGTTAGAAAAATTCAACTTTATTTACACTTTCCAATTACATTCCACTGTTATTAATAGCACCCAAGATAGTATATACACAACATTTTGAGTGGTAGTGTTCTCCTTTCTTCTTCATGTGTTGCTGGCCTGATCAGTGACAGTACTGACATGGGAATCACCTGGATGTTTATATTTTTGAATACTGAATTATAAATTTAATGTTCTAACCAACTGAGCCATCCTGCCAAAGTCAACACACAGTAGAAATTTCATATACTTTTCTATGAGGTTACTCCTGATTTCTTCATTTTTCCTAAGAGCAAAGCAAATTAGTGGTTCCCAGACATTATGCCTAGTCACATTTGGGTTGATTTATGGGGGTTATTTGCCATTGTCATGACTGACTAGTGATTGTACCATGGGACTCAAACCTGAACCTTTAGATTCTTGAATATTGAATTTTAAGGTAACATGCCAACCGAGCCAATCTGCCAATGATAACAGCCAGTAGAAACTTCATATTATCTATGAGATTCCTCCTGATTTCTTTCCTTTTTCCTGAGAGAAAATTTTGGGAACCCACTAATTGACTTTGCTCTCAGGAAAAAGTGGAGAAATAAGGAGGCATCTCATAGAATAGTCTATGAAATATCTACTGATTCTTGGCTTTAGTAAGTTGGCACTGTTGATTAGTGTGTTGTTACCTTAAAATTCAATATTCAAAAATCTAAAGGTTCAAGTTGATTACCATACTAGTACTGTCACTGATCAGGTCAGCAACATCTGGAGAACAGAAGACAATAATATCATTCAAAACAGTGTGCTATAACAGCAAATGAATGCAATTGGAAAGTTAATTATTTCTAAAGACATTCTATATTAAATGATGGAAATAGTTCAGCATACAACTAAAATGTCAGCATCAGAAACCTTCAGGCAAGCACTTCTATTGAAAGTGTTTCAATATAATGTACCCAAGATAAAATCCTAAGTTATTCTTTTTTACTATATTTGCAACTACTCAATGTCATATTATTTCTTTGTTGAGCCACTTTCTTTCTATAATACTCTACTCATCTCTATAGTGAGTAAAATTTTATTTTCCCAGTTAGTTATTTCTAAACTTTGTATCCTCTATAAGGTCTTTTTAATATATTTAAAGTTAGATATGTACGTTATCTGTGAGACTTTAATGTTGTTTGGTATAGTAGTTAAGGAGGTATTCACTTTCAGTAAATTTACATTTTACGGTAACATTTCTTGCCATATATTTCCAATATTATATATATGTATGTATTTGATAGAATATATGAATCGGCACAAACATATTAAAATCTACTGTTTATATAATAAGTTTTATTAACTGCTTCTTTTGTTTTTATATTGTATTTCTAGAGGGGAAAAAAATAAATTGAAGGTTAGCAGTAGTGATAAAACCAATATTACCTTCTGCGATCTGATAACTATTTATTCCATCAAATGTAATAAGATTATAAACCGTTATTAATTTTACATTGTGTTAGCTGAAGGTAACTCTCTAAAAGCTTTTACAAGTCTGACAACATGTTTTGGGTCATTGCTTTCTCACTGAAAAAAATCACAGCTTTAGTTTTATGTTGGGAAACTAATCTTTATTTTAATTTGGATAGTTTTTTTTTTTTTGTTTATATATATATAATGTATTTGTCAAATCTGTAAAATATTTTTTTATCTTTTTAAAATCCAATTGATTGAAAATACCTTAAGCCATTTGGTGTTAATCTAAATCTTAATTAAGTGCAATTATTTTATTTTAAAAAAAACTAATTGTACGATTTCTCTTGTAAGCTTAAAAGTAAATAAATTGGATAGCTACGTTCATAGGACGAAATTCAAATCTAAACAAACCCTACAGCATTATTAAAAAAAATGTTGAGTTTCTGTCAAATGAATATCAGTATATTGATTAAAAGCAAAATTATATTTTTAACATGATACAGACTTTACTTATGGTAAGAGAGTTGTCATGTATATGTAGCTTGTTTTTTTATTTTTTTCTAGATGAAATGTTATTTGCCCTATATTTGAATGGCATGGTTAGAAGCACGCTGAGTGCTTATCTGGCCAAATTCAAGTATTTTGAAAATTTTTATTTAACATAGAATTTGTCTATAATCTTGTAACCGATTTTTAATATACTTCTATCAAATAGATTTTTTTCAAATTTTGTACAGGTTAGGTATTGATCACAATGCTGTATATTAGGGTTGCCTAACAGTGTTGGAGGGACAGATATTAAATCACATTGGGATCAATTCAATAAGTTTTCAATTATGTGCAATAGATAATGATATATCTTTTTTTAATTACACCTCCTTTGAATTGCATGCCTAATTCACTAAAAAGCATTTACAATTAATTAAAATATTAAGAAACAATATTTATGGGTGAAATCTTATTTTGTCTTGATTGTTTGACTAAAACTTATTTTTTTAAAAAATGTTGTCTTTGTCAACACAAAAATCTTGTAAACATTTTAATCCTGTAAATGACTTCTGTTCACTCTTCTCCCCTAGTGACAGTTTTGTTAAGCTTCAAATTTTTATTCATCAAATTTATATTTTTTTTGTAATATGATTTCAAAAATTTCATATTATGTGTATACCAACAAACAAAATAATAAATAGAATAGTGAATATTCTGCTACACTTGCAACACATTTATATATATATAGTTCTATTTGTTTACTTTCCCTGACGCACTTTAAAACTGGCTGCTTTCACAATTTCCACTGGCCTTGATTTTCCAATACTTTGGCCCCCAGTCCAGTTTAGCTGCAAGCGAACACATCTGGCTTTGTCATAGAGCATTGTAACTATCACTATGAGCTTCTTTTAGCTGCAATCACTTCCATCTCTCTACAACCATCCACTTGCTAAACTCACTGGAAATCTACTGGAAAATTAACTCTTCACATCTAACTGCTATCCAGATGGTGTCCTCCATCTCCAGTTTCACAAACTTATTGGGCCTGTTCAGCTGCTGACCATGAATACATTTTTATTGAGCACTGCACTATCACTGAAGCTACTGTCATTTACATTTCTCTCCAACATGAACTGGAAAATGAACAATGCATTTTGTTGATTACTCTATTTATAGTTTTTATCTTACAATGGAATTCATCTTAGCTTTTAATTACTTATACAATTAATTACTTATTTCCATATATGGTAATGTTTTAGGTCTATCGCTAATTAATTGGTGTCATAGAAATTTATTTTCATATGAGGTAATTTATAGTCTATTCCATTAATTAATTAGTCTCTTATCAAGAAATATTTGTAATTAGAAAATATTTCTTGGAATTTATTGATCGCAATGTTCTTATTGCAATTAACATAAATTTAATCCTTAATTAAATCTAATGCTTATCCGTAAGTGATCAAAAATATATTTTTACTTTTTCTGGAGTGCACAAACTTTTACTAATATCAATGTAAATATTTTTACAAAACATCACATTACCAATGAGATTGCTAAGAAGTGCACTGTATTGTTATCGCTCATCTATAATGCTCATAAATATTTGCAGTTTAAAACAAAACAGACTTATTCTAAATCACTTTCTAAATTGTAACAAATATTGTTCAGATTACCCAAAATTAATGAAATTCTATTTAAAATGTAAAACATTATAGTTTTTATAAAATGACAAAAGTAATTCCATAGAAACCTTTACAATTCATTTTCCTTCAGCCAATCTGAAATTACAACATTACCTTAATTTATTTGTTTTGAGTTGTCTTCATCTAAAAATAAAAAAAATAATCCTGAACTTAATTATATATTTTTCTAAAATAGCAATATTTTATGCAAAAAATCAATATAAAAAAAAATTATGGGAAATTACTTTTTTATTATTGAAATTGAAACAACAAAAGTAACCAATCACATGCATTTTATTGTGGTGAGAATGAGAAACTACCAATTAATTGCTCTGATGAGGAGGTGGAGCTTCAGACTGAATTGAAACTAAAATTGAAATGTATGCCATCTCTGGACTGTTTTTCCAACTAAATCACCAATATTACATTTAGTTCTCAAATTTCCCAGTAGAATGAATTCAAGATGAACATTGTGACATATCATTTTTGATTGACAGGCTTTAAAGCATGATTTGTCATGCTATTACATCATTTAAAGGGATCATGTGTACAAGTTTCATTTCAAAATATTGGAAATATAGTAACATTGTAAATAATTATAAAAAATATTTTTATAAAATAACACTTTTATTAAATTTGATGAGTAATGTATTGAAACCAGAAAAAAAAATTTTTTTGCTTTAATTACAATTTTTGTCATTATATGCAATTTGAAATAAAACTGGAATTTCGTAAATTAATTAATCAATTCTGCATGCTTTTATTTCAAGTCACATATGAGATCAAAAATGTGATTGAATGTGATTATATTAATTAATGGATGTCCTATGTAATGATCAAAATTGTGGGTGAAAGAATTTTTTTTTTGTTTTTTAGTGCATAATCTTTAAATTAAATATACCCTTTTTTATAATATATTTTTCATATATACAATTATTTATTTTTCTCCGTTGGACATTTGATCTTCAAATTTTAACCTTACTGTTGCACTAAATTACATTTCATACATTGACATTTTTTGTTTGGTCTCTACTTTAGTCACAGTCTGTCCATTGGTCATGTGAATGTTTGTTATTTTTCTTTGACTCCTAATTTGAAGACACTTTGATTATTCTATAACTAATGAAAGAGAAGACCAACTTTATCTTTCAACAACTTGGTGCTCATTTTTTAATTAAGATGTCGACCGGAACAATAAGATTGTTGAGTTATGCAAAAGGATAAGTCAATATGTTGAATATGTTATAAAGATGGAACTCAAATCAACATAATGGAAATAGTTATTTTATATAATCAGTACTTCTTTGGATGAGCTATATATCAAGGTGAGCATATTTATTCCATTATTGCCATAAAGTGTAACATATCTGATACTGCTTAGTCTGGAATGGACTATAGTTGCTGCACATTAGATTTACACCTGTTTATATGTGTTTAGATGTATCTTGATCTATGGATATTTTATTTCACTTATTTAACCAAGACAATTAATTAACTTAGATTTATGTAATTAATCTCATCAAAAATGGAAATTAATGAAGTCTGTTATATTGTTTTTTTCATATAAATTATCATAAATAATTAATAAAACATATATAACAGCTAAATATATATATATATATTAATAATTATCCATATAAAGCCTTTTTCAGCACATGGTTTTGAGTCCTTTTCAAATGTTCAGCATCTATTTTAATGTTAACCAATTATTGCAGTTATAACACCATCTAGTGTTTTATAATGGAAATAAAATAACAATAACAAAATAAAATATCAGTAAAATAGAATAAAAAATTTTCATATAGAAATTCAACATAACATCAAAGAATTAATTATATAAGATAACATTATACATAATATGTAATACAGACATTATACTTTATATATACTACCTTATATAATTTTGCATAATACATAAACTTAATTTTTCATTCACTTTTAACTGACAGTTGTTAGCAAAATTTATTGAAGTTTAATAAATATTCTTACGATTATTTAAGTTATATATATAATATAAAATTATTTCATATATTTCTCCTCTCTTTAGAACTTTAATGCAATTTAAAGGTTTAATATTTTTGCAGCATTTATTTTATTTCCATATGTTAAGTAATGAATATATAAAGCAGATTTATCATCTCATCTATTAATTGTATTGTTATGATTTTTGGCTTTTACATCTATTTCCTTTTATCGCCATAATAAATCATATTCCAATGGTCACAATTAATCTTACATATGATTTCTTTTTTATATTTTATATCATTTCTTAATTTATAATTACCTATGAATTTATTCAGATTTTTACTATTCAACCATCCAATATTTATATGCTTATTAATGTATTTTTTTTTTTTGTTTTTTATTGATGTAATTTTGGAATAATATGGAAGTTAGGTCGAGATGATAAAGCTGCTTTATACATTTGCTGTATAACATATGGATATGAAATAGATGCTACAAAAATATTAAATCTTTAAATTGCATTAAAGATTAAAAAAGAAGATAAATATATGAAATATTTTATATTAAGCATAACTTAAAAATTGTATGAATATTTATAAAACTTCAATAAATTTAGTTAAAAGTTAATGGAAAGTTAAGTATATGTATTATTTATTTTATGAATTTAAAATATCATCTACACATTTTTTCTTTTCAAAATAGTTCATAATTTTTCATATATGTCAATGAATACATCAAACTTTTTTTTAACTTGTTTTTATATGACTATAACAAAATTAAATAAAATTCATCCAACGTTTCGACCATTTTATATAGTCTTTTTCAAGAAACACAATATATATATAATAAATATCACATATTCCAAACAAATGCAAAAATATTCAAAATTCTCTTTACTTCAACACCTTTTCTATTACAAACAATCTCAACTTAATCAATTTTTTACATTTATATACCCATCCAAAAATACCTTAAAACATTTAATAAACTAATAATCAGCTTTTTTAAGCTAATGCACATGCGCTTTGTGGATTTTAACAATAAATGAATACTCTCATTTTCCAATACAAGATAAAGTCTTTGTTAAACAATAGAATGAATCCACCTATTCTTTCAACCCAAACATTTAAGTATGGGCCAATCTTAAGTGCTGGAAAAAAAGCTGATTATTAGTTTATTACAATTCAAAAACATTGTGCTATATAAAATAAATATCTCATTTACATATGTTTAATTTCATTTAAGAATGACGTATCGTAAATTCTAGTAAATTTCGCAGGCATCATTCATTCAGACATAGTAAAAGTAATTTAAAGTGATTGTTTAATATCTTCACACTCTCATTTCCAGATACTTAAGATTTGCCCATACTTAAACGTTTGGGTTGAAAGAATAGGTGGATTCATTCTATTCTTTCACAAAGACTTTATCTTGTATTGGAAAATGAGAGTATTCATTTATTGTTAAAATCCACAAAGCACATGTGCATTAGCTTAAAAAAACTGTTTATTAGTTTATTACAATTCAAAAACATTGTGCTATATAAAATAAATATCTCACTTAAAACATTTAGTTAACAAACCTATCCTGTTTAATTCAGGTTTAATTTCATTAATGTAAATTCCTTCCTTTATCTTTCTTTCATGGTATGACTTTATACATTGTAAAGGTTTTATTTCAAAATCTTTATGTTTAAATTTATTCATATGATTGTAAATAGCAGAATTTTTATCACTTAAATGCTGTTTTAATCTAGTTTTCAATTTTTTTTTGTAGTCCCAACATATGACATCTCTTTATTTTTTTAAAAACAATTCAAACATTTTATTATGTAAACTGAATTCATAATCTCTAAACTATTACATTCTCTATTATTATTAATTTAAAAATTTAAACTTTTTTCTTTTTATAAACTGGATAAATGAAAACATTATATTTCTTATTAAATTGGTTTCAGTATATGCAAAGATTTGTTTCTTAAAGTTAGAAAATTATTTTAAATGATTAATAAGAAATATAATGTTTTCATTTATTCAGTTTATAAACAGAAAAAAAGTTTAAATTTTTTAATTAATATTATTAGGGAATGTAGTAATTTAGAGATTATGAATTCAGTTCACATAATAAAATATTGAATTGTTTCAAAAAGAATATAGAGATGTCTTGTATTGGGACTTACAAAAAATAAATTGGAAACTAGATATAACAGCATTTAAGTGATAAAAATTCTGCTATTTACAATCATATGAATAAATGTAAACATAAACATTTTGAAATAAAATCTTTAGAATGTATATAGTCATACCATAAAAGAGTGATAAAGGAAAGAATTTACATTAGTGAAATTAAACCTGAATTAAACAGGATATTAATAGAAAAGAAAAAAGAAAATAATATTTGTTAATTACATGTTTTTAAGGTATTTTTGGATGGGTATACAAATGTAAAAAAATTTGATTACGTTGAGATTGTTTGTAATAAAAAAGATATTGAGGTAGAGAATTTTTAATATTTTTTAATATTTTTGTATTTGTTTGGAATATATGGTATTTATTTATTATATATTTGAATTTTTTTTAGCGTTCCTTGAAAAAGAATACAAAATAGTTGAAACCTTCGATGTATTTTATTTAATCTTGTTATAGTCTTATAAAAATAAGTTTTAAAAAGTAGTTTGATGTATTCATTGACATATATTATTTATTCTGTATATTATGTTATACAGACAATTCTTTGAAGTTATATTGAAAATTTTTCATTCTATTTTATTGATGTTTTATTTTATGTTATTATTTTATTTCCATTATAGAACACTAGATGGTGTTGTAACTGCAATAACTGGTTAACATTAAAATAGATGCTTAACATTTTAAAGAGGCCCAAAACCATATGCTGAAAAATGCTTTTTATGTGGAACTATTGCTAATATATATATTTATGTAGCTGTTGAATATGATTTTTAAATTATTTTATTATTATTTATATAATTATAAAAAAAAAATTTTTTCTAATTTAAAAGATTAAATTGTGTGGTTTTTTTAAATTAATCACTTTAAATACTTATAATTTTCTACATCAGTAATTACTTTTAAAGAAATGCTCCTTGATGTCTAGTTTTTCATTACCAATGGATACCTATTGATTAATAATGTTTAAAATTTCACCCTAGTCACGTTGAAGAGTTACAAACTACAGTTTTAGACTGAAACCCTGGCAAATTTTATCTAAGCTTTTTTTTTTTACTGTCTTGGTTTGAGCCCACCTTTAATCAACTCCTTATAACTTTTTTTTTTACTAAAAAACTTTGTGAATTTTTGAAACTTTGCTTTTAAATTGTGATCTAGAAGTGTGAGATAAATATAATCTACAATAAAAATGCCCAGTTGAAAACTAGATAGAAATGAACGTTTTGTAGATAATTCTTAGTAATTATTGTTTTAAAATCTTAATTGATAGCATTTGAAACAAGATTTTATAAGTAAAGTTGTTCATCGCCAAAACTTTGCAATTAAACTTTATTTTTTAAAATACATGAAAAAGTCATATGTGTGCGTGCACACATGCATGGCTATATAAACATTTAAATAAAACTAAAATTAATCTTTTACTATTCATTTTATTTTATTATTTAATATTTTTTCTATTATTAATTATTATTATTTAGGTTATTATATGTTTACACATTTTTATAAGTAATTTTTAAAAAAAAAAAAGTATTATGTTAAATAATAACTTTACATATCTAGTCATAATAAATAAAATTAAAAAAAAAACATTTGAGGTCTCTGTGAGGTGGGATATAAAATAACTCTTCCTGGATTGGAATCAGAAGTTTTTGGGTATAGATCGTATATCCAATGATCATGTTATCTAAGTTAAATATTTTCACCTTCTGGAATATTATAAAGGACAATCAACTTATCTGCTTCTTACTCCTTATTTCCTAATCATTCTCTGCACATACTTCCTTTTCCATTTTAATAAAAGGCTGTGTTAATTTCTACTGCTTGATCAACTGAATCAGAACAACCACTGACTTATGTAGATATGGATAAATAGAAACTGTGACTCATCTCATTAATGACTGTCAAATTTATGGCAACAGTGGTAAAATGAAAAGATTTAATAAAGTCACTAAGGACATTATTTTTTGGTTGTAATCTCTATATGTTCTTTTATGATATTTCATTAATAGTTATGTGGTTTTAAAAAGTCCATATGATAAACAATCACTATTTTGATTTGCTTTATGCTTCTACTATTCATTATACAATATATCCTATTCTTCTTTCAAGGCAATGTTTGAACTTCCTCTTTTATCTTCAGTCCAAATTTGTATTGTATTACATTTTGTCACCTTTCTTTGGTAAATAAAGTCTCCATGTCCTATGGTGATGTGGTGACTGCTATATAAAAATTTAGCAAGATACATGATAGTACTAAATAGAGATGATTATTTATGCAAGGATGGAATAAGGGTTTGAATTGTTGATGTAGTTTATGGGAAAATGGGAGATATAATACAAAACATTTATTTTTTGAATGTAGGATGTTGAACAAAGGTCAGAATAAATTGCATGGAGTAAATGCTGGAATTTAAATAATTCTGATCTTAATTACATCTTAAGAATTTTTCCAGGTTTTTTATTGCAGGTTACTGTTAGCATTGTTTTTATTTTTGGATTATTTCTGGTTGGTGAATAATTCAAAAAATGAAAATTGTTAATAACTTCTATATTTTCATTTTTAATTTTACACTTGTCAATTATTTCTCTTGCAATAATATTTGTTTTATATATATATTTCACTATAGCTCCATCTATTCAACTCTCTTTTTGTTTAATTCTTTAGAAGAATATTTAAATTTTCTTCATGCTACATTTCAGTATATCTAACATTATTGAGGTTTCTTCATTCAATTTTGAACTCACATTCGTCTTCATTTAAATTGGTCCTTTTAAAACTATACATGATGAATGCAGCTGCGTCTAACTCTTTTACCAGTTTAATAACTAATATTTCTGTAGTGTAATTTTCAATACACAAACTCTCACGCAAGGTAGGGATTGGTTTCTATCCGCTTTTAATGTCTTACGAAGAGGTGTAATCATAAACATATGATAAAGATGTGTGAAAAAGTGGTGAAGTTGAAATTACATTACTGAAATATTATTCATTATGTGGATCATCTCTAATGAATGACTAATAAAAATTAATTAATTCTTTTACTAGTTTGTTTTAATTATAATTTTTAATCCTTTAAAAAGTTGTCTCCCAAGAGAGTTTCTAGAACACATTCATTTTTCTGAGAACAATTCATAATATTATGCCCATCCAAATCAAATACTCTTCTTGGTTTTAATTAATAAAGCATATTTCAAAAGCATCAGTATCTTCTCTGGCTTGTTTTATGTGTCATCAACATATATAAACTTGCATTAATAATAAATTAACATATATAAACTTAAAGTGTGAATTTTTAAAACAAGGTTTTAAAAATGTTTAACTACTAAATATCGATTATGAAAAGAACGTCTAAAGTACAAATCATTATTTAAATCATGCGTGTATTTTTTTGTTGACGGCTGTAAAAAAAAAAAAAAAGAGCTCAATTAGATATTATAAGTGATAGTTTTATTAAATTACAAGATAACAATATGAAGCTAAAATAACAATTAGTGCAAATTAGTAAGCAAGTGTAGAATTTGAGTGATTGTTTTAGTTAATTATACAGTCTAAAAATGGTTATTCTTTTAGCTGAGTTGTCACTTTTAATCTTCTACGCCTTGCTTTAACATCATTATTACTTTTTTTTTCTTTTTGATTATGGTAAACATTATTTTATTATCTAAGTGAAGGTTTTTATACTTAAAAAGCAAATATCATAAAACCAATAGGAAAATGTTTTATTGACTATTTTGTTTGTTTGTTTGTTTATCTGACATTTGTGAAAAGAATTTTAAAATATAAGATCTTAAAAAGCTTCAAACATCGTTTAATAACAAACAATCGTGTAGAAATTTATTATTTCAAATTCTTGGTAATTTTATTTAATCATTTAGCGTTTAGCCCCCCCCCCCCCCATATATAATTTTTGCTTTATATATTTTATTAATATGTGCTAAGAAAAATTTATTCTTGCTTATAATAAATTATCTTCATAAATATTAAGTTTATCTCTTAAGTCAAAAACAGTTTGTTTCTTAACCTGTCTTCTCATCTTTGATAACAAGAAGATATATTGGAAAAAAAAAATGGAAAAAGAATGGGATGACATGTTTTATAAAGGTTTGAAATTTTGGCCAAGAAAAACGTTTTTATTGGTATGGGGTGGTTATGTTCCTACAAGGTGCGAAATGTGGAGCTGAATGCTCTTACAGAACACTGATTAAATGAAAGGTGGAGATAATGTAATTTACTGGATACATTTGAACTTAATTTATTTTTTAAAGTAATGATTGTTACGATGTATGTACTGAATCAAATGTAAATATAGTTTTTTAAATAAATAAAAAAAATAGTTATAATACAGAGTGTGTAGATATGTATATACTTAGTTGATTGTAAATAAAGATATTTTACCTCTTTCATCAAATGTTTCTTGGTCACTGTACCTGTTTTCAAGTATTTCTCAGTTATTCTACCTGTCTTCAAGTAGAGAACTTAACATAGTAACATGCAAATGTATGAACCAAACATCCATATCGACCTTTTAACTTGAGGATATTCCAAAACCATATGAACATTTTAACTTTTGATATTTCATTCTTTCAACTAATTTAAAGTACACTTATATTTCAAAAGTTCATCCATGGGTTTTTTTCCCCACATGATATATATTATCATTTTTATTCAATCTTTAATATTTGGGTTAGTTTTTTTTTTTTTACTTATTCTACTATAATTAGTTTTTCAACATTGTGAACATTGGTGAAGTAAAGGTTTAGTCAGTTTAATCGAGCGCACTTTTGGCCTGGCCACATTTTCAACCCAATAAATGTAAAAATAGTTTGCCTTGAAAGAGATGAATTTACAAGACCATGAAGGTAATTTTTAGTAGAAATACATTTTTGTATTTAATAAAAATTATTAATTTCTTTGAATAAATTGGAAAATAGATGCTAATGCAATTTATCATAATAAATAGCATATTGATGGAGCACTTGATTATATATGTAATATAGAGAAGGGAATAAATCTTTGGTCATGCACTTTTATGAATTTATAAATATTCACAGGTGGGTGCATGTAATCATAAAAGCACATAACCAAAGATTTATTCCCTTCTCTAAATGAATGCTCTTTATTGAACTAGGATATAGATTCTAATACATTCCTTAGCTACTAATTTTTTTTTTCATAAATTTTAAATGATATAAATTTTTTTAAAGCTGACTAAAAAACCGTTATTTGTAAGTTCACAACCCTTAAAAATACAGAAGCTAATAATATTTATCTACTGAAATAATAGGAAGATATTTGAAAGTGAATGATATCATGAAATAGAAAGCTTTGGTTATTATGATTTGTTATTACTTTATAATTTGCAAGGTATAGATCATGAAAATAATTTGAGACAGAAATATATTTTTGTATCACATTTTAATTGACAACTTTTTAATGTCTCATAAGTTTTAAAAAATTACATCTTTTAGAGTTGAATATATTAACTTAGCTATTTGCACACCTACAACAATTAAAAATTCTGTATACAGATAATAATGTTATTTACTTACTGAAATAAATAGGATGATGTTTAAAATCAAAGAAATTCAAGAAGTAGGGTATTTTAACTCTTATGAGTTATTACTACTTGATAGTTTGCAAGATAAAGATCATATCCATTTCGAAGTTTTTTCTCTCATACATATTAAGCAGTTAAAATGTTTCAAGTTATCTAAAGACATTTTGTTATTCATAAGTCTACTATAACTAAAAGTGATGGGATATAGATGCTAACATTATTTATGCAGAGGCAAAACTCTCCATACACTATCACCACTCAGTGCAAACCAGAGGAATCAATGGATTCTAATAAGGTAAAAGTGGATGCTGGAAAATTGCATTCGATCCTAAGATCTAGATGCAGTGCTCTCAGAACTAAGGTCCTCACTGATGAAAGCCATAAGCTAGAAACTAGTCTGAGGGTATTGAATGAGTAGACTAGATAGGGATTTTATGCACAAACCTCTCTGCATCCATTGATTACTCTGGCCTGCACTGAGTGGTGCTACTTTATGGAGAGTTTTGCCTCTGTGTAAACAGCTTGTGTAAGCATAAAGAATTGTGATCATGTGGTGTACAATGGTTTACATTATTTATGCTTAAAATTGGTACATAGATGTTAATATTATATATCTATTCCAATGCTTATTAAACTTTTATAGCTGAATAAGAAATTTAGCTATTTGTAAACCTATAATGGTTAAAATAATGCAGCCTTTTACTTAATAAAACCTTGTTTTTTTACATGAGCAATGTCATCCAGAATATTCCAAGCTGTTAATTCATTTTTTATTAAATTGAAGTGAAAAATATACAGGGAAAATATATTTATGAATAATAATCTCACTAAAGCATTATCACACACACACACACACACATATATATATATATATATATATCATCATCATTATCAACCATTATCAATCCACTGCAGGATGAAGGTCTCTCCAAGTTTAATCCATCTTCTCCGATCTTTAGCTTCTCTTCTCCACATCACCCCTACACATTTTCTTATTTCATCCATCCATCTTACATGTGGTCTCCTTCTGGGTCTTTTACAATCTCTTGGAATCCAGTTTAAAATTTCAATTGTCCATCTATTATCATCTCTTCTAGCAATATGTCCAGCCCAACTCTACTTCAATCTTTTAATTTTTTCAATGAGGTCAGTAACACCTGTTTGTTCTCTTACCCATACATTGTGTTTTCGATCTCTTCTTGTTACTCCCAACATATATCTCTCCATACTTCTTTGAGTGGTCTGAAGTCTCTGTATTGATCTTCTATTAAGTGTTCAAGTCTCAGATCCATAAGTAAGAACTGGTAAAACACATTTGTTAAAAACCTTTCTTTTCAAACACATAGGCATATTTCCTTTTAATATCAAGTTATTTCTACCAAAAGCACTCCAACCAAGTTTAATTCTATGATTAATTTCCTCTATTATGTTTCCATCTGTATTAATAATCTGACCAAGGTATTTGTAACTCTTAACTTCTTCTAATTCATCATAATCAATCTTTATTTTCATATTTTGAGCAAATCGATTAAACATTACTTTAGTCTTTTTAACATTTATCTTTAGTCCTACTTTCCTACTTTCATCTGATAACTCCTGCAACATTTCCTGCAGCTCGGAAGCATTATTTGCAAAAACAACTACATCATCTGTGAAATCTAAATGACTTAAATAATCTCCATTTACTTTCACTCCTTTAGTTTCCCATTTTAATCCACAAAATACTTCTTGCAGCACTGCTGTAAAAAGTTTTGGAGATATGGAGTCACCTTGTCTTACACCTTTCTCAATGTTGACTTTCCCAGTATCATTATGTAATCTAATTGTTGCTGTTGCATTTTTATAAATATTCTTTAAAATATGACAATATCCTGGATCTATACCTTGATGATCCAATGCTTTAATCACTGAAGAAATGTTTATAGAATCAAATGCCTTTTCATAATCTACAAATCCAAAACATAATGACAACTCATATTCATTTGTCCTTTCTATAACTTCTCTCAATACTTGAATATGATCTACTGTACTAAAACCACTTTTAAATCCAGCTTGTTCTCTTGGTTGGTGAAAATCCAAGGTTCTCTGTAGACGAGTTGTAATTATCTTGGTAAAAATTTTATATAAAACTGATAAAAGGCTGATAGGTCTGTAATTTCTAATATCTTCTTTATCACCTTTTTTAAATATTAATATTATTACTGCATTCTTCCAATCATCCGGTACATCTTTATCATTTAGACATTTGGTATATAACTTTGCTAATATTTTTTCTGTTTCTTCACCTGCTTCTTTTAATATATCAATTATAATTCCATCATTACCTGGAGCCTTTCCTTTTTTCATACATTTAATTGCATTTCTCACTTCTTCATTTAAAATTCTGGGCAATTCGGAAGATGTAATAGATATAGGAGGTACTTGTTCTTTATTACTATATAATTCTTGATAAAAATCTTCTACCAATTTCATAATGTCATCCCTCTTTTTAGTAATAATTCCATCTTTTTTCCTTATTGCAGATATAAATTTCCTACCAATACCAAAATGTTGTTTTACATTCTTAAGACTTATTTTCTTCTACAGCTTTTCTTGCTAGTTCACAGTTATACTTTCTTATATCATTTTCAACTCTTTTCCGCACCATTTTACAAAATTCGAGATATTCAATTCTTTTTAATGCATCATTCTTGCATATCTTCATATTCCTTCTTTTCTTCATAAGTTCTCTAGTCTCAGTAGAAATTTTATTAGTCAATTGCTGCTTTTTTCTACCAGCTATCTTTGTTGCAGTTTTTAAAAGTGTATCAGTTATTTTCATATTAATGTCATTCAAATCTGAATCATGTTCAAAATCTACTAATACTTGAAACCGATTTGTAAGTTCTAATTTAAATTCATTAGAATGTTTCTGAAGATTAGGAATATCAACTGTAAATATAGTTTTTCTTAATAATTTTTGTCTCTCTAGTTTTACATTAACATGTATCTTACCCCTTACTAATCGATGATCACTTCCTGTGTTAAATTTATTAAGAACATTACAATCTTGAAATATGTATTTCCTGTTAGTCAAAATATAATCCAATTCTGCTGTACCTTCATTTGGATGCTTCCATGTCCATTTCCTTCTAACATTTTTCTCAAAAAAAGAATTCATAATATAAAGTTTTTCCTTCTCTGCAAACTCCACAAGTCTATGTCCTCTCTCATTTCTATTACCATAACCAAAATTACCTACAACACTTTCATCTTTCATTTGTTTACCAATTCTAGCATTAAAATCTCCCATAACAATTTTAAAATGTTGTTTACTCTGATCAAAAGCCTTTTGTACATCCATATAAAAATCTTCTACTACTTCATCACTGTGAGAACTTGTTGGGGCATAAACCTGAATTATCTGCATTTGATATCTGCTATTAAGTTGTATAACTAATCTTGCCACTCTGTCTGATACACCATCAATCTCCACAATATTGTTCTTCCACTTTTTATTTATAATGAATCCTACTCCACTTGTATTTCCAATATTTGTGCCTTTATAATAGAGCATATGTCCACTTTTTAAATCAATTGTCTCTTCACCTTTTCTTCTAACTTCACAAAGTCCAATAATATCCCATTTAATATAAGAGAGTTCTTCTTCTAATTCTTGCAATCTTCCTTCACTTGAAAGTGATCTGCAGTTGTAAGTACCTAAATAAAAAGTCGTCATCAAATGGCAGCCTGGGTCCGCCTCCAGGATATTCTTAGCACCCTCTGCCTTCGGCCACCAACCGCTGCCTTGGTTGGTGACTTTACAGCCTTCTGGGATTAAGGGCCATGCTTTATTTTTGTCTGTCATAATTGTATAATTGGGAAAAATCTTTATCATTTACACAAACATTCATTCTGCCTTATCAGGCATTGAGAAGAAAGACCATGGTGTTTCTTGATCTTAAACTCAGAGGTAAAAAGCCAATAAACTCACTACGCTGGCTAAGCTGGCTAATGCGTGTTGGTGAGCAGCCCATCCATGTTCGTATACTATATGAATAAACATATAGTAATAACAGCTGCAACGACAAGAACGTATGGAGTGGACATTAGGAATTTGCCCTGCTCGGTTCCTTTAAGGCCTCCAAGAGGAATCAAAGGGTCTCCTTTCAGTTAATAGCAAACTCCTTTCTGCAGCCACATATATATATATTCCAAACTAAATAATAATTAAAAAAAATAGTAAACTGGAAAAAAAAGAAAGAATATAGTAAGGTAAATATATATTTATTTTTTATTTTCAACTATTGTTAACGTCTAGATAAAAATAATAAAAATAGATAAATGATGTAAATATCTTTTGCATTTCCATTTTTTAATTTTTTTTTTTTTTTGGAATATACATATATATATATTCCAAAAATTAAAAAGTGGAAATGCAAAAGATATTTACATCATTTATCTATTTTTATTATTTTTATCTAAACGTTAACAATAGTTGAAAATAAAAAATAAATATATATTTACCTTACTATATTCTTTCTTTTTTTTCCAGTTTACTATTTTTTTTTAATTATTATTTAGTTTACTATTCAAGCAATATATTAACATTCTCACAAACAAAAGTAATTTTGAATACTTAATTTTAAATTAACAAATAAAACTAATAAAAAATCTCAAAAAACCAATTCTTCAATAGATTTATTATTGAAATGTTCAATTATCATTATAAACGACTGTATTTAAAATTAAAAATGAATGCATTGTTATTATATTTCACATGTAAGTATATAATGTATGTAAACAATGAAGCCTTTTACATCAAGATTATTAATTAATATCATCTGTCCATTGCAGAATGGTCTTTAAGAATAACCAGATTCTCTAATCTACCTCTTTTTTTTCCAAATCATTTCAGCACATTTCCTCATCTCTGCCATCTATTTCACGTAGTCTTTTTTTAAGGTATTTCCAGTTTCAGACTCCAATTATCTATCTTATCTTTTCTGAAACATATCCAACCCAACTCCATTTTCACTTCCTAATATTTGTCAGTGATGTATTTTGCTTTCGATCCTTTCTTATTCTTTTGATTATCATCATCATCAATCATTATCAATCCATTGCAGGATGAAGGTCTCTCCAAGTTCAAACCATCTTTTCTAATCTTTAGCTTCTCTTCTCCACATCACCCCTGCACACTTTCTTATTTCATCCATCCATCTCACATGTGGTCTCTTTCAGGGTCTTTTACAATCTCTTGGCATCCAGTTTAAGATTTCAATTGTCCATCTATTATCATCTCTTCTAGCAATATGTCCAGCCCATCTCCAGTCTTTTAATTTTTTTAATGAGGTCAATAACACCTGTTTGTTCTCTTACCCATATACTGTATTTTTTTTTTAAATATATATCTCTGTACATGGTTGTGCAATTTAAAATTTTTGTATTGCTCTTCTACTTATTATCCATGTTTTAGATCCACATTTAGGCATTAATAAATTTAATTTATTAGAAACCTTATTCTGAACATTTATCTTTCTATATATGATTGTAATTTCAAATCTCTGCATTGTTTTTTTTATTTATTTATTGCCCAAGTTTCATAAATAGACATTCGTAAACCAAATGTATTTTAAAAAGACGTTCCTTTTGAAGCACATAGCAATATTTTCTTTTAATAATAAGTAATTTTTGTCGAGCATTTGGTGGACGAGAGGTCAGCGATGGCTGCTTTACAAGCAGTTGTCCCGGGTTAGCGGGTTCGCTTCCCGGCTGATGCTATGACACATGAGAAGAAAAAAAAATAATAAGTTATTTTTTATGACTGTTGTAATAAATTCAATTTTGCGATTAATTCCATTCTTTAAATTTTTGTCTCTATTAATTTAATAATTTGACCAGAAAACTTATAATGTGTTGATTTAATCTAATTCACTACAGTCCATTTTTATTTTGAAGTTACAAACATTATTTCAGACTTTTATATTTATCTTTAGTGCTAATTAAATTACAGTCACATCATCC
Organism: Epiperipatus broadwayi; assembly: GCA_028023455.1. NCBI lineage: Eukaryota > Metazoa > Onychophora > Udeonychophora > Euonychophora > Peripatidae > Epiperipatus > Epiperipatus broadwayi. The sequence continues at coordinate 4,648,099 of JAQFVV010006238.1, forward strand.
GAAAATTATAGATGATTTAATTAATCTTGATCTAACTTTCCATTTTAATACAAAAGTATTTCCTGTAAAAACTTTGAAGATATAGAACCATCTTGTTATATATCTTTATCAATGTTAATCCATTTTTGTCACCATGTAATCTAATTCCTATTGTTGTATTTTGATGAATATTCATTAGAATTTGACAGTATCATGGGTTTATGACTTAATATTTCAAAACTTCAAATAATTCCCTAATGCTTGTATAATCAAATGTCTAATCATAATCTACAATTACAAACCAAAATACTGGCTTTCTCCTTTTTTTAAAAAATACATATGTGCTGTAACCATATTTAAATCTAGTTTGTTTATTTGGCTAAATGAAATTCAATGATTTGTGTAGATAAGTAGTAATGATCTTAAGGAAGGTATTGCACAAAATTGGCAGTTAATTATTAGGCCTATACCTTAAATATCAAATATGTAGGGGGATTTGAACTCAGACTTTCACATGACCCTCAACTATTCATGCTATCTCATACTGCTGACACACTTGATCACTTACATGTCAAAAAGATAAATAATCACCAATACATGTATTTCATGCTAAACCATCACTCGTCAGTTGGTCCAGATTATCATCTTCACATATATATACAATCAATGCTCAGCTAATATTAAGACAGCCAATATTCATACTTTAATGGACAGGCTTCTATCCACTCCACCTCCCAACTCTTCAGCTATCCATTTCATTGAAAATATGATGATGGAATGCTCAAAGTCCAAATTGGTGCCAACCTTCTCATCCTACCCATGTTGACCATAAGTCTCTGATACCCCGTGTACAGGACATAATCCATTTACATACATATACGAGGGATGGGCAGATTTTGCAGCTTGTACTGTAGAAAAAATTAATATCTTAAATATCAAAGTATTTCTGTATTATTTCAATCATATCATATATTTGATATATTGCTTTTACAACAATTTCTTTGTTTGATTTTTTAAAAATCATTTCATTATTTTTTGAAGTTCTTTCATTTTTCATAGTTTTAATAACATGTTTCATGTTTTCATTTTTTAAAAACTAGTATTTCAATATGTATGGTAATTATAAGGTCTATTTTGTTTTTGTTTCTGATTATTCATGATGATGATGATGATTTTATTAAATAATTCGTTATGGAGTTTTAATAACATGTTTCATCTCTTCATTTTTTAAAAAGTTGTATTTCAATACATATTGCAATTGTAAGCACTATTTTATTTTTGGTTATTATAATAATAATAATAATAATAATAATAATAATAATAATAATAATAATAATAATAATAATAATAATAATAATAATAATTTTATTTATTTTTTTATTATTTATTATTAATCAAACAATACACATATATATAAAAAGGAGAAATACTCCAAACAAGATAAACTTGTGGTAGGAGTTTTTCTTAAATTATTAATTACAAACCAAAAACAAAAACACCAACAAAAATAACAACAATAATAAAATACATTACTATACTATAAATACTAAAACAAGTAAACCAAAAACAAATAATATAAGAATAAATACAACCAATATATATATATACACATACATATTAAACAAAAATATATATACATATATATACACATTAATTAATCAATATATTACACATGAGACAATAACCAAAATTTTAAATAATTTTTAAAAATATAAAAAGATAAATTATTAACATCAATTGAACAGTCAGTAACAAAAGAATTAAAGAGCCTGAGTCCATTGTAACTAAATTGCCTGCGACTGCTTTCTAAAGAAAAATCTGGAACCACCAGTTGAAATTTGTTAGCCAAGCGGGTATTTATAATTGATACTTTACGACACAGTAAAAAACGACGACGATATATATCAATGATAATTCTAAACTTATATAGTTTAGAAACAGATAACACACCAGAATTGACATATATATCTCACACAGAGGTCAATCTATGTCTACCAAAAATAATACGCATTGTATAATTTTGCAAAGTATGTAATTGAGATAGTGAGTAATCAGTAGAGCCACCCCAAATGGAAATATTGTAACATAATATACTCTGATAACAAGCAAAATATATAGTCATCAAAGTAGATCTAGGTATGAATTTCACCAGATAATAAAATAAATAATTAATTTTACGTAATCGAGAACATAAGTAGACAATGTGCTTAGACCAAGATAACCTTGAATCAATATAAATGCCTAAATAGCAATAATTATCAACAAAACTAATGTTACAACATGTACAAATACTTTTTGAATGAATATTATACTGATCACAAATCCTAATACTAATTGAATGGGTGCAGTGTTTATAAGAGAACAGAATACCTCTGGTTTTATTACTATTAACCGTTAAATAATTTATCATAAGCCAGTTACTTATTAATTCTAGATCTTTATTAATCAATTGCTCCAGAATACTATATGAAACAGCATCACAAGACAAAGCAATATCATCAGCAAACCCATAAATCTTTGAATTCAAAGATAAATTAAAAATGTCATTTATATAAATTAAAAACAGTATAGGGCCAAGTACAGAACCTTGTGGAACACCATGATTAACTAATCCAAATTCTCCAATAATACCATGTATTTTAGTAGCCTGTCTCCTATCCTTCATGTAACTTAACAACCAAGAAGCAAAATGACCTCTAAAACCATATGAACACAAACGATGTAACAAAACTGTATGATTAACAGAGTCGAATGCTTTGGATAAATCCAAATAAACAGCTGCTGTCTTGAGACCCTTATCCAATGATAATGTCACATTATGTACATGGTTATAAATAGCATCTAAAGTACTCTTTCCAGCAACAAAGCCAAACTGATACACAGAAATCACTTTATGAACATTCAAAAATGACATCATCTTATCCTTAACTGCCATCTCAAATAATTTAGCAACAACAGATATTATAGAAATAGGTCTATAATTGCTAATAATCAAAGGATCACCTTTTTTAAAAATGGGTGTAATAATCCCTACTTTCAAACATTCAGGAAATACACCAGAAGATAAAGATAGGTTAAACAAATAAACTAATACAGGTATAAAAGCTAATTTATTATCTTTCACAATTTGGGATGTTAATTTATCTAATCCAGAAGAGCGAACATTTTTTAAATCATGGATCAGATGTGATAACTGAACATCAGAAACATTTGAACAAAAGAAAGTATCAGAAACAAGTGTAGAAGTCATATCATTAATAGATGGTTCTATGTGTGGTTTATATACAAAGAAATTATTAAAAAGATCAGCCACGTATTTTTCATTACCTTGCACCTCTAACATGACATCATTATTCTTAACATAAGTAATTTGATCAGAAGATTTTTTAACCAAAGAGTTTATTGCTTTCCACTTTAAAGAAACATTTTTATTACAAAGAAATTCCCTATAATAATTCGATTTTGCTATTTTAATATCACATTTAATTTCTTTATTAATCTGCTTTAAGACAATTGAACTGGCAGAACGTTTTAACCTATTTCTATAATTAATTTTTTCAATCAACTGATCTGAAATCCACAAAGAACGTTTTCTATTTTTATTATTTAGTTTAATACGACAAGTAGCCTTATCAATCAAAGAACAACAAATATTTTGGAATTCTAAAAAAGCTTTATCAACATTATCCAAATCAAAAATACAATCCCAGTTTTGAATAGATAATAAACGATTTAATTTAATATGTGATAATTTATCAACATACCTACAGCTAGTCGAATTATTACGAATCATAGACAATTTTAAAAAAATTGCAAAATGATCAGTAATATTTAATTCAGATACACCAGATTCAAAATTATAATCCTGATCAAGTCTAATAAAAATATGATCAAGCAGAGATTTACAAGTTGGCGTTATGCGCGTAGGTGAAAAAATCAACTGATCAAAACCACAACTATATAATAAATCCAAATATCCACAGGTAGAATTATGTTCCCCACTCAATAAATCAATATTTATATCACCAATCATTACAACAGAAGACGAACACAAATTAGATAACAAATTATCAAGTTCATAAATAAATGTTGTAATAGAACTAGTACACGATCTATATATTGCAATTAATGAGAGAACTCCGTTTGGAAAATTAAGCGTTACCAATATTGATTCAGCGGTTGTAAACCTGAGAATCTCATAAATATAATTTAAGTCATTTTTTATAAAAATCATTAGACCTCCTGATCGCGAATACGAACGTGGCGCTAGTAAACTCTTATAACCGTCCAAAATATATAAATATTGTTCCTCATTAGAAATCCATGTTTCAGACAGAATAATAATATCATAATTTATTTTAAGTCCATTTAAAAATACATTGAATTCATCAAAATGAGCTCGTATACTACGAATATTCAAATGAAAAATTTTTAAGTCTTTATAATCCGGAATGTTATTAGATCGTATACTAGATAATGAAAATCAGATGGAGGATAAATCTGCTTCACTTTTTATAACAACAGTGGGAGAATTATTGTCATTTCTGATATGTACCAAACCATTTCGGATAAACGCCACACCTTGTATTTGGTCACGCATTTTTTGCTTCGCTTTCCAAAACAGCTGCCGAGTAGCCAAGGAAATCCGTTCATTAACGTAAATACGTTGATTATTATTTTCCAATGGCAAAATATCTGACACTAAAATAACAGATTTCCTATTACGCAAAAAAGATCTAGCCATATTTCGAGAGTTAAAACGAGCAATAACAAGTCCCGGTTTATTCATCTTAGCTTTTGTACGAAATACCTGTTCTAAATCACTATTAGAAAAATGTTCAACATTAAGTTTATTTGCTACTTTAGAAACAACTTGCAACAAATCTTCATCACTTTGATAAGGAATGCCCTGCAGCTCAATTTCAAAAGCCATTTGAAATCTTTCCAATGTCTCCACTTTAGATTTTAACAAAGATAAATCATTGTTATGTGCATCATAAGCAGAAGATAGATAAGAAATATCCTGACTATTCTTTTCAACCCTTGAATGCAAAATATCAAAATCAGCTTGCATTTTGGAAACAGTTTGCGTCAGCTCCGATAATGTATTATGAATAACTGGTAACAACTGCAATTTCTCCATAATCTGCTGCAAAACTGAACTATCCGATGTCGGGGAAGGATTTATTTCTGTATTAGTAGTAGAAAAAGAATCTCTACAAAAAGCACATCTCCAAGCTTGCCTTTTACCTATAGACATACGTCTGTATGTATTTTCCGATAACGTTGAACACGTGTAATGCATTTTGCAATTACAACCATGACACGAAATATAATTGCCATTTTTAGGCAACGAAGTATCACAAATACCACACTTATCCATGTTAAATATATCAAATCACTTTAGAAAAAAAATAGGCACAATAAAAATAATAAATCAGATAATAATTAATAAAATTAGCTAAAATAGTAGATAGTAAAAAATGAACGTCCACTCAGCACATAAGCTCCGCAGATGAATAATAATAATAATAATAATAATAATAATAATAATAATAATAATAATAATAATAATAATAATAATTCAATTCATTTACCGTACAAAACTACAGCATAAAGCCAATTACAGTATTGCACCAAATGAGTTTAAATGACAAATTATTAATATAAGTATGTGACATATTTTAATAAAAGATAATTAACACATTTAAAAATCTAAAGTAAAATTAAACATTAGCATATAAACAATTATTATTAAGACATTAATACTGACAAATAAATAAAAGGGATAAATATAAAACACATAACAAAATAATAAAAAAAACAATTTAACAAATATATATATATATATATAAACAAAATCAAGTTAAACCAATCAGATCTGGCATTTAAATTTAATAACATTACAAAATTGATTATAATCTAAATTGAAGTAACTAATATTACTACAAATCTGATTATATAAAGATGGCAGCCTAAATAAAGGAGAAAATCTAAGAACATTGGAATGACAAGTTTTAATGTAACAAACAGAAGCTGACTGAGTATCATGCACATGAGATCTAATTATAACAGTAGAAATTGTGTTAGATAAAAGAACTATTTTATTAACAAGTTTATAAAGATATTTAAGATCTCTATATTGTCTTCTAGAAGAAAGATGATCAACAATTTTATTTTCCAAAGAAACATATTTAGAAAACTTATTAGAGACTGATTGTAATAAATTACATCCCTGTTTAGAGCTAGGATTCCAAATGACTGAACAATATTCAGTGATGGGAAGAACCAATGATAAAAATAATTTAAATTTTGTATCATTACTGAAATGATAACCAAACCTTAGAATAGTACCTACAATTTTTAAAGCCTTACCAATAATCATTTCCAAATGAGGAAGAAAGGATCCATTACTAGAAAATATAACTCCCAAATCTTTTGGGATTCAACGGAAGCAATTTTGTGAGAATTAATAAAATAAGACAAATGCAAAGCTTCAGATTTTTTAGAATACAAGACTAAGGAACATTTACTGAAATTAACACTCATATTATTTAGATCACACCAAGCACTAAAATTATCTATATTCTTTTGAAGAAGAGTGCAATCAAACACAGATGTGATTCTTCTAAAGATTTTACAGTCATCTGCATAGCACAAAAGATAAGAAGATTTTAAGCAATCCTTAAGATCATTCATATAAATGTTAAAAAGCATAGGTGCTAAAATACTACCCTGAGGAACTCCCAAATAATAATAATAATAATAATAATAATAATAATAATAATAATAATAATAATAATAATAATAATAATAATAATAATAATAATAATAATAATAATAATAATAATAATAATAATAATAATAATAATAATAATAATAATAATAATAATAATAATAATAATAATTTTATTTTTGGTTATAATAATAATAATTATGATGATGATGATGGTGGTGGTGGTGATGATGTAGTACTATAACATTTTTTTTTCCAACATTAAGATATCTAACATTTTAAAAGGCACCAAAGCAGGTGTTGAAAAAGGCTTTTTATTTGTAATATTATTACTGGCATTTATATAGCTGTTATAAAGAATTCATTATTATTTTCTGATTATTATTTTAATCAATTTTTTTTATCTTTTTTTCCATGCCATTTTGTAGAATTCCAGATATTCACTTCTTTTTAATAGATTAGATGTGATATGTTGGACTATTTCCATCATCTACGACTGAATGTTGAATGTATTTTAAACTTTTATTTAAATTTTCCAACTACAAACAACTTGTTAGTAATAACACATAAACAGACAACACAGGTTAATAATTACACAATGTTTCAAGTAGTATTATCCATTCTTCTTCAGGTGTTGCTGGCCTGAACTTGCACTTTTAGATTCTTAAATACCGAATTTAAGGCAAACGCTCTAACCAACTGAACTACCCTGTCAAAGGCCTTTGAAAATAGCTCAGTTGGTTAGAGCGTTTGCCTTAAATTCAATATTCAAGAATCTAAAAACACGAGCTTGACTTCTATGCAAATACTGTCACAGTGCATATCAGACCAGTAACACCTGAAGAAGAATGGACAATAATACTACTCAAAACATTGTGTAATTACTAACAAGTTGTTTGTATTTGGAAAGTTTAAATAAAAGTTTAAAAATTCCTATACATTCAACATTCACTCATAGATGATGGAAACAGTTCAACTTATCATATCTAATAATATACCATCATCACAAACCTTCCGGCAAATACTTCTTAATAGATCATTTTTAAGTATTATATTTCTTTTTTTTTTTCATACTGTCCTTTATTTAAATTGAACATTTATGGGTAAAAAGCTGTTTTTTTTTAAACCAGATATCTTTTTAACAGTTTTTTCTAATGTATTAGTTATCTTCTTTTTAATCTCAGTTAAATTTGAGTAATTTTCAAAGTCTTTTCATAATTTAAAACGATTTGGAAATTTTAATTTATATTCATTGGAAATATTTTGAAGTTTAGAACTATGAATTGCTAATATAGTCTTTCTTAATACTTTTCCTCTTTTTAGTTTTGTATTACTATATATCTTAATTCCACTAATTAATGATCACTTACTGTTCTAAATCCATTAAGAACATTGCAATCTTAAAGAACATATTTATTCTTTGTTTGCATGTAATCCAGTTCTGTTTTGTCTTCATTGAAATGCTTCCTTGTTCATTCCTGTTGAACATGTTTTTGAATAAGAAATTTATAATGTGTGGTTTTTCTCCCTCATTTTTTTTCCAGATATATAGTTCCTTTTCTCACATGAATTCTAAATATGTTCCCTTTCATTATCTCAAACATTTTAGCCATCAATAGTTTTCAATTCTAGCAATAAAATCCCCAAAGTTTGACCAAAGAACATTCTATGTTTGTATCCTTTTTTTTTTTTTATCATAATGACCACTTGTTGAAGGAAACATCTGATTTATTCATTAAGTTAAAAAAAAAAAGGTACTTCGTTTGAAAATTTGATATTTATACCTTTATAGGTGAACTTTCAAATCAATTGTCTTTTCAATTTTTTTTAAACTTCAGTAAAGTTTAATAAAATCTTATTTAATAATTCATTTGAAAATGATTGACAGTTGTAAGTATAACTTAATAAAGATTATTTTTAAATCACACCAAAAACTCATACCCATTCAATAAACTATGGAGAGATATACATTAGGAGTAACAAGAAGAGACTGGAAACAAATTACATAAGTGAGAGAACTAATAGGTATTGTTAACATTATTGAAATAATTAAGAGATTGAAATGGAGTTGGGCCTGACATATTTTTATAAAAGATGATAGTGGACAGCCACTTGAAGTCTTAGATTGAATTTCAAGAGATTGTAAAAGATCTAGAATGAGACCATATGTGAGTTTGATAGATATAATAAGGAAGTTGCTGATAATGATGTTAGAGAGACAATAATCCTGCACTGGATCAATAGCAGTTGAAGTCTTAAATTGAATTCCAAGAGATTGTAAAAGATCTAGAATGAGACCATATGTGAGTTAGATAGATATAATAAAGAAGTTGCTGATATGATATTAGAGAGATAATAATCCTACACTGGATGAATAATGGTTGAAAATTATGTTAATGATGATGATTTTAAAAAATATAATTTAACAAAATACAATGTATTGTGCAAAGTTTAAACTCATTCTAAAGAAACATAAATAATAAACATATTATATTGTTGGGCACTTAAAAAGTTAAAATGATAGGAATCATATTTGCTGAACAAGACTTAAAAGTAAAAGATATTATTGTGGTTGTACAAACACATTCCTATTATCACAGTTTTTGCATAAAGAGGAGAGAGAATATGATAGGCTCAAGGTATAATTATTTGTCTCTTATACCAAGTTAAATGATTAAAGATAGTAAAGTAATTAATTATATGAATTAAAATGGGAAGAATGAATGAAATAGTGCTTAGAATTAGAAGAAAAATAAAGACTGATTATATTAGAAAGTACATAATTTTTTATGCATCGAATGTTATATTTTTCAATGCAGCAAGATATATTTTTGGTCACACATTAATTATTCCACATACACCGGTGGTTGATCTACGGCAATTTAATCTATACATCTCTATATACATATATGGTGAAGGGTAAATGATTTGTGATGAACAGTTACTGTAGATTTTAGTCCGTTTAACTATATCTCTAGTCTGGTTTTTTTTTTTAATCTTTTGAATTGACGGTTTTTGTGGAAAAAAAATAGTAAAAAAAATGTTCTATTTTTGAAATCGTTTCCTAACTAATCGAGAATGAAAAACTAAACGAGGAAGGCATATTTTTGAATTAATATTTGGAAAAAGACATTGATAAATTTTTAAATCAATTTTTAATACATGTAATGAATTGCATTTTTTATACAACTAATAAAAAGAATAGTATGATTTTAAAAGCAGCTGTGAAATATAATTTTTAAAGTGAATCAAATGTCACACACTTTTTAGCAGTAAAGTAGAAACGTCAGAAATGAATTCTAGCCATTTATTTAAATGATCCTAAAATATTTGTAATCATCATTTTAAACTTTTATCAGTCCGTTTCAGAATGATCTCTCCAAATTTAACCCATTGTTTTCGATACATTGGCTTTCCTCTCCACATCACACCATTAAACTATCTTATTTTATTCTTCCGTGTTACTTGTTTTTTTTTTTTTTCTAGATCCTTTACAATTTCTTGAGATCCAATTTCTAACTTTATCTGTCCATCTATTATTATGACTTGTAACAATATGTCTAGCCCAACTCCATTTCAATCTCTTCATTATTTCAAAAATGTCAATGTTACCTGTTTGGTCTTCCCCTATATCTTTTATTTTCAGTCTCTTCTTGTTACTCTAACCTCTTTATATTTTACTGAGGTGAAATTTTTGTATTGCTCTTCTGTTGCATGCCCAGGTTTTAGATGAATAATTACTGGTGAAACATATATATTAAAAGCCTTCCTTTTTAAAACATGGTATTTTTTAATAATTTGTATGATATTCTTGTTGTGTTATATTATTGTGTAAAGACATATTTACTAATTTATAAATATTTTATTATATTAATTGCAAACTTTTGAGAATATGCACATTATAATTTTATTTTTATTGAATATAAGTTAACCTTTGATAAATGTAGACCAGCCCTGAAAATGCATTATGGTTATATTTAAGGTTACTAATGGTTTCTGCCTGTATGAAGTAATATAAATAATGTCTTTATTATATATTTAAAAGTTGTATAATTATCAATAAACCAAATTTTTATATATATTTTTGTAAAGGTAAACAATGAAGGAAAATATATTATTTATCCGTTATAATTGTAAAATGTTTGCAATTTATACATACATTAAACATATAATGTGAATATTTTATTTTTAAAAAAAATAGTACTGTGTTTTATTTTTATATTATTGTCTTGTATTATTACAAAATCAACATATACCATATGATTTTAGCTTATACCATTCTTATATATAGCTTTAATCTGTTTTTACTACTTCAGTTTTATTTGATGTAAACTTGAGTAATTGATAGATGTCAGATGATTGTAGAATGGTATTTATTAAACACTACCATCTAGTATCTATTCATTTCCCAAGCTTACACTAGATGACAATTTAACTAGAAGAACCAGATTACTCATATATACAATGAATATAAGCACTGGGGTGGATTAGACATAACTTTATCTCTGAAACATATTATCTAAACTTGGATTCATGATTTTGGTTTTTAACCAAGGTGTACATTGTTATTAGAAAATTAGAACACCAAAAAATGTATATACTGAACTGGTGTCAGAATTATAAAACTATGCAAACAAGTTGGCCTAGATTCAAAATATTATGTTTTTTGTTTTTTTTTATTTCAGTCAGTAATAAAATAAAGAGTAAAAACTGATTATGGTAAAGGTATATTAGAGTCAAAAATTTAATCTGCACTAGATTCAGGTCTAAACTATTCACTGTTGATGTCTGAGCAGCGATTATGTGCTTTTTTTGTTAGTCTTATGTTTTTATTTTGCAAACACTACTGTATTACTTTTTTTACATATATATTTTAAATTGGTTGTATATATTTTAAAAGTACTATTTTACTTTAATGAATTATTTACTGTGCTTATTTATTTAGTACCAAAGTTACAATAGATGGCAGCATTGTAGCTAAACAAACAGCTTGCTTCTGAAAAGCTTTGTGTAATCTATTATATGATATTGGTTTTATTTGCTAATGCTGTATGTTGTTGTATAGTATATGTTTCTGTAAAATTAAATATTCTGGTTATAAATTTTGAATTATCTATAAAGTTAATTAAAAAGACAATAGTGAAAAATATTTTTTAAAAAAAGAGGTAGATTATAAATCAAAAGTTTTTTTTTTTCATTTAAGGTCATAGTTCGTGTTTTTTATATATTTTCTTTAATGATGATACCATGGAAAAGAAGAAATAAAATGATGGTCATAAAAATTTAGAGCAGTTAATTTATTGTATTAGAAGAAGAAAAAAATGATTTTTTGAGAAAAAAAAGAAGGAAAATAAATTATTTTATTTGATATTTTATTCTAAAATAAAATAAAGGTCGTAAAATTGCAATAAAAGAAGACCCTTGATATTTATGTGGATATATTTAGATGTGTGAATAAATGAGGTAATATATATATGTTTTTTAATAATTTTAATAAACCTATAAATAACTAACAAGTATTAAATATTTTTGCTGAGAATATAATATTTTATTTATCAAATAGTAATATGGTAGCTTAGATCATTTGCATCTGATTAATAAATTAGCATTAGTACAAGAAAGTAGGCAGTATTTTCAATTTTGACAAAATGATTATTGGAATTTGGATTGTGAATTATTCTTAAGATTTACACATTGGAGTTAGTTTCTATTTAAATGGTATTAAATCTACGAATTAGTTTCAGCAACATATTTTTGTTCTTCACATCTTTAGACCAACTATTGTAAGGTTTAATAACTAATAGATGCTAGATGACAGTGGTTAATAAATCCGTATATACTATTGTTCTATCCAATAACACCATAATAGTTTTAAGCTTGTGGTTTTCATCACTAAACAGCTTTGCATCTTAGAATAGTTTACCCTTTTCGCAATCATCATTTTAAAATAGGCAAGACTCTCCATACAGTATTGCCACTCAATGCAAGCCCAAGTAATCAATGGATGCAAGAAGGCTTGTGCATAAAGTCCCCAACTGGAGATTGTTAAAGGGTATTATGGCCACTTATGAATTGAATAATGATAATGAATTGAATAATTATCATTGTGAAGAAAAGAAACTGATTCTATATCTTGTTTGAAATTTTATTTTTTAAAAAGAAAGTTATATTCTGACTTACAATTATATTTTGTAATGAACTATAGTTTTGTTACTAGATTAAACAGTGTGATAAAATGTTTATTTGTAATATTGTCTGGTCTGCATGTTTTTTCCATGCCCATTGACCATGAGTAATTTATGTTTTTCATGCTCTAGCAACATATCGCAAGTAGGTGTTGTGTAGTGGTCATCATTGTATTAAAGCAAATATTGCTTAAGGGTGCTGGTCTATTTTTTGAGGTTTAATGCCAGGTCACACCTATAGGGATTATATTAAATTGAAATAATTTCAACATATGTAAGCTGACCATTACAATATATATCCTGAATATTGTGAAAAGATGGATGAATCTCTATCCTAATTGACAGCACCATCCATGAATTACTGTATATATTACAATTAATTATCCAACACAAAAATGTTAATGTCTGGATCATGAGGCATGACATAAAATATGACAATGGGTCCCATACATTTATAGATCATTTTCAGGATTGTTTCTGCCATCATGAGTCCTGCAAACCATTTTGTGTGACTCATCATTTCACTGCTGCATACACTTTAAATCATTTCAAGCATTTTGCTATCCGTTTTGCCCAATTTTAAAAAATTTAATGTTAACACATTATTCCATCTTCGATAAAGGTGTGAAATACTTGTCACATTTCATAATTTATGATCCAAACATATTGCCTTCTTTATCTTGTGTATAGATAAATCATATCATTATGTAAAACATGTTGCTTCATAGATAACACTGCAAGCAGCTTGAAAAAAAACAATCATCTTTTTAACTGGTACACTTATGTATGTAAATAAATGGATTCTTAATTTGAATCCTATCAAAGTTTATTTTAAATGATTTTTAACAATATATCATGAAGTCAGCATCTTGGTTGGGAAAAGGTGTTTACCCATTTATATCTAAATGGTAAGAGATGTATGTAAAGCTACTTATTATCACTTAACAATTGAAAGCCATTTAAGTATAAGATGTGATATGTTGGACTATTTCCATCATTTATGATTGAATGTTGAATGTATAGAAAATTTTAAACTTTATTTAAACTTTCCAAATACAAACAACTTGTTAGTAATAACACACAAATTACTAACCTGTATTGTCTATTTGTGTGTTATTACTAACAAGTTGTTTGTATTTGGAAAGTTTAAATAAAGTTTAAAATTTTCTATACATTCAACATTCACTCATAAAAGATGGAAATAGTCCAACATATCACATCTTATAATATACCATCATTACAAACCTTCAGACAAATACCGTACAAGTATTACTTTTTCTTCAATGAGAGACAATTTGGGAAGCTTTTGTCTTGAAATTATTTATTAATGTTTGTTTTGTCTGAAATATATATCAATGATTCATTTAACAACAGTATACAAATATGGTAGTTGAATAAAAGTATACCACTTATTGTCTAATAAATTAGCATGGATATGATACGGTAACATTCTTTATAAGTTTATCAAAATGCCCCTGATGGGTATAACTTGTGAATTGTTGCTATAGTAAGCACATTGACAGATAACTTCTTCAGAAAATAGAATTACAAATAAAAGCTTTTATTTATAAATAAAATAATAACTTTACAGATTATAGAGATGTAAATATTGAAAGTTTAATAGGATTTTCATTCATTATCACTCAACCAAAAATGTACATCCAATAAAAAAGTGTATTAGTAAACATAATGCTGTTCATCTAGAAACAGATACTGCATTAATATGACTCTTATGAGCTAGAAGTGAAATTTTTTTCTAATTTATATCCTAGATTTAAATATGGGAGGTAGTAGATAATCTAGTATGACTTTTCAAATACTTAATAAACAATTCTCTTTCACAAAGAACTATATATAATAGTAGAAGAAATTACTGGATTTTGTAGATGTGAATATTGAAAATTTCATGACATTTTTTTAAAATTAGAGCTTAATCAAAATGTAACTAAGCAATGTATTAAAAACTGAATCAATAAACTGAAATTCTGGCATCCAGCAATAGCATATGTATTATTCTAATCCAGGGGTCCCCAACCCTATGCCCACGGGCACCATGGCACCCGCAGACTGTTTTACGTGTGCCCACCGCTATCTGAACACAATAAAACATTATTTATCTGATACAAATAAATTTATTTTTTAAAATTTCTTATAAATTATTGTATTATATTGTAATCAAATTGTAGGGCATACTATACTTTTACAGCATAAAAATATAAACGTTAATTATATATTAAAATTGTATTTTTGAAATAAATATTTTTTTGTACATTATGTGTATTATTAACAATATCCAACTATAAATTTACATTGAAAAAATAAATGGTGCTAGCCACCTAGTTGAAAAAATAAGTGGTGCCTGCCACCTCGCCGGTATTATAGAATGTGCTCTTAAGTGCAAAAAGGTTGGGGACCCCTGTTATAATCTATATAAGCCAACAGTGCTTTGAACTATCAAGATAAATCCAGAATATTGCCATATTCTGAAGAATATGTATCAAATGCAGCATCAATGATTAGATTACATGATGATATTAGGAAGATTAGCATTGGTAAGATGTATGCCAGAACAATTCTATGTCCGATAAGGTTTTTGTCAGAATGAATAATGTCTGATAATGTGTATGTCAGAATGATTCTATGTCTGATTAGGTGTATGTCAAAATGATTCTATGTCTAATAAGATGTATGTCAGAACAATTCTATGTCTGATAAGGTGTATGTCAGAATGATTTTATGTCTGATAATGTGTATGTCATAATGATTCTATGTCTGATAAGGTGTATGTCAGAATGATTCTATGTCTGATAAGATGTATGTCAGACAGATTCTATGTCTGATAAGGTGTATGTAAGAATGATTCTATGTCTGATAAGGTGTATGTCAGAACGATTCCATATTGTTGAAACTTGTAGCAATTTGGTGAGAAATATTTTGTGAATTAATATAGAAAGCTAAAGGGAAAAAATAAATGAAAAGTATTCAAATCATCTGGATGTTACATTTGATGCAATTGTTTTTGCAAATATTGCCTGAGAGCTTTAGGAAATATTGCAAGATATGAAAACAAGAGAAATAAAATTAAAGATCAATGCTGAAAAAATTGACATTTTAACAGTTTTTTTATTAGAAGAATCAAATAAAGATTGATGATGAAGTCCACAATTACAAATATATTTGTCAGATTAATTAACATATTTAGAAATATAATGGACAAAATCAGAGAACTAAAAGGTGGAGGAAGATATTTTTGTTAGAAATAAAAAGAAAGATATGTTTATAAAACAAAGATTTTTAAAGGATGCATTTTATAAGTTTTCCATATGGACTTGACATGTGGACATTTATCAGAAAAACAATGCAAAAACTTTAGACCATTCACTAAAATATAATGGTGTGTATTTGAAGTAATAAGGAAAAACGAAGTGAAATTTTCTGGGTGACATCAAAAGAATTAAGAGATTGAAATGGAATGTATAAGAAATATTGCTAGAATAAATGATAATAGATTAATAGTCAAGTGTTTTAAGACACATTTTCAAGAAATTGTAAAAGATCTTGAAAGAGACCATGAGAGATGGATAGATGAAATAAAAAAGTTTCCTCTGTAAATGTGGAAAAGAGAAGTTATGGAGCAGGGAAATGGGTTTTAATTTGGAACAACTTGCATCCTGTAGTGGATCAGTAATGCTTGAAAATGATGATGATAATGGTGGTCAGTTACTTGAAAGGCATTTCTTCCAATTCACCAAACTGACTTTTTTTCTATTTTCCTCTGTTGCTTATTCAGAAATGTCTACTTTAATTCCAATGCTCTTCTTACTAAGCTGTATTATTTATGTCTTTTAATGATTCACATAATCATTGTTGTCTCACTTTTTTATATTTTATAAACACGTGGAAATACCCTTAATGAATGAAAGGGTCAGTCACTGACTTGCATACAAAAATATTGTTCCTTAAGTGGTTAATTTCTAATCTAATGAATGGTTAGTCAGGATTATTAATATACTTCCATCTAGTGATTTTTAAAAGTTATGAGGGCAGTAAGTTTGACCCATATCAGTTAATTTGACACTTATCAATTAATCTTTAGTAACTGGTTACAAATATATATACTGAACAATGATAAAAATATGTGTAAGATATTGTGGTCTGAGCCAACTAATGAGTGCTAGTTCAGCACGAAATATGCATCTTGAGGATCATACATTTTTTTCACATCTTTGGTCATATCTTTATTATTACATTCCTCCACAAGATGTTAAAAGCAACATGAGAGT
The DNA here is from genome assembly GCA_028023455.1 of Epiperipatus broadwayi. Classification (NCBI taxonomy): domain Eukaryota; kingdom Metazoa; phylum Onychophora; class Udeonychophora; order Euonychophora; family Peripatidae; genus Epiperipatus; species Epiperipatus broadwayi. Next base: position 4,665,282 of record JAQFVV010006238.1, read on the forward strand.
GGTGTAGTGAAAATTATATTATAGAAGTGTTATTTATTAAGTAAATAATTAAATCAAATTTTAAGCGCAAACAGATAATATTGTAATAACGTGAAAGCTAAACACTTTCAAACAGATACGCTTTAAACATGCTTACATGAAAGCCAATCAGATGGAATAATTCAATCATGTGGGACTCTCAATTCTAAAACACAAGCCAGAACTATAATTGGAAATACAATTTTCTCCAAAATGGCTTCTTTTTGAGTTTTTGTGTTTTTATTATATATATATGCACTGCACAAAACTTTTTATATAGTAACTGATGTAAATTTGTTTTTTGTTTTTTTTTATATAACTCATAATTCTTTCAAACTTATTTTTTGTCACACTTATTACTTTTACTTTCATTTTTATTAATATATTCAAAACGTGAGTTTTAATGTTGAAAAATTTATTATAAAAAAAATAAAAGCGCTTTGATTTAATCATCTGACATTTTCAAGCATGAATAATTACTTTTTTTTATTTTGCTTATGAAATCTACCATCTTTAGCAATTAGCCAAATGATTACTTGAAAAGCGTTTTGGGGATAAGTTCCATATTTAGAAAAATATTTTTTCCCCTCCTAAATCTCTTTATAATAATAATAATAATAATAATAATAATAATAATAATAATAATAATAGGAGGAGTAGTAGTAGTTTAGTAGCAATTGTTATTGTTGTGAGCAGGCCTTGTTAAAGAACATAGCCCTATTTATTAGATGACGATAGAGAGTCGAAGATATTAATATAAAAAAATTTAAAGGTGAGTTTTATGATGACCATGTGAATCGATGAATTACTGCTTTTACAGTAATCACTTTATATTATAACAATCGACCCCTAAGCTATCAACAATTTTAACGTCTTTATTATATCTTCTGCAGTGTTTCAGTTATTACATAGTAGAAACGTCTGCCCATCCCTTGTATATGTATTAAATGGATTATGTCCTATACATGAGGGGTCAGATTGATCTATGGTGAACATGGGTTTGACAAGAATCTCAACCTCAGGGTGGCCTTTGAGCGTTCCATCATCAGATTATTGGATGGACAGTTGAAGAGTTGGAGTGTGGAGTAGATTGAAGTCTGTCCATTAAAGTATGAAGATTGGCTATCTTAATATATATCTGAGCACTTACAGCATATATGTGTGGAGATGGTAATCTGGACCAACTGATGATTGCTGGTTTAGCATGAAATACCTTTATTGGTGATTATTTATCTTTTCGACATATATGTGCTCAAGTGTATCAGTGTAATGAGATAGAGTGTAGAGTGGTGGGTGGAGTGAAAGTCTGTGGTCATATACCCTATATATTACATCTTCTGCAGGAAACTTTTTTTTAAAAAAACATTTGACATATTGGTTTATGAAGTTTCATGCAGTAGTAGGCGGCTGAGCTCTGGCACTTCTTGAACTCTAATGTCTTATGAAGTCCTCATTGATTATTATCATCATCATCATTGTTAGCAATCATATTTTTCTAATGAATGCATTTAATAAAAAGTTTTGTAGAGATAATTTTTTTAATGTAGGATCTGACTCTTACATGAAAACTATGCATAAGATCACTACAAAGGACTTGTTTAGGAAACTTATTACTCTTCCTACCATGTATTCAATCCAAAAATATTAAAAAAATGGCTTTTTTTACAGTGGCCATTCACTACTATCATATCCAGCTAAAGACCCAGATTAATTGTATGATTTTGTCATTTTATTTTGACAATAGTACAGGGCATATTTAATAAGATTTCCCAGTATTATATTACACCGGAAGTCCAGGTTTTATTTCCATACAATAAGTATGACAGAACCTTGTTTGAGATTGTCATAGAATGGCAGATTATGAATCTTGATGTTCATGTATTATAGCCAGTTTTGTCACTCCTATTGGTCAAACTTTTCACAATCTTTCAAGTAATATATTTTTCAATTATGTTTTTAGTGTGGTGGAATAACTGCAAACATGCTATTATTAAAAGCTGTTGTAGCATTATGATGAAACATCCTTTGTCTGATTCAGAAGTTTACCAGAGATTTAACTGCAACTCACCAATTAAGGCTGCCTCTGTTCTTAAAAAAAACTATTGACATATTTTTAGCAAATCATCATTAGCTAACAAAGCACTTTAATATTTAAAAATTTATTACTAAAAGAATGTATTTATAGTGTAACACGAGCAAAATATATATGGTAAAGCTACACATATATAGACATTACATATTTTTATTTTAAGAGAAATAGAAGAATGCAGTGATTAATTTATTAACAACAAAATAATGTAAAACAGCTTTCTTTTAAGAAACGTAATTGTATCAAAAGCAAATGACTATGTATACAGTTTTTTTTTATATATATATAAAGTAAAAGTTTAGATTTAGAATGGGAGGGAGGTGGAATAATTCTTAGCTCTCCTTTTTATAAATTACAGAAAAAAAATGTATGTGTGATAAAAAAAATAACAAATAAATGTAAAAATCAAAACAAAAGTTAATTTGTAAAAGGAAAAACTTTTAAACATAATTAATAAACAATTACTGGCTGATAAAAGAAAAAGAACTAATAATTAAATTAATTAAAACCACACAAACTTTTTCATCAAATGATGAGATAGTTAGTTTAATCTTGGAATGAGATTAGATAGCCGAAAATGCAAGAATTAATTAAACTTGATCTCAGTCATGATAAAAATAAAACAATGGGAGGGGAAATATAAAAGAGAGAAGAGAAATAATTAGGAGAAGCAGTTAGATTATTATATAATGTTAAAATATAAGTACTGTTTCTATTATTATTAATGCTCTGCTCTGATAGTATTGCTATTGAAAATAAAGAAGAGAAGAGTGGTCAGATAAAGGTTGTTGGAAAAGCTGTCCATGTTTTCAGTATGCAGTCATTACTGAAGACTGGCTTATCAACATGCAGTGCTAAAGAAGGTAGGAGTGTTTGGCTAGCCTTCGAGTCTAAGTCCTCAGTATTATCAGATGTTCAACCAGAAATGAATGGCTAACCTGTGATATGTAAGCTGTCAATAATCTCCCTCTCTCTCCCATTGACAACTTGAAGAATGGAAAGGAAACTAGAAACCATTGATGGAAATCAAAATGCCAATGGGTTGGTGGTCAACAAGTAAAAGGAATCAAATAGAAAACTGAACAAATAAAGGTGTCATGTGCTAGTATAAAACCTTGGTAAATATAATTTTCTTTTTTCTTCCATTACAAATGTCTAGGCATATATGTGTTAATGGATGAATTCTAATGGACTATCATAACTACAGCCTAATGAAATCTTTAATATTTCTTATGTAAACTTTATTATATTATGTTATACTTATATGTGAGTGTATAAAATAAATATTGGTTTGCTTTATTGTTACTTGGTCCATTCTCTCTCTTGTAACTGCATCACAAGTAAATTAGTTTTTAAATGATTATATGTGTTGAATAAACATGTCAAAGACTCCCCCTTTACAGCTGAGAAGAAAAGCCAGCCATGGGATATTTCAAGTGCTGAATTGTAAACCTGTCATCCGAAGCATGCTGACTATATAACCTATAGTTGACAGGGTTTGAATCTAGCATCGAGGTTGGGCCATGGTCATCAAATATGGCCATTATATTTTGTATAGCTTGATCTGTCTGTGGGTATCATTGATGGCTATGCTATCAATAGTATTCTTCCCCTGCTTGAAGGGCTGATCCATTCCTGTAGTATTAAATTTATAAAATAATTACCAAGAAGGTATGTATTAAGTGTTATAAGTTAAACTTATTGTTGATATTAGACTAGTTAAATTCTAAAGATTAATAAAATTTAGATTCCAAAAATTTTTATAAAAGGTATTTTAACCTAGCAAGAGTAATCTCTTTTTCGGACCTGGTTCAATAGGGACTCCTCAAAACATTAAGCACTTTCTGTGCACTATTGCTTGAATTGGTTGATAAAAAGAGTACAGTTATCAGCTTACAGCAAATTTAGAAATCAAGATGATATTTTTCATTTAATTAATTTAGTTGACTTATGAGATTTTAGTGCAGAAGTAGATAGAAGATTCCACTTTGAGTTAATTACTGGAATTTTTCATTATATAAGATGTTATTTCTCTTTTTTTTCTCCAAGTCTGCCACCCACATGTTTAACACAATATTCATTAAATACTTATGATTTGACTGTAATTTATGATTTATTTTTACTGAATATTTGGATACCTTTAGCATTTTATTTTTTTATTTATTTAAAAAAAACCACATCAGTTATTGCCATTTTTTCATATAAATAACGCATTTGAGTTTGATTTACATTTCTTATAAAAACTACCATTATTCATGCTGCATCTGAGGTCATTTTAAATTATAATTTGTTTTTATATCACAAGTACAACATAGTAACTCTAAATTGCTGAACAACAGCTTGATTGAATGAAAGTATAATATTGAGAGAGTAGTACCAAGAAAATGAAAGTCTGCTGCTAAATTTAGAGTCAAGTACAGTACTTGTGAAATTCAATTTTTAAAAAATATTTTCTCACTTGTGAACAAGTGAATTATTACGTTTTGAGATAGTTGATACAGTGATTCAATGGAATTTATCCTGAGTCTTGATCACTAAATGGACACCAGATAGTAGTGTCATCCAAATACTCAGATTAGTTTCTAGCTATTGTGGCATGTACCATTTTTATCCGTCAGCAGCATTGGAAGTGCTTCACACATTCAGTTTGAGATTGTTGATTTTTATTGGTATTGTGTAATTGTTGACCGGGTTTTACTGTTATTAATTTTATATAAGGTTAACACTCAGTGTGAAGTGGAGTATAATACAAACATCGTAAATATCTGTAATCAGTAAACTGCAGAAAAGATAAGTTTTATAATAAAAAATTCTGATCTATAAGTTTTGTCAAAACTCAACCTCATCAGCTGTGCTTAGTATATCTCTAGAAAAACTAATATATATATATATATATTATTGTTTAGATTTAATATGGTTGATAAAGAAATTCTGTTATAAATAATTGTTTTAAAAAGCATTTGTTGTATTTTGTTAATAGTTATCTAATTATGAATAGTTACAAATCTTTATTCAGACTTCACTCTACAGAAAATATTAAAATTATTATTAAAACATAAAAATATCATGTGACTTCATCATACACATTTCTTTTCAGGAGAAACTATGTTTATTTTAATTCAGTCTTGCCATATAAGACTCTCAGTTGGCCACATATATTTTCTGGTAATGCTTGTTAAATATTTATCCTATCCTGTTCAGTTCATATTGATTTCTGGCTTAGTGAGTACTTAAGACTAGATCGAGTCCTCTGGGTATTTGGGATTTAATATACCTTTTATCCAGCAGGTATTTTTACTCTTTTTTTATTGGATGAAAAATGCATTAGGTTCATAAAAATTTTATTCATTCTTTTTATTGATGGATGCAATAACTCACAAACTAATCAGGAAATAGAAAATCTAAGATATAGATGCATTAAGCAGTACTGTTTAGTGTCTATTTACTGCTTATGCTCACAGTAAATGACAACTTTGGAGTAGAATAAATAGGGTTTGCTCCTAAGATTATGGTCCATATACTTTTTTAGTCCAATTCGTTTTCAGAATTTTCATTAATATATATATATATATCTGATTGAACATTGCTGCAAGACTTTAGCAGCTTGTGCTTAATATGAATGTATATAAAATCAGCTTCAAAGAAACTGCAGAGACTGGAATTGGAATTAATCTACAATTTTTAATTTACTCTAAATAGTGTAAACACAGCTAATTTCTAGAATTATTATTTTAGCATGAGTGTGCTAATAGCTCTAAACAAGCTTTTCTGATAAATGTCAGAAGAGAGAACATTTAAAAAGAGAAAACATTTAAAATCTCTATCTGGAATTATCCCTATCCCCAAACCGGTTTCAAGCTGATGGCTCTCCTCAGTGAGGCACTAGGATAATCAGACTCTAGATCTAAAATACCAAATCAAGTGCAGCATTTATCTAATATTTATCTATTAAGTAGAAAATCTGAAATTTTCAGACATCTATGTGTCTTCAAATCCACATATCTAACTTAAATAGCCATATTGGACTGAACTAAATTCAGATACACCATATATTAATAGCTTTAGCAATATAACATCACCAAAGCAAAACTATAATAGTAAGAAAATCAAGTTAAGTCAATTCATGTGATGTATGACTTGATTTTCTTACTATTATAGCTTAAAAATATGACTCAAACATGTAACATGTTTTAAGTAAAAATTTGAGGCATTAATTCCAAATTTTAGTCAATAATTTCTCATTAGTGTAGTGTTAGCCTATCATTATTTTTTTAATAACAACCATATTCTTCCATAAAAAAAATTAGTGCTGGGAAAATATACTTTTTAAATTAATTGTTGAATTATGAATTTTTCTCTCTCTCTCTCTTTGCTTTGTTCCCCTAGTTAATAATTGCTAAATACCTCTTGATTGATAAATAATCAGTCGAATACCAGGTTTGCCATAGGCCAGCTACCTGAAAGATAAATAATAAAATTTCAATTGTCTGAAAAATATCACCTGAATTTAAATACTTTATTGTGGGAGTAATAATAAGATAATGTAATATTCTATATACCACCTTTATATATATATATTGTGTGTAGGTTTGTGTACTAAATGCCATTAGGTAAAAATTTGATTTGATCTAACTACTTTTAATTTAAATTGCTGTAGTTATAAAATTTTAATGAACATTATTATACTATAATGAAATATTTATAATATAGACAATATATAAAAATTGAACGGGAAAGGGATTATATGATAATAACTAAATAAAATCTCACTTCTGTTTTTGACGTTAAGCTGATATATTTGAACGCGCTAAGGGTTTTGCATAGTTGCAAAGATCATTTACTTCTTTGGGTCAAGAAAGATGAGATTGATAAGGGAATTAGTAAAAAGGGACAGAATACCGGTCAACTTGTTAGAACAATCTTTAAGAAAAAGTAAAAGATAAATGGTAGAACAAAGTTAATAGTGCATAAAATGATATTTAGGCTCATTTCAATGTATGAAAGTAAAGTAAGATTAGATCAAAAGGATTAGATGAGAGATTTGAAGTGGAAGGTAATTATGAAAGTATTTACAATGAACGTGACAAATAAGTAGAAAAGGTTGAAAGAGAGTAATATTGATTCCGAAAGAGTTTCTAACGATACGAACAAAGATAATAAAAGTTATACTTGTAACTTTTATTAGCTTACAAATCTAAGATATTTATAATAATATATATATATATGCATTTCTGCAATTCCCTGTATGATTTGGAAATGATGGAATGGTTGACTCTTGAGTTCAAAATTTTTGGATTATAGTCTATCTCTGCCACTTGTTATACTCAATTTCCGTATGAACTTCCAACCATTGTACCATTTGATTATTTTATTTATACAACTTTTATTTAGTATGTATATTTGTGTGTTTATAGTAAATATGTTTTGTTTTGTCTGTTTTATATACGTGATTTAAAACCACAGACTTAAGTAAATGCAAACGAATATAAATACAAACACGTGTAAATACGTTTTATAATATATATTTATTAGTGAAACGTGAATAGAAATATACATCTGTACTTACATTATATTTACAATTGCTATACTCTGCCTGTTACTGTTGGCAAAGTATGGCTTTTAGTTTTGGGGTGAACTACGGAAGAAAGGACTGCACATGCCTTTATAGATTTCCCTACCACTTCCAGCCATATCTTGGCAGCCTGTCTTGTGAATAGATGTGATAACACTTCTATCTGTACTATGACAATTGGCCTCTTGTCAATATTTAGTTTTAGCAGTTTCCAGTTCTGTGGGCTTACCTCACTATGTCAACCGCTTACTTGTCTGATGAACATGTATTCTGTTTTTTCAGGTTTGATAGTAGTTCTCTGCAGAATATGCATGGAGAACATGAATTCTGACTTTCAGCTTTATGACAGTAGTTCTCTGATCCTACCTTCAAAAATTCTATTTATTATTAGATACCCATCCTTAATGGAAAAATTTGGATTCAGTGAGCATCATTGCCTTTTGGCTTATTCTCACCATTGGTTGTGTGTTATCTATCTGTATATGCATAGATTTATGGAATGAATGCTTAATCTGATCTAGATAAGAAGGAATCTGGCCAGTCCATTATTTCAAGGTAAGATGTGGTATGACAAAATAATTGAGTGATTGATGGTTTGGGAGGTCTTATGATGTTTGAGTGTACAAGAAATAACTGATGAGTTTCAATCCAGGAATTTGTTGCCATCTGTTTCTCTATTAGTGTATTAAATTGCATTGGATGTACTTATAAAAGATGGACAAATGTACACACTTTTTTACTTAACTCTTATCTTAAATAGTGGAAATTAATATTTTCAGTTAAAATTTTTTGAAGAATTTGTTGTAGCTGGCTCAAGAATTATAAGTTTTTTGATCGATGATTCATGGGCCACAGCTGAGCTTGAACATTCCGATGAATTCCCAAGAAGTGACTCATTGAGATATTTTATTTACTTGTCCAATTATGTTATTTGACATTTATGTCCATTCTGATATGTTTATAGTAAAATAAATAATTGAGTTGTCAGTTGCTTGGAAGGTTGTATGATGTTTAACACTAGAATTGACCATACTAAAGTGCACTGGGTATATTCATAATAAAGGATTTCTATCTTAAATAATGACATTCAATGTTATTTTTGGTTAAAATTTATTCAAGGATATATTTATCTGGTACATGTATGGACATTCACTCAAAATAGCTTGTAAGATAGGCAGACTTTTATTTAAATAATGTAAATGATATTGCCCTGCCCTAATGTAGTGCATTGTAAGAATGATGAGCTCAAGGAGTACAAATTAATTGATGATTCATGAATTGCAGCTCACCTTGCTTACCTCCAGTTTTTGAATGGTATGTAATCGCTTAAGCGATGAACTATTTGGTTACATTTTAATGACCTATATTCGAAAATGCAGTGAATCAATAGAAAATATTCTAATATCTCAGAGAAAAATTGTTGCCATTAAGTCTGTGATCAGTCAGTCATTTATCTAAAAACCCAACTTTTTAATTAAATTTTTTATAAACAGAAAATCTTGATTTTAATTGTCATATTTTCTTATGAGTATTATGTATAATATACTATTATTAATATAAACACACAATAGAAACAGTCTTCTGTGCACTTTAAAACAATACAAATGTAATATTTTATTACCCTATGTTGGAATATCAGGCAAATGCACTAATATACTTCATTTTTATAGATGCAGACCTACTTGATACCCTATATTTTTAAGGAGACACCCAAAAAAATTGACATTAGAGAGTAAGATCTTAGAGAATTACTAAATCTGTTGAATATGTCATTTATATATTATGAAGTTTTATCATCATTAGTATCGAAATTCATTTTAAAAATAATTCTGTAATATTTGCCATGGAATTACACGATGGTTGCATACCAAAGTAACATGTTAACATGACATTTAATTGGACTAAAATGATAGGTTTCACTTTCCTCATCTCCAAATTAATGTAGGAGCTTTTAGCTTCTGAATTTACTATTGTTGGCAGTCTGCTAATATATGTACTTAGAACAATGTTATTTGTCTTGCCTCTGGCTAGACCACTGGTATATATTGATATTTTTCATAAAAGAACAATGAATTTAATATTTAACATAGAGGCTAAACTCTCCATAAAGTAGTTCCACCAGTGCAAACCAGAGTAATCAATAGATGCAAGAAGGTTTGTGCATAAAATCCCTATCTAATACCTACTCATCCCATATCCCTAGACTAATTTTTAGCTTGTGGCATTTATCAATGAGGAGCTTTGGATATGAGAGCACTGCATCTAGATCTTAGGATCTAATGCAAACCTCCAGCAGCCACTTTTTATCTTATTAGCTAATTATAAAGCTTTGAGTCCAAAATGAAAACACAATAATGTTTTCAATTCAAGCTCATCAACTTATAGTTGTATAGATCTGAACTCAGTTCAGCATCCATATTTTTTGGTGTCTTTGATTCTTTAATAACCACAGCCACCATAATCCTATTGGGCAGGATTGGTTTTAAACCACTAAACTTCACATATTCACTTATTTCTTATGCTTATACAGGTCGTTTATACAGAGACTGAACTATACATACAGTAGCACCACTAGTGCATGCCAGAGTAATCAATGGATGCAAAAAAGTTTGCACATTAAATCCCTATCTAGTGCCTACTCATCCAATGTCCCTAGACTAGTTTCCAGCTTGTGGCTTTCATCAATGAGGAAACTAGTTTGGAGATATTGGTTGAGTAGGCACTAGATAGGAATTTCATGCACAAACCTTTTGCATCCATTGATTACTCTGGTTTGCACTGGTGTTGCTACTGTATAGAGAGTTCAGTCTCTGTGTAAACAGCTTGTATAAGCATAAGAAATGGTGATCATGTGATGTTTAGTGATTTAAAACCAATCCTGCCCAATAGGATTATAGTGAGCGTGCTTATTAAAGAACCAAAGACACCAAAAAATATGGATGCTGAACTATACAACTATATAAGCTGATGAGCTTGGATCATAAACATTATTGTGTTTTCATTTTGGGCTCAAAAGCTTTATAGTTAGCTAATAAGGTAAAAGGTCACTGCTGGAGAGTTGCATTAGATCCTAAGATCTAGACACAGTGCTCTCAGATCCAAGGCACATTACTGATGATAGGTACTAGATAGGGATTTTATGCACAAACCATCTTGCATCTATTGATTACTCTAGTTTGCACTAGTTAGCTAATAAGGTAAAAGGTCACTGCTGGAGAGTTGCATTAGATCCTAAGATCTAGATGCAGTGCTCTCAGATCCAAGGCTCATTACTGGTAATAGGTACTAGATAGGGATTTTATGCATAAACCATCTTGCATCTATTGATTACTCTGGCTTGCACTAGTGGTGCCACTTTGTAGAGAGTTTAGCCTCTGTGTAAACAGCTTGTGTACACATAATAAATACTGATCATGTAATGTTTAGTGGTTTAAATTTAATCTTTATTATCCATCACAAGGTAAAATAATATTATATTTACTTTTTTTTTCTTCTACTCATTAATATTTGTGTAATATTGTATGAGGCTTTGTTTCAGGAGTACACAGTATTTAATTAAACCAAATAACAAAAGGACCAGCTTTATTCCTTCAGCTGGTCAAACTTTATGTGAAGTCCTGAGCAATAAATCACAAATGTTTTTTTTAATTATTATAGATAATTGTAATTTATGGAATCTTTCATTCATTGATATTTTATAATTTTTGCAGGCTGATTACTATTTAGCTCAGTGGCCTGAAGTTATTGGAAACATTTAGGAAGATGCAACATTTTATAGACATTTAATTTTATATACAATAAGGAGGCAACAAGTTCTTTTGATTTTTTTTTTAATGAAAAGATTTTAACAACTACTGGCAAAGGCTTTTAAACTTATAACAACCAGATCATAATACTGCTTTAATGGCTGTTGGTTCAATAGCACTTTCTGGTTTGGTGTTTTTAATTACGTGTTTTTTAATTATATTTATCTACTGATATTTAAACAGTTTTAGTAAAGCATGATGTGCTAGTATTTTGTAGAGTCAAGAATTTAAGATATATTGATACTATTCACTGAGAATTTTAAAAGCAAAAACAAAGATCTGATTATTATTTTACATGCAGTATTAAACAAATATAAAATGTTTTTTTTTTTTTTACATGGTGGCAAGTAGTAGCAAAAACTATTATTGTAATAATCAGATCACCCCATCATTAAATTATCTTGCAGATGGTCCATAGAAAAAGGATTAGAAGAACATAAAATAATAATTAAAGAGTAGAGAAAGGATATATCTAAAGTAGCAGGCCATGAATAAATTAATAAATATATATTCATTTGGGAAAGAACACAAATGTTGGACTAGGAGAGGAATGAAGAAAATTTAAAAAAGCTTTTCACATGACTGGTTAATAATTCTATATGTCAACCTGATGTAATAATTCATAACATTTGGAAACTATTCTTATCACTTTCATTAAGAACCATGACTTGTTTACATTGGAAATAATATGGTAAATATGCAGCTTTAGATTGCTGTTTTACTATTATCTTAATTGCTATTAATATAAGGACTTTTATAACACAGTTTCTGCAGACCTGCTTCTGTTGAATTATTAATTGGAAAAAATCTGAAGAGATCAGTAGGCAGTTGCAAAGATAAATCATCTTACTTTATTGTTTATGACAGAAATAAATTCCTTCAAGACATTCCTTTCTTCTGGTCCAATTTTCACAGCATAGTTTTTATAATTAAATAATATGATTTTTCATTTATTTTTTAAATATTTCTGATTATTTTTGTGTACTAATTAGTTGCTAGTTATTTTTTTTAAAAAAAAGAATACTCAGATACACTTTAATTTTATTCATTTATGTTTTATTTTTAAAAACAAAATAATAAAATTGACCATCATATTGACAAAAGAAATCATGGCATGCATAATGTCATTAGCTGTCAGAATTGAAAGAGTTAAAATCTTATCAAATATATCATAATTATAAAGCAAATATTGAATATTAAAGCAGAATTTGATAGATATACCATAAATCCATATTTTTTTTTTAAAAAAGGAATTAAAATAAAAAAGTTTATTTATTTTGTGAGGATTGTTTACCTTCACATCATAGATGTCATGTTACATTCTTTGTTCTTATTTACAATTCATTTTTTCAATATTTGTAAAGTTGGAGTATGATTTTTTAGAATGTTTTTCATGTGTAAAATCAATTAAAAAGAAATCAATTGCAATTTCTTGAGTCTTAGTATAAAATAAAGATTTTATGCAGAAATGAAAGGATAAGCATTTTCCAAAACTTCCACTAGGGGCAGTAATAAAAAATGTCCGAATTTGAAAAGGTTAACCTCATTTTTAATTTTAAAAATGGAGAAATCATGGTGATTTTCTTAGAAAAGCATATTAAATTTTTATTGGCTATTGTCTTTGACAAAATGTTGTATTTGATTAGAAGAGACACCTTAAATTCAGTATTTGTGATGCTAAAGATTTCTAATTTGATATTTCTTTTAGTACTATAAGTATACTGAACAGTAATTCCCTGAAGAAAAGAATATCATTTACATTATGCTATATATTAACTTGAGTGTTAATACTAATCACTAAATGTACTTGAAGAGTTTAAATAAAGTTTGAATTTTTCTAAAGACAAATAATTCTAGAGGCCATCAAATTTCAACACAAATAGTTTAACAATAATGTTTATTATTATTTAATAAACATTACAAAGTATTTATGTGTATGTGTTTACCTTCAATACATGTTTCCTAATTCAAATAGTATATATATATTTTTTTTCTAGTATAACAATTACAATTTCTAATCACAACTTCCACAAACTTTTTTCATATTTAAAAATTGTTCTCTTCCTACGTTGATGTTTTTTCATTTGCACCTATCTTGCTTACAATGTTGCATCATTCTTTATTAAAAGAGGAGTGTTATATAAAAAATATATAGGATTTATATTTTGTGGAATTTTAGATTTTATTTAAAGATAGAATATATCGATTTGCTCATTAGATGTTTTTATATATAACTAAAGAGGATTTGATCCCATACTTTCAAGATTTCTTTGATCATTCACTCTATCTTATATAACCAATACACATGACCACATACATGTGAAAAAGATGAATGATTCCAATATATGTATTTCATGTTAAATCAGCATTCATCAGTTGGACTAGATCATTATCTCCCACATGTATATATAATCAGTGCTTTGTTTTATATTAAGATAGCAAATCTACAATCTTTAATGGACAGGTGTCAATCCTCTCCACTCTCCAATTCTTCATCCATCTATATCAATGAACATCGGATTATGGAATACTCATAGCCCTTGAAAGTCTGAGTTCAAATCCCCTTTAATTACAAATAGATAGAGATTATACTTGTATCTAATGTTATATATATATATATATATATATATATATATATATATATATATACTTCTTTAAATATATATATATATATATATATTCCTATTTAAAGAAGTATTTGGTTTTTGGCAAATATATGTACATTTTTATTTAATTATTTTATTTAATGTCAAATGTATCATCATTTTCAGTTATCAATCCAATGTAGGATAATCTCTCAAAGTTTATTCCAATTTCTCCATTTTATAACCTTTCTACTTTGCACCCACCAGTACACTTTCTTACTTTATTCTTCCAACTCATATATAGTCCTTTTAGGTCCTTTGCAATCTTTTAGTATCTAGATTAAAATCTTCAAGTGACCATCCATTATCATTCCTTTTAGAAATATGTCCATCTTAGATCCATTTCAGTGCCTTAATTTTTCCAATGATATCAGTAGTACCAGTTTGTTCTCAAACCTTTGTTTTTGATTTCTTCTTATTACTCCTATTAGGTATCTTTCGTCTCTTGTAGAATGGTCTGCAGTCTCTGAAATGCTCTTTTTGTCAAATGTCTAAGTATCAGATCTATAAGAAAGAACTTCTAAAACATATCACTTGGAAAATCTTTTCCGAAATGTTGGCATATTTTCCTTCAACATTATTGATACCAAAAGCATTCTATCCAAGTTTAATTCTATTATCCATTTAATACACTATGTTTCCATCTGTACTAAAAATCTGACCAAAGTATTTGTGATTATTTATTTCTTTTAATTCATGAAAACCAATCTTTGATTTATTCTTGTGAAATAAACTTGTCTTTTTACCATTTATCTTTAGCCCTGTTCTCTTATTTTGCATCTAATAATTCTTGCAACATTGCCTAAAGCTCTGAATCAGTTATTTGCAAAAGCAGTCATATTTTCTGAAAAATCCAAATGACTTAAATAATTTCCATTCAATTTTACTCTTTTAGTTTTTCATTTTAAAGCACAAACTGCTATAAAAAAGTTTTGGAAATATGGAATCCCTCTGATATACATTTTTTTTAATGCTAATGTTTTTAGTATTATATTTTCTTATTTTTCTCTTTCACTTTCTTTGCATATCTTCATATAATCATATATATATATTTCTTATAACACTTCTTTCATATACACTTCAATGTAAACAAATTTTCTTAAAAACTTCTTTATTTTCCTTACAGTTTTGACTGTCCAGCAGTCTTCATCATAGCTCTAAGCTTTTTCTCTGCTAAAACTTTTTTATTTTCCTTAGTTTCGACTGTCCAGCAGTCTTCATCATAGCTCTAAGCTTCTTCTCTGCTGGACAGTCGAAACTGTAAGGAAAATAAAGAAGTTTTTAAGAAAATTTGTTTGCATTGAAGTGTATATGAAAGAAGTATTATAAGCAATATATATATATGTGTGTGTGTGTGTTTAGTATTACTATGTAATCTAATCATTGTAATTTCATAAGTGATAATATTCCACATCTATATCTTTCGGATTTATTACTTTAAACATCATAGAAATGCTTATGGAATCAAATGCCTTTTCACAATCTTTTAATGTTCATTCATATCCATTCATCCTTTTTACATCTTCTCTCAATATATGGATGTGATCTACTATGTAAAACAACTTGTAAATCCAGTTTGTTCTTTAAGTTGTTTAAAATCCCAAATTTTTTGTAGACAAATTGTAATTATCATAGGAAAGATTTTTACATTACTCATAAAAGATTGATTGGACTAATTTATCTGTAGACGGATTGTAATTATCATGGGAAAGATTTCACAAAGTATTGATAAAAGTCTGATAGAACTCTAATTTATAATATTTTCTTTACTACCTTTTTAAAATATCAATATTACTACTGCACGTTTCCAATCATTTGTTACATTTTTATCATTTAGACAATTGGTATATAACTTTGTCAACTATTTTTCTATTTCTCCACCTGTTTCTTTAATTAAGTTAGGAATTAAGTTAGGAATACATTTACTAGGTAATTCTTATACCACCGGATTTATTAATGGCTCAATAAACTACAAAATCATATTTTCTTGGTGTATATCAGCATTTTTTGATATTCATTAATATTTACTAAGGCAATAAACCTAAAGCATGTGCAGTTGAAAATGCGATGGTAGGGCCCTCTACAGGTCTTAACCACAAGCTTATTCATTAATGTAGATTTCTTTCCATGGATATTCTAGTAAAGTGAAAGGATTTAAATGAAATATTGTATTAAAAATATTCCAATCGATTACTGCTATGAAGTTCCTAAAAGTTTTGAGCATTGTGACAGCACTGAACCATGATGCATGGTTCTTGAACTCCAGACTTTCTCTTTATCTCTCTAGGAAGACATATAGGGCAATGCCATGTATTTAAAATCTTTTAAAGTTACAAGAAAATTCATCAAATAATATTGTTGTCCTTTTAACTGATTTTTTTTATGTCAAGTTTTTTTAACCATTGAAACTTTTATTAATACCAAAATATTATTGATTTTCATGCAGATTATATATATATGCCTCTCTTTTTTTTTGACTTATGATGCCATCAATAAAAGTAAAATAATATTTTCTCAGGAGAATCTTTTTAAATTGTATCTTAGGCTAAAGTTTCGTTAAAGATTAAATTTCCAATAATATATTAAAAAAAAAAACGTTATCCCTCTACAATATTTAAAGAATAAGTTTTCTTTCTGTTTCTTTTATAACTTGATATCCTTCGATTTAACAAATAATTCTATTTTATTTTATTTAAAAAAGAAAAATAGTTGAAACTCAGTATTGTTACTCAAATTCTTTGACTAAAATCTATGATTGATAGGTAATATTAGAGTTCAGCTGGAAATGTGCTTAGTGGATTTTATATAAATACAATGAGAAACATTAGAATTTACTTAGATTTGCTTTAATTATTGGCTGATTTATTATTAATTAAAGAAAATTGAAAATGGGATTGAAGAGTGTGACGCATTTAATCAAGTAAAAAAAAATATTAATATACTTTTTAGTTGCCATTTATAACCTCTTTCTACGCATATCAATGAAAAGTTATTCAGTTTTATGATACTATTATTTTAAAATGCACTATTTATAAAACTATAGTATTTATAGTGGAAACATAATGGATGAAATTAATCACAGAATTAAACTTGTTTGGAGTGCTTTTGGTAGAAATAACTTGATACTTAAAAGGAAATATGCCTATGTGTTTGAAAAGGAAGGTTTTTAATAAATGTGTTTTGCCAGTTCTTACTTATGGATCTGAGACTTGGACACTTAATAGAAGAGCAATACAGAGACTCTAGACCACTCAAAGAAGTATGGAGAGATGCATGTTGGGGGTAACAAGAAGAGATCGAAAACCCAATGAATGGGTAAGAGAACAAACAGGTGTTACTGACCTCGTTGAAAAAATTAAAAGATTGAAGTGGAGTTGGGCTGGACATATTGCTAGAAGAGATGATAATAGATGGACAATTGTAATATTAAACTGTATTCCAAGAGATTGTAAAAGACCCAGAAAGAGACCACATGTGAGATGGATGGATGAAATAAGAAAGTATGCAGGGGTGATGTGGAGAAGAGAAGCTAAACATCGGAGAAGATGGATTAAACTTGGAGAAACCTTCATCCTACAGTGGATTGATAATGGTTGAATATGATGATGAGTATTTATAGAATTAAGATTACAAGTGTATATATGAAAAAGGAAATAAATTTACTTGAGCAACATGTTTGAGATGCAGCCTTAATCTTAAAAAAGGTGTTTCATTATTTTTTCCTGATTTTTGATAAATCTTTTTCGCTGTCTTGTGGTACATCTGAATGGACATTTGGAAAAGTTTTTAAAGAGGTTGGGAAAGATATCTTGAGTTTAGTTTTGACTCATACTTTGTCCAAATGGAAAGAAAATACTGCATCCAAGAAAATAAAGGCTTTAGCAATGGTATAATGTCTTCAAAACTTCAAAATGATATTATTTTTGTAAGAAAATAAATTTTGATCGTCAGTTACTGATATATATATATATATATGTGTGTGTGTGTGTGTGTGAGTGTGAAAATTTGAGGGAGCCAATTTAAAATTGCACATGTAATAAGAAAAGAAAATATTATAGCAAGTATGTTTTTTAGACATTTTAATGCAATAGAGTATAGATCCATATCTTAAGTATTGCTGAAAACCATTTTTTTTTTCTGTTCGAGTCTTTAATTAATTAATGTTTTCATATTTTATTTTCATATTTGTGAACAAATGGAATTATGCAAAACTTCCTTCAAGTTAAAAGGGAGTGTGTGATAACAAAGGAAATTAAATCAAACTATGAGTGGTTGAAATATTACAATATGTCAAAGAAAATTCCCTAGTATAGAACTAGGGTTATGTGGAAACATGTTGGGCAAGAAAGATTTTACAGTGTGCAAATTTAATAGATAGTCAATTTATTTTTATTTATTTATCAAAGAAATGGGATAAATGTGTAGAGAATATATGACACATATGTCATTTTGTGGAGTAGGAAAAATAGATAGGAAAATATCTAACTTACAGAAATGGATATGGATTTTAAAAAATGTATAAATCATAAAATAATTTAAGGTAACAATAGGAGCTTTTGGTGCAAGAATGAGCTTTGTATACCAAGGGAAGAGAACAAAACTGAAATGAAGATTTAAAATGTAGAGGTAGTTTACATAGTAATGAGAGAAAGGGTATTAGATTTATTTTTGGAGTGAAGGATGTTGTAATAAGATGAAGGTAAATTGTATGGGGAGTGGAAGAAATTTAAAAATATGAAAAAGATAAAGAATTCAAGTTTATAATGAAAATGGCAAATATCAGATAGAATAGTAAAATGAATGAAGTTCACTAAATGATAAAAGAAAAAGATTTTAATTTAATGATGTAAAAAAATAAAAAATAGATAAGTTTATTGTGATGTATAATGATTTCCGAGAAATGGAGTGATTAAATTTCCAAACAGTGTTTCTGAGAACAGAGTCAGTGCACAGAAATTTGTAACTTCATTTAAGGAAAAATCATTTTTCATCATACCATATAGTTTTTTAATATAAGATTGTAAAGTCACGACTGTGAATTTCTGTTCGTAATCTTTATTGAAGCATGGCAACAAATTCAAAGAAAATTACAAATTGAATTTTAAGAAAATACATTATTATTCATTCAAATTATTTAGTTTTTAAAACCATCAAAACAACATGATCATCATTTCATATACTTACACAGGCTTTTAATAGCAGTTGCAAACTCTCCAGACAGAAATGCCAAGAAGTGCAAATCTTTATAATCAATGGGTGCAGAAATATGTGTGCATAAAATCTCTATCTAATATCTACTTACCCAATACTCCCAGACTAGTTTCTAGTTTATGCTTTCATCAGTATAGACTATACAAGCAAATGAGCTTGGATTGAAAACATTATGGTGTTTTCATCTTGGGCTCCTAGCTTTATAGTTAACCAAGTAGGTAAAAGGTAGTTGTTGGAGGATTGATCTAGGTGCAGTGCTCTCATATCCAAGACTCCTCACTGATAAAATGCCACAAGCTAGAAACTAGTCTGGGAATATTACATGAGTAGGCACTAGACAGGGATTTTATGCACAAACCTTCCTGCATCCATTGATTATGAAGCCTTGCACTTGGTGGCACTACTGTTTGGAATGATGCATTATATGTTAGTAATGGGGTATTAAATTACTTAGAAAAAGTTCAAAGGGAGGTAGGAAGACATGCATTGCATGCAGATGTATGGACAGAAAAGGAGGCAATTCAAGGAGAAATGGGATGGTCAAGTTTTCATATGAGAGATGCAAAAAGTAAAATGAAAATGTTTGGTAGATTGCAGGTTATGGGTATTAAAAGAATAGCCAAAATAGTATTTAATTGGGTTATGAGTGAAGGGCAGGCAACAAGATGGGTAAGAAAGGTAATACAGTATGCAAAAGATTTGGATAAAGAATTTATATCAGTATATTTGTACAAAAGATGGGATGATTATGTTAGGAGGATTGTTGAGTGTTATAGTGGTAAGGAATGGGATAAAAGAATACATTTATTAATAAAGAATAGGGAGTTAGAGAGATGGAGAACTAGTTTGGAGAGTAAAAAGAGTTTAAATATATATAGAAATAAACAGAATATTAGGTGCGAGTTAATATTTGATAATAGTAAGGAAAGTAGTTTATTGTTTAAGGCTCGAACAGGATCTTTAGCAACAAGAGAATATACACATAAATGGAAAAATATGGGTGATTTTGTCTGCAAATTGTGTAAGGAAGGCATAGAAAATATTAGGCATTTATTAATTGAATGTAAATGCTTGAAAACAAAAAGTGCACATATAATGAAGTTATGGAAAAATAAATATGAAAAAAGTGATTATACAGAAAGTAGATTATTGGTTTTTATGTTGGGTTTGGAAAAAGATAAGGGGATTTACATATAAAGGCCATAGAGTTGACAAAGATTATGTTGTGGAAATGGGATGGAGCAGAATATTGGAAAACATAGACTGGGGGATGGAAAATAAAGTGGCTAACAGGTTTCTCTGGGCATAATTTCTGAGAGATTCTTGACTTCGTTTAAGGAGAAGCTACAGTACATCACATCACATATTGCTGCTATATTCACTTTTTATTGTATATAAATTTAATAAAAAAAACTTTTACTTCCATTTTTTTTATGCTTTGAAAATAATCATTTTGGACCAAAGATATATATATATTAATATTTACAGATAATAATTCGCTTCCAAAGTAATATTATAAAAGAGAATGGAGAATTTTTGAAGCTAAGATGAATTTATTATTAGTGAAGTAATATAATAATTGATAAGACATCACATGTTTACATCATGCTATTCAGCAATAAATTCTTTTTCTCTCACCCCATTTTACCATCAAAAGATCCAATCATACTGTTCTCAGATCCAAAAATTCCTCATTGAATACAGCTATATAATCATTGATCTGGTTCCATATTTATATAATTATACAAGTAGATTGAATTGATGTTTAAAACCTTAGAACTTTTTTTAAATATGTTTCATGTATTATCTTGATAATAGAAAGAAATTAAAGGTGGTGGACAGATGCCACATGCTTCCATTGTTGAATCTCAACTTTTCATCGATAAAAGTAATTGGTTTTGGAATGAGAATTATGTTGTACTATCTGGTAATCTTTGATTATTCAAGCTTACAATAAATAGCTATAGAATAGGGAAAGGGTTTAAAAGTTCTTATCCATTGATTGTATCCAATATTTATACTGAGGTTTCTGAAGTTGAACAAAAGATGTCGCAAGTGTCAATTAATTTAAGCTAAAGAATGAAGCATTAAAATTTTATTTATGAATCAGTAATCATTTAAATGAATAATTTATAATATTAAAAATAAGGTTTTAATTGTTATATATATAGAATGTATTAAACTAAAACTCACTGGATTATTGCTAATTATAGCATAGTTAGGAATATTTTGGATATTATTAGCCAAACTATTAAAGCAATAAACTTTGAGTTATTAAAACATTTAGTATTATTTTATGAATCGCCCAAATTTGGAATGCTTAAAAATTTACATTGCTAACCGTAGTTGAGATTATTTTTATTAAATAATTGTGGATAGAAGGGCAACTAAACTCTTCCGTGCTCAAATGGTCACATGATCTGTTGAGTATTTATAATGTAAGCAAAGAATTTCCCATTTGTTTTTTTTTTTATATGGGTGGCTAATTTCGCTTTTTTTTTCTGTTCGCAATTTCTGTTAATATCACATATGCCATTATTAGCAACGCAAATGGATTAAGGAAGTTTTTTTTAAAAAAAGTAAAGTACATATTAAATAAGCTTTGAAGTCTTTAAAAGAAAAATGTATGTATAATAAAATTACATTTTAAAAAAATCCTTGAAAAGAGAAAAAAAAAATTAAAATTAATTTTTATATATATATTTTCTAAACACTGACCTTTACTTCTTTATACGTTTAGCTATTTTATATATATAGTTTTGGATTCTTTACGTTTTGTGTTCTGCCTCATTTGAAATGGATTTATTTACATCTTAAGTCAAATTTATTTTTTATTTGTTACTGTTGATAAGTACTAATGTTAACTTTGAGTTATTCGTGGAATAACATACTAATCTAAAGATCTCAATTCAATATTGATCTTAGTTTGGTTTGGGATAAAATATGGACATTTACAAAGTATTGATTTAAGGTAATTCTAATGCTGTTTATATTATCATCATCATTTTCAGTGATTATTGATCCACTTCAGGATGGTTTCTCCAAGTTTCAGTTTTTATGATCTCTATTCTTTCTTTTCCAAATTACCTCAGCATACTTCTTTATTTCATCCATCCACCTCACATGCGGTTTCTTTTTAATCTTTACAATCTCTTGGAATCCAGTTTAAGATTTCAACTGTCCATCTACTATTATCTCGTCTAACAATATGTTTAACTTAGTTCTACTTGTTTTTTTAATTTTGTCAATGTTGTCAGCAATATCTGTTTGTTCTGTCACCCATATATTTCATTTTCAATCTCTAGTTATTTTTAATTTTACATCTCTCCATATTTCATTAAGTGGTCTGAAGTCCTATATTGTTTTATGATCAAATAGCTTGTTGTTCCAGATCATCGTCAACACTGCTGGATGAAGATCTCTCCAAGTTCAAACCATCTCTGATCTTTAGCTTCTTTTTTTGCACATCACCCCTGCCCACTTTCTTATTTCATCCATCCATCTCACATGTGGTCTCTTTCCGGGTCTTTTACAATCTCTTGGAATCCAGTTTAAGATTTCAATTGTCCATCTATTATCATCTCTTCTAGCAATATGTCCAGCCCAACTCCACTCCAGTCTTTTAATTTTTTCAATGACCTCAATAACACCTGTTTGTTCTCTTACCCATATATTGCGTTTACGATCTCTTCTTGTTACTCCTAACATACATCTCTCCATACTCTTCGAGTGGTCTGAAGTCTCTGTATTGCTCTTCTATTAAGTGTCTATGTATCAGATCCATAAGTAAAAACTGGTAAAAACACATTTATTAAAAACTCATAAGAATATTTCCTTTTGGTATTAAATTATTTCTACTAAAAGCACTCCATTCAAGTTTAATTCTATGATTAATTTCATACATTATGTTTTCATCTATATTAATAATCTGACTGAAATATTTGTAGTTGTTAACTTCTAATTCATTGTTATTAGTCTTCATTTTCTTCTTTTGAGAAAATTCATTGAACATTATTTTAGTCTTTTTAGCATTTATCTTTAGTCCTACTTTCTTATTTTTATCTGATAACTCTTGTAATATTGCCTAATGCTCTGAAGCCTTGTATGCAAAAAGAAAATTATGGCATCTGCAAAATCTATTATGGCTTAATATAGTGGGGGGGTGTGTACTAAATATAATCATTATGCACTTTCAGTGCTTAGCAGCCATAACGGCAAGTATTGCATTTATCGTAAAAAGAAAAATGTAACACTTGTTTTTGACAGTGGAGTTCAGTATTAATAATTCATTGCAGTTGTATTTGACATTTCCCATAAATGAAGCAATATTAGAATTACCTTTACATCTTAGTGACCAATTTATTGTAGCTTTAAACAAATTGATTGTCCTTGGATTTATCAAATATTTTTCCATTGACTGTAATTTTCTAATGGTTATTTAATGGCCTTCAAATGAAAACTGGTGTTAAACTATAAAATATACTTGTTCCAATATTGTTTCACATTTTTATGACAGTTGTGTTGGAACTGTTCATAAGAATCTTTATGAAACGTAGTTCAAAATCAGTAGCAGCTGGATTGTAAGTATTGTGAGACATAGCACCCCCAGAAAAAATACAAATATTAATTATTAAATTTGTGCATGAAAATATCAATAATATAATGTAGCCATTGCTAACGTATGAGTTTCTATGAGTGAATAAAATGAACGGTTAAATGCAGTTACTTTAAAACAATAAATGTTAAGAACAGAAAAAGAATTTCCACAAATTAAGTATTAGAAAGAATTAGTTTTATTTTGCACATTTAAAAAAAGATAATTAAAATCTATTATATTTTTCTTTAGAAAAAAAAAATTATTGCAAAAATAAAGAAAGTTTTTTTTTTGTTTAAATTAATTAAAACAATGATTTCTTATATTTTTTTTGAGTTCAAGGTATAATTTTTTTTTAAAAAAAGAAAAAAATAATTAATTTTATTTTGTTAATTTTATGGAATATTTTATGATTATTTAAAAAATATAATTAAAGCAGTAAGTAAAACCTTTTTGTACAAAATTGTTGTCTAGAGAAACCTAATCCTAAAAAGTAGTTTATAGATTTGACATTAATTGGATTAGGTAGTTTGCATGCTTTAATTAATTAACTTAATGAAAATTAAAAAACTAAGGTAAGATGAAGCTGGGGCAGACTCAACTTAAATAATGATCAATTTATATATAAAAGATCATTATTATTTTTACTATTTTTTCATATTCATTTTCTTCATAGACTTATAGTCTGCCTAGAGTATATTTATGAGCATTGTCTGTCAAATTTCAAGCCTCAGAGGAGCCAGATTCTGCTTTGATGGCTATTAGTTTCTCCATATACTTAGTATTATCAATATCAGCACCCTGTGTTGTAAAGTTTTAAAGGAGATGCATTGCTGAGTTCCCAAGCATGTATTCTTTGTTTTGTACACAAGGTAGTCCTAGTTAATTATTTAGAGAGCATCAACCTAAAGTCTTGATATGTAAGACTGAACTAATCCTGCCATTGCCAAGTAATGTTTACCATGAGCTAGACGTTATGTTTACCATAAAATATATCAAATGGAAGACATCTTTTATGGTAGATGCGCACATATAGCTGTTATTTGAGCATGGTGTGTTTATCTATTTTAGTTTGTTATCAGAGCAAATAATTTTTTATAGTTAATAAAGTATTCTGGGTTTTTTTAAATTAACATTTATAAATTAACATACAAATATTTATTACAGGAAAATATAACAAAATAATAATAGAAATATTATTTTAAATATCTATCACGAAGGATGTTAGTGTTGAATATATAAAAAAAAATTATATTTTTCCAATTAACATTATATGAATACATTGAAATAAAAAGTAAAAGTCAGACTATTCCAGATATTATCATTTATCAAATAGTAGTTAGTAAAAATGAAAATTACATTAAATCTTTTAACAATGATTGGTATGGAAAAATAAAATGGTTATATGGTTGCAAATTGGAATTGCTCTGTTTGTTTTCCTTGCTTATTTTTTAACAATGATACTGTAATAATGCAGCCTTGCTTAAAAATTTTGCAGGCTGCCACTGATCAAGATGTATGCGGATTTGATGGTGGAATATTTAATTTGAATTGATCTAAAGCAATTGCAAGAACTTCATTTTCTTGGAGTCTGCACTTCAAAAGAAAATTTACAGAACTTACTTAATGTTTTGAATGCAATATTTAACAACTTTGGTTAGTTCAATAATTAATGTTCAAAGAACTCAAAGTTCTTTTTCAATCAGTGATGACAGAACAATTCTCTGCAACTTTTTAACTTGGATGAGAATTTAAACCAGTTTAAATCCTTTTGTTTTATATGTAGAAAAGTAGACTTGGATGTTGAGGTATAACACATACTCTAATGTGTTGCTACTGATTTTAACAAGTTAAAGAGTAGTATTTCATTACATGGAAATAATTATTGCAATTAAAGTAGCTCCTAGAGATCTATCATTTTATCTAATTTATTGTTTGGAAGAGAGACTTGGCTACCTTAACAATGCAATATAAAGACATTAGAAGAGTTTTATTTAAGGTTGCTCCTAAAATTTTAAGAATATAATGACATGATCATAAAACCAATCGGTGTTCATCAATGTGCAGAATGTGATCCTATAGAATTCGTTATTATAAAATCACACCTTCAATGAATTGGACATGTAAAATGAATCAATAATATGAAAACTTCATAGCATGGTGTTTGTAGAAGAGATAGACTCCGTCTACATTATAAGGACTATCTTAAAGATATTTTAAGGAAGTGGAATATTGATTATTCCTATTGGGAAGTTATGGCAGAGCATAAATACATCAGAGAGCTACAAACGGGCATAGTATTGAAGTAATTTAGAAAGTAGAAAGTAAAAGATAACATTGCAAAATATCAGACAAAATGAAAAATTGTCCATAACCTTTATGTTCATCTGATTCATAGATATGTGTTTAGTCATTGCAAAACTTATTTCTAGAGTAATCTTTTTTTTTATTTGTGGAAATAGACAAAAATTATTAAAAAAACTATATTTACAGTTGATATTCCTTATCTTCAGAAACATTCTAATGAATTTAAATTAGAACTTACAAATTGGTTTCAAGTATTAGTAGATTTTGAACATGATTCAGATTTGAATGAAATTAATATGAAAATAACTGATACACTTTTAAAAACTGCAACAAAGATAGCTGGTAGAAAAAAGCAGCAATTGACTAATAAAATTTCTACTGAGACTAGAGAACTTATGAAGAAAAGAAGGAATATGAAGATATGCAAGAATGATGTATTAAAAAGAATTGAATATCTCGAATTTTGTAAAATGGTGCGGAAAAGAGTTGAAAATGATATAAGAAAGTATAACTGTGAACTAGCAAGAAAAGCTGTAGAAGAAAATAAAAGTCTTAAAAATGTAAAACAACATTTTGGTATTGGTAGGAAATTTATATCTGCAATAAGGAAAAAAGATGGAATTATTACTAAAAAGAGGGATGACATTATGAAATTGGTAGAAGATTTTTATCAAGAATTATATAGTAATAAAGAACAAGTACCTCCTATATCTGTTACATCTTCTGAATTGCCCAGAATTTTAAATGAAGAAGTGAGAAATGCAATTAAATGTATGAAAAAAGGAAAGGCTCCAGGTAATGATGGAATTATAATTGATATATTAAAAGAAGCAGGTGAAGAAACAGAAAAAATATTAGCAAAGTTATATACCAAATGTCTAAATGATAAAGATGTACCGGATGATTGGAAGAATGCAGTAATAATATTAATATTTAAAAAAGGTGATAAAGAAGATATTAGAAATTACAGACCTATCAGCCTTTTATCAGTTTTATATAAAATTTTTACCAAGATAATTACAACTCGTCTACAGAGAACCTTGGATTTTCACCAACCAAGAGAACAAGCTGGATTTAAAAGTGGTTTTAGTACAGTAGATCATATTCAAGTATTGAGAGAAGTTATAGAAAGGACAAATGAATATGAGTTGTCATTATGTTTTGGATTTGTAGATTATGAAAAGGCATTTGATTCTATAAACATTTCTTCAGTGATTAAAGCATTGGATCATCAAGGTATAGATCCAGGATATTGTCATATTTTAAAGAATACTTATAAAAATGCAACAGCAACAATTAGATTACATAATGATACTGGGAAAGTCAACATTGAGAAAGGTGTAAGACAAGGTGACTCCATATCTCCAAAACTTTTTACAGCAGTGCTGCAAGAAGTATTTTGTGGATTAAAATGGGAAACTAAAGGAGTGAAAGTAAATGGAGATTATTTAAGTCATTTAGATTTCGCAGATGATGTAGTTGTTTTTGCAAATAATGCTTCCAAGCTGCAGGAAATGTTGCAGGAGTTATCAGATGAAAGTAGGAAAGTAGGACTAAAGATAAATGTTAAAAAGACTAAAGTAATGTTTAATCGATTTGCTCAAAATATGAAAATAAAGATTGATTATGATGAATTAGAAGAAGTTAAGAGTTACTAATACCTTGGTCAGATTATTAATACAGATGGAAACATAATAGAGGAAATTAATCATAGAATTAAACTTGGTTGGAGTGCTTTTGGTAGAAATAACTTGATATTAAAAGGAAATATGCCTATGTGTTTGAAAAGAAAGGTTTTTAACAAATGTGTTTTACCAGTTCTTACTTATGGATCTGAGACTTGGACACTTAATAGAAGATCAATACAGAGACTTCAGACCACTCAAAGAAGTATGGAGAGATGTATGTTGGGAGTAACAAGAAGAGATCGAAAACGCAATGTATGGGTAAGAGAACAAACAGGTGTTACTGACCTCATTGAAAAAATTAAAAGATTGAAGTGGAGTTGGACTGGACATATTGCTAGAAGAGATGATAATAGATGGACAATTGAAATTTTAAACTGGATTCCAAGAGATTGTAAAAGACCCAGAAGGAGACCACATGTAAGATGGATGGATGAAATAAGAAAATGTGTAGGGGTGATGTGGAGAAGAGAAGCTAAAGATCGGAGAAGATGGATTAAACTTGGAGAGACCTTCATCCTGCAGTGGATTGATAATGGTTGATAATGATGATGATGATATGTATGTATGACTTAAATATATCAAATTACCTTAATGTTTTTGTAAATCAGATTTATTTATTATCGAATAGTGATATTCCATGTAAAAAGATTTTTATCCTTCTCATAAATATAATATTGCTTAATTTATACTAAAATTAATAACATTGTCTTAGGAAAAAGCTTTGCTTATAAACACTATTAAAATGTGACTTTATTTCACAGATTTAAATATGTTAATTTAGTTTTTAATTACCATTTGAATTATTGATGTTGGAATTGTAATTTAACCTTCATTATAACAGCAACAATTGTAAGATTAGCCTAAATAAATATATTCACTTATTATAGCATTTGCAGTTTTGTATATAGATGAATCTTACAAATTTATTCTGATATTTTATGAAAACTTACATGATTATTACATTACCCATTAATTAGTTATCTGCAAAAAATCAGGTCCCAATACCAATTTAGACCATCTTCAAATTTTTTGTCACTTGCCTTTTTGTCAAATAATCATAATTATTTTCCTTCTTGAATTCATTAGTGACAATTCTTTCTTCTTTGAATTTTTACAATCTGTTCATTATATCTTTTATAATTTCTTTATCTTAAATTGCATGCTTAGTCTAAATCCTCTCCTACTTCATAAATTCTCAAAAAACATTTGTTTTTTACTTCTTTATTGCTAAATATATTCTCTCACATTACGTTTTATATTATTTTCTAAATTTATATGTCTAAATTCTTGTATAATTTGTCCTTTAACATTCTACATCTGTTTTCCACATTTTGTGATATCTTCAACAAAACATTTAATAAGATGTTGCTTGAATCAAACTTTTCTAACTTCTACTTTTAATAAAAATCATTTTGTCCAATATACTTTTTATTATGCATTTTGGCATCTTTTCTTTTTGAATTTTTATTATGATAATTAGATTTACATTTAAACAAGGAAAAACTCTCCATACAGTAGTGCCACCCTATGCCGACTAGAGTAATCAATGGATGCCAGAAGGCTTGCATATTTACTAAACAATATGTAAATACTTTAGATAAAGGCTTTAACCTTTATTATTTGCACCAGGCTCCTCTATAGTCAAAAAAAGACATTGTTTTTTATTATAAACGTTCACAGTGCACATAATAAAGATTAAAGCTTTTCTCTAACAATATTTACATAATTCCTATGCGCTTAATAAATAATGACAATCTTAAAACAGTATGTAATACATGCATTTATAAATATATTTATTGCCAAATTAGACTTTGACTCTATGTTTACTATTAATTTAAATAGTGTGTACAGAACTTATTACTGCATTGAATACGTAATATTTCATATTATAATCACATCACAGAACATTATTGTTCCAAATATGTTACTCAGAATTATTTTTGTATGCAGTCTCATAATGAAGATTTTAATATACTTGCAAATAATTTTACTTTTCATTTATATCAATGCTCATTCATTCAGTCTGACAGAAGGAGAATTCCTCTTTTTTCTGACCTTCCAACTGTATATATTGTAAACAAATAAACATTGATATCTGAAAAGGCTGAAACTTATTACTAGTGGTGATCATAGATCACAAATTAATTATGCCAGTTTAATGTTTTATATATTGTTATAAATTAAATATTACTAATTTCAATGGCACATAAATAACTTACTGCCTTGAATGTGTAGCGTTTAAGATTATAATTGTATCACAGCGTGTTCTCGTTCCAAATATGTTATTCTGATTTATTTTTGCAGGCAGTCTCATAACTAGACATTTAAGTAAATTTGCAAATAATTTTACTTTTCATTTATCAGTGCTGATGCATTCAGTCTTACAATACAAAAGTGCCTCTGTTATCTGTCCTTCCGATCATATGTATTGTACATAAATGATTATTGATATCTGAAAAGGCTGAAACTTATTATTAGTGGTGATTTTAGTAATGTATTTGGAACAAGAACATTCTGTGATATGAATATAATCTTAAATATTATATATTCAATGCATAGTAAGTTATTTACATGCTACTGAAATTAATAATATTTAATTTAAAATAATATATGAAACATTAAGCTGGCTTGATTAATTTGTGAACTAAGATTGTCAATAATAATAAGTTTCAGCCTTTTTGGATATCATTATTCCTTTATGTACAATATATAGAGTTGGAAGGTTGGACAAAGGAGGACTTCTTATTTTGTCAGATTGAATTAATGGACATTGATAAATGAAAAATTAAATTCTTTGCAAATTTGTTTAAATGTCTTATTCTAAGACTACCTGAAAAAATAATTTTGAGTAACATATTTATAATGAGAATGTTCTGCGATGTGGCTCTGAATTTACATATACTTGACAGTAGATGGACAGCTGAAATCTCAATCTCAGTCCCATGAGTGGGTCTAGGATCTAGAAATATATTATATATAAAATATATCTGAGATGTGATGAAATTTGATTGTGCAATGTGGAAACGAGAAGCTATTAGTCAGAGAAACTGGATAAAACTTGTGGAGATATTCATCGTTCATTACATCAAAAAGCAACAAATTAAATGGTTTGCTGTTTGGTAGGTCATAAGATGTTTAAGCACCTGAAGGGTGTTGATTGTATTGATAATGATATGTGATATATATTTATGGGTGAGTGCATGGTGAGACATTTTAATAGGTAAAAGATACATCAAATAGCAGGAAGTCACTCATGCAGAGTAAGGTCATCACATGGTCAGTTTTGAAATGAAAATCAATTAGATACTAAGTGATTATGATTACTTGGTTATATTGTCATTTATAATCCAATGATTTAACTCATAATTTGCATTACAGCTTTGGGATTTGAAAGCACCATCTTATTACTACGCATAAAATGCCATTATAAATTGGAAGTTTATCATATTTTTTCAAAGTCAGTGAATTTTTTGTTGTATATATTCTTCTTTGGCTGTATATATCACAATTAGCTCAGTGGATTTAAGAATATAAGGATATTAGAATGAGACTTAATTTGGTGTTCAAACATCATGTAATCTCCTAATTATTATCATCATCTTCAAACATTATTGATCCATTGCAGAGTGAAAGTTTTTTCCTAGTTTAATGCAGTTTTTTTTATTCCTAGCCTTTCTCTACAACATTGTCATAAACTTCCTTATTTCATTTATCCATCTATTATATATCTCTTTCTACGTCTTTTACAACTTCTAGGGATTCAATTTAAAATTTCTAATGTTTGTCTGTTATCTCTTCTAGCAGTACATTTATATCCGGGTCCATTTCAGTATCATAACCTGTTCAGTGACGTCAGTGATACCTATTTGTTTTCTGATATATATGAGTATGGTTAAGTGCATATATGTATAAACTTATAGAGAGAGAAAGTTATAAGTTAAATAAATTAAAGGGTATTAAAAGACTGATTCTTTTAAAATTAGTAAGTAAAAGATTTATAACTTTAAGATTAGAAAAAGATTATTTTCTAAAATGAATAATAGTTTAATTAATGAGAATAGAATAAATAAGTCGTTAATGAAATAAAACAATGGAATTCGAGTTAGATTTCCTTTATACGATAAACGACAAACTATAAAAATAACTCATTTGTTTAAAGTCAGAAACATAACTATATCAATTAAAATAAAGAATCAAGTGAGCGGATGGACAGAGTACTAACTAATCAATTGCAGGGAATAAAACAATGAAAGCCTCAATACTAATTGGATGAACAAGAGAACACTTGATGCTTGGAGCTTCGTCTGTGCACACGAACGTATATATATATTGGAGCAGATCATCTCCCGTGACACAGTGATTTCAAGTGCGTAGAACTGACCTTCG
Source organism: Epiperipatus broadwayi (assembly GCA_028023455.1). Classification (NCBI taxonomy): domain Eukaryota; kingdom Metazoa; phylum Onychophora; class Udeonychophora; order Euonychophora; family Peripatidae; genus Epiperipatus; species Epiperipatus broadwayi. The sequence continues at coordinate 4,697,598 of JAQFVV010006238.1, forward strand.
AACATGAGAACAGTCAGCTAGGACTCTTACTGGTCGTATAGATCTAAATTATTATTTGTATATGCTTTCGGGTCTTCTTATGTTTAATGATTGTATATATATAAATAGTTAAAACGCTATTAGGAGTAGTACAGTAAATTATCTAAATATTATTAACTGTTAGTATTGATTTGTACTCGTGGGAAGTGCACTCTTAGATTAGCTAAACATAACATTTTTTCATCTATGTATTTGGTATTTGATCTTTTCTTGATATTCCAAGCATACGTCTCTCCATATTCTATTGCAGATTCAGAAATCTCTGTATGCTCTTCTGTGTTTCAATTTCATAATTCTGTCAGTGATGTTTATTTCTTTTCTCTTCTATATACCAAAGTATTTAATCTTTTATTGCTACTTTCTATACTCTATTGACGGTTCTGAAATCTCTGTTGCTCTTCTGTTAAGTATCCAAAAGAACTGATAAACCACATACACTAAAAACTTTTTTTTCAAACTCGTAGGCATATTTTATTTTAATACTAAAATTATTGTTACCAAGAGCACTCCATCTAAGTTTTATTGTTGACTGTTTATTTACATGTATACATGCAAGGTTTTGTCAAAGAGAATTCTTAAATAATTTTAAGAATTGTTCTCATTAAAGCATTTTACTTAAACCAGGCTATGAGGAAATCCTTCTCGTGAATTAAAAGCAAATAGCAAAAGTTGATAATAATTACATATTGATTAGATGGTAAGAGAATTTTTTTGCTTTAAAACTGATTAAATTTCTTTTTTATTATTTTAAATTCTGTTTTTTTTTTTTTTTTTTGTAACATGTAGCACTGCTTAATGGCTATTTGTTAATTGATTTTCTGATTAATAACATTATTGAATCATTAGTTAAGATTTGTTTCTTTTTTTAATTGATTTTTAAATGCTTTTATATATATATAGTTTTTAATAATATATTTTAACAACAGTAAGTAATCTTAAACTTGAAAAGCAGTATATTTCGATGGTACAAATATCACTATTTCTTTCCTCTCTTAATGAAATTTAGGCAGTAGCAGCCATTAGCTGGTCTAATGAAATTTTAAACTTGTAAAATTTTATCAGCTTCCTTTGCTCAAGAAAATTACTTATCTTATTATATACTTGTTTTTATATCATTTATGGGCAGTAAGTTGTAGATTGTTCGGCTCTGTGCCTATAATATTGCCTTGCGAAATAAAGAGAGCTTATAAACAGTGAGGATTGCCAATTCCTCTACAAGCTTTATAATAAATGCTTAGCCAGAGCCAGCACTTAAAATATCTCTGTCAGGAACCCCTCCCCAAACCCCTGACCATGGTTTCGTGCTTTGGCACTCCTCAGAAGAGGTGTCAGGGTAGGTTCAGACACTAGATCTAAAAATACTAACCCAAAGCTAAGCACTTAGCTAAAAGTTATCTATTGAGAGGAAAATCTGAAATTTTCAGACATCTACATGTCTTCAAACCCAGCTATCCAACTCAAATAGCTATATGGGGCTGATAGATCTTCAGCCATACCATATATTAGTAGCCATAGCAATATAAAATTGCATAAGACTTTTGGCAGAGACTATAAATAGTCAAAATAAGAGTCATAGATCAATTCATAGATCACATGACCCTATCTCTTAAGCTTGTAAGTTATAAACAGTGAGGATTGCCAATTCCTCTACAAGCTTTATGATAAATGCTTAGCTTGTAGAGGAATTGGCAATCCTCACTGTTTATAACTTACAAGCTTAAGAGATAGGGTCATGTGATCTATGAATTGATCTATGACTCTTATTTTGACTATTTATAGTCTCTGCCAAAAGTCTTATGCAATTTTATATTGCTATGGCTACTAATATATGGTATGGCTGAAGATCTATCAGCCCCAAATAGCTATTTGAGTTGGATAGCTGGGTTTGAAGACATGTAGATGTCTGAAAATTTCAGATTTTCCACTCGATAACTTTTAGCTAAGTGCTTAGCTTTGGGTTGGTATTTTTAGATCTAGTGTCTGAACCTTTGGCTCTGGCTAAGCATTTATCATAAAGCTTATAGAGGAATTGGCAATCCTCACTGTTTATAACTTACAAGCTTAAGAGATAGGGTCATGTGATCTATGAATTGATCTATGACTCTTATTTTGACTATTTATAGTCTCTGCCAAAAGAGAGCTTATGGAAGCCCGACTTGTGTGTATCTGACATAAAATTATCTTATGGTATAGTGGCAACATACCCGTCTACTATACTCATCCGCCTACTATACTGGTTTGAACTCAGATTGAGTGAGACTTGGAAATTTTGTTTTAGGGAACAGATATTTTTGGGAATCTTATTTATATTTGTGCGTGTATATAAAAAACTTTAGGTGCACTTTTAGTACACGATCTCCACCATTTTGAAATGTCAAAAACAACCCAAAACATCATCTGACACATCTAAGTGATAAAAAATTACATGAAAACGGAAAAAATATAGAACTTGTGTCACGTGACTTGGAAAAACTTGCCAAAATGTGAAAAATTTAGAACTCTGGTCACGTGACTATATGATATCAATAAAAAGCAGCACATATAAATCTGAAAATGATACCACATTAGACTGCTATAACCACATCCTGTGTTTAATTTTAGACTGAAGATAGGACATTTTTCCAGGTAAATGGTTCATTGTTATCAAAACTTGCTATCTAATGTTGATCAGTAAATGATGCTCAGGTAGATGGGCAAATGAGAATGGAAATTGTTAAAGCTCTCATGACCCAATATTCAACAAATCTGTCAATAATTCGTTTTTTTCTGCTATTTTCTAGAAGCCTATTAGGAAAGTCTTTTATCCTGCAGTTGTATATTTAAATGTTGTTTTTCCATTTCACTTTATTCACACCTGTGTAAATTCTTCCTAAAAGTTCTAAGATTTATTTAGTTTTAAATGGGAAATGAGGGTGAAGAGGATCTCATTATGTTTGTTTGAATGAAACTGTCGACAGTTGTTATTTAATTCTCTGTTTGATCATCATTGCTACATATCTTTCCAAGACATGGCAGTTTCAAAGAACAGGCCATTTCAAAAGAGCAGTGTTCTATCTTTTATTATTTTTGTCTTCTCTTTATTGGATTACTAGAATTCTTAAATGTAAACTAGTGATAAACACCACAGAATGAGAAGGTGATTACCACTGTCTAGGTAAACTAAATGAATTATTATCTCATCTAATTTTTTAATATGAGAAATGCTATAAGTCATTTGCTGAAGGAGTTTGTAATAACAGAATGATCAATAAAAAGAAGAGTTAGTTGGAAGAACACACTATATATTCTGCATGGTTCAGTGTAAACATAAAGTGTTAGACACCGGAGCATAAAGTCTTCAGACCAATTTATGTTCTGGTATGTCCAGCACTCAAACTTTTTGGAAAGCCTTGAGCAGTAAAGGCATTTGATTATTTTGCTCTGTGTGGTTTAGTGCAGTGATAGAGTGTCAGAGTCTGGAGGTAAGATCCAGATCAATTCCACTTCTGGCATGTGAAAATGCTATCAACTCCTGAGCAACAAAGTCATTTGTGTATTCCACCCTGCATTGTTTAGTGCAGTGGTAGCATGTCAGATTCTGGGGCATAAGGTCCTCAGATCAATTCCAGTTCTACATCTTCCAGCATCTGAACTATTTATAAACACCCAAGCATTAAAACATTCAATTATTTTGCCCTCAGTGGTTTATGGCAGGGATAGAGTGTTAAATATTGGAGCATAATGCCCTCATATCAAACATTGGAGCATAATGCCCTGATATATAACATTGGGGCATAACACCCTCACATCAAACTTTGGAGCATAATGCTCTCAGATCAGTTCTAATTCTTGCACTATGAGCACTTATATTTTTTATTAAACTCTTGAGCAAAAAGTTCATTCAATTTTTTTTTTACTTATGAATGATATAGTATAAATTACATTTAAAATGTCATCAAATGTATAATGAATAATATTAAAAACTCCTAATAAAGAATACAAGGTGATGATTTGTTGTACCTAATTATAAAATTCATGGGAAATTAAATGCCTCCATTAGCTCAGTATACCCAACTGATGGAAAAAAATTAAAAGACAATTAAATAATGGCTGAAATCACTGGTAATCAGTTGTTATTATTTTGTGGAAAACAATCGTTTGAAAATCAATATGGGAGCCAGTAAAGGCTAGAATATTCATGGGAACTCAGATAGTATGAAAATTTTTTGACAAGAGATAAATAAATAAGAATTTCCTTTTACCCATGCATGCATTACATAAAGTTTAGCAGAGCATAATGTTTATTTAATCTTGGTTTGGGTATGGTCAACTTATGGATTTACTTTTTTAAAAAAAAAAAAGTTTATACAATATCTAATAATAAAAAATCCAAGAAATAAAACTCTTTCACTGTATACAATCTCAAAAAAAAATTTCCTTCAGTTCTTTAATTGAAAGCATTGCTGATAAATGTTATGTGACATCTGATACCAGAAGTGACAGGTTGAGGTTCAATCATTGAGTCTGTTATACTACTACAGCTCAAGATTAATAAGACTTGAAAGTTATAGATTTATGAATTAGAGACAGCCAATTATGTTTTTATCCATAGTTTATGAGAGAAACTTGTTTTTCATTGGTATGAATTTCATATACATTAAGCTGTACATATTTAATTTTTACATTTACAAATAATATAATGGAGGCTGTTAAAATTTGAGACTGCTCTATGATCTGTTTATATATTGTAATTGCAAAATGATTTGTATCACATTTAAATTGTAGCTATTACATAATTTTCACTCTGTTTCTCATAATATCAGTAAATGAAAGCTTATCAAGGGTGAGAGTTTAAGGGATAGGTAGATTCTCTCTTCTCTTTGGAAATTGCTGACATACATTATTTGCCCATAGGCTACAGAGGTAACTGTTTTATTTCTGCTTGAATTCAAAATTGAAATTTTATTGGAAAGTTGTTTCTGAATGCCTAATATTTATTTATGCATAAGAAAATGTAACAAATTGTCTTCTAATTTGATGATGATTATTTTTTATTAATCATATTTTCAGTTAGTTTGGTTACGAAATGCGAACAATAAGCAATAAAATTAGGAACAGATTGGAAACTTTTGAGATGTGATCATTGAGAAGGGAAAAAATCAGTTTGATAAATAAAATAACAAATGAAGAAGTTTTGAAAAGAGTAAATGAAAAAAGAAGATGGATTGAGGGAATTAGAAATAGAAAGAGAAAGTATAGTTTAATGAGAAATGTTTTGTTGGGGATGATCAGTGGAAACAAGAAGAAATGTCAGAAAAGATTGATATTTATGGATGATATGAGATGGGAAAAGATATGTGGAATTGAGAAGCTGGGCAATGAAGAGAACAGATTGGAAAAATGAATGAATTGATGATATGATTATTCTCTGGACTTCTCCATGGGATATGATACTATTGAGTAATAGAAAATATTAAGGTTACTGTAGTGTAAAAATTATTCCATATCTCTTCAATGATCAGTAGAGATGATATTATTAGTTAGATATGAAACTGCTCATTGATTGTTTTTTTTTACTTTTAAATTTTATCTTGTAATTAAGATTATCCATGAACTGACCAATATTCATATCATTAATTGAGTTAGTTGTTACATTTTCATTTACCATTGTCAAACTTCCTCCACTCACAACTTTGATGCCATCCATTTCAGATAAATACAGTAATGATTATTACTAACCATTATCGAAATTAGAGATTATCTCTAGAACAGATATAAACATTAAACCAGTTAGTTATGACCTTGTTTTATAAGTAAATGCTAAGTTTGTAAGGAAATACTCAGATATTTGGGAGTGGAGGGATCCTTATTCTATTTAAATTCAAAATTCAAGTTGTAAAGATGTAAGGTAAATACCATGGTCATTATATCATAAATTTCTTTTTGGGGAACATTAATATATATGCAAGAGTAAATATTCCTTTTTATCTTTTCCAGATCCATCTACTGTATGCCTAAGTAATCACTGGACACCAGGTGATATGATGTTATAATATTTCCATTCCCATTCCAGTTTTTGTATTTCTTTTTGTCAGTGAGAACTAAAGTGGAAATCATGCACTTATGACCAACCTAATAGCCTTCATTCAAAACCTTAACATTTTGAACGTAAAGCAACACACTAGTATAGCTATATAGATCAAATAATAGGTTAGATATTACATAACTATACAAGAATGAGTTGAGGATTAAAACATTAATAGTTTTGTTTTGTTTTCAGACTATTGCCTTGTATATTGTAAAGAAGTAAAAGGTGGCTATTTGTAAACAGGAACAAAGTTACAAACTGGTCTGGAAATAAAAATGCTATCTAATATTTAATGATCAATCAAGCTTACAGTAGTTGCTCTAGAATGGGTGAAGAGAACTGTTCTTGAAAACATATGAGAATGCCACATGACATTAGTGCTAGTATCATGTAAATTTTGGTATGTTATAAATTCAATTTTAGTTAGGCTAAAATCTTTGATTCAGTGTAGTCTCTGGATATTTACTCCTGTTAAGACAATAAATCTGTTACTGCAGTGATATTTATTTTATTTTGTTATTAACCATGGTAATAATATTTGAAATAAAGGATTTTGGTTTAGTTTTACTTCTATAATTAAAACTAGATGTCAAGCGGGTCGAAAAAAATCTACAAGTAAGTTAGTAATTTAGTTGGAAGCAAAAATGTTTTTTGTTATTATTTATTTTTGAAAAATGTTAATTTGTATACGAATATTGAATTTAAATATCATGAGAATAAATATATGTTTTGTATTTGTTTTGCAAAATAATTATTTGTGGGATTATGCAATAAAAATTCTAATTTAATTTTATTATTAAAAATGAAAGAAAAAAAAGAAGAAACATTTTATCAAAATTTAACATAATTAAAATAAAGATATGTGCAATATGAGTATATTTTAGTTATTTTTAATTTTTATAGATGATCTAGCCATTAAAGCATATTAATACTTTCAACAAAAAATTTACGCAAACATAGGAGAAAGGTTAAGTTGTTTGCACATACACGTGTAGAGAGAGATAGGGAGATAAATAGGTAAGTAAGCCAACAGGCAAGAAAGGAGAGAGAATGAAACAAATAGATCGATAGGGATACAAGCAGGCATGTAGATAGATAAAAGAACAGGCAAGGAGAAAGCAGACAAGCTGGTAGATAAATAACTGGGTAGGTAGAAAGTTAATTGAGGGATAGATCAAGCAATGAAATAATACCTTTTCTATCTGATTAGTATTTTGTTTGGTTTCAACATAGCATCATCAGGTTTGTTTAAGGTCTAAATAGTACACCAGAATCATGTCCTAAGCAAGGGTATAGATATCATGATATAAACCAAAGCAGGGGGGACTTGAACACAAATTTTCAAGCTTCCTTCAGTTATCCACTCCATCTTATATAACCAATACCTGTAACCACATTCCGAAGAAAAAGATAAATAATTTCCAATATATGTATTTCCTGCTGAACCAGCATTCATCAGTTTGTCAGGATCATATATAAACAGTGCTCAGTTTATATTAAGATAGCAAATCTTTAAACTTTAATGGACAGGCTTCAATCCTCTCCACTCTCCAACTCTTCGGGCATCCATATCATTGAAAATCTGATGATGGAATGTTCAAAACCCCTCTTAATGTCAATATTATTGTCATACCTATGTTGGTCTTAAGTCACTCTGTCTCCTCATATGTAGGATGTTAATATGTCCATTTAAATAAAGAGCGATGAGAAGAATTCAGACTGAATATGCAATATTTGAATACAAATATACTGTGCATCCTTAAGCTAGATGTAATTAGAGAGAATTTGAACACAGACTTGCAATCTGGCTTTAGCCATTCATTCCATCTTATATAACCACATGACCATATACATGTGAAAAGATAAATGATTTCCAATATATGCATTTTGTGCTGAACCAGCATTCATCATTTGGTCCAGATCATCATCTCCCACGCAGATATATAATCAATGCTCAGTTTATACTAAGACAACAAATCTTCAAACTTTAATGTATAGGCTTCTTCAGCCATCCATATCATTAAAGTTTGAAGATTTACTGTCTTAATATAAACTGAGCATTGATTATATATATATATATATATATGTGTGTGTGTGTGTGTGTGTGTGTGTGTGTGTGTGTGTGGGAGATGATGTTCCTGACTAATTGATGAATACTGGTTCAGCACAAAATACATATATTGGAGATCTTTTTTTACATGTGGGCATGTGCATCAATTATATAAGATGAAGTGGATGACTGAAACCAGCTTGAATATCTGTGTTCAAATCCCCTTTAATTATACCCACCTTAAGATGACAGAATGTGGGTTCTACTTCCATATATCCCATGGATAGCCAAAAACATTAATAAAGCTTGTTCACAAATAAATTGAGTAAGCTACCATACTTCTCCCACAACTAACAGATTAATAAATAATTCTAATGACAGACTTCATATAGAACAAATTCTACACATCATATATAAAATTGCATGTCCCCAAGCAGGATACAACACTATATATTATGGTGAATCATTTGCACATCTTTCTATTCAGATTTCCAAACACTGTGAATTTAAATGGACATATTAAGATTCTACATATGAGGGATCAGAGTGACTTAAGGTCAATATGAGTATGATAATATTGGCATCAACAGGGGCTTTGAGCATTTCATCATTAGTTTTTCCATGATATGGATGCCTGAAGAGTCTTGGATAGGATTGAAGCCTGTCCATTAAAGTTTGAAGATTTGCTATCTTAATATAAATTAAGCACTGTTTACATATATGTGTGGGAGATGATGATTCAGACCAACTAATGAGTGCTGGGTCAGCATATAATATGTATATTGGAGATCATTTAACTTTTTAATCTGTGTGTGGTCATATGTATTGATTATTTAAGATGGAATGGATGACTGAAGGTATGTTCAAATTTTTAATTATATCTTGCTTAAATATATACACTATACTTGTATCCAAATATTATGAAAAAATGTGAGACCTTAGTTAGGTCTTAGGAGCCCTTTTGTATTGTGTGGATATATAACAAAAAAGTATCAAAGTATAAGTCAAAAATATTTAAAAAAATATGTTTTTTTTATTGTTGTATCCAAAAATTTTAGCCATTTCCCTGAACCTGACAGTTTTGTGAGTACATTATCCCACAATCCCACTTTGTGGCTGTATTCATTTTATCATATGATATTAACCATAAGCTTTGCAAAGCAGAGACATTTTTGTCTCATCTTCAATCAATTTAGCAATTTGCATAAATACTGAATTGAATATATTTATAATAGTATCAGTTGCACTGCCGCATATAATTTAACAGAAGTTGAGATGCAGATTCTAGAACTCAATGTCTATGATTGCAGTTCGATTTCCTTATTTCTGTTCTTCGAAGCTCATATAAATTTTTATAACAATCCTCTAGCAACAATCCATTAAGTTGTTTTTTTTTAATAGTTGCATTATATATATATATATATATATATATATACACACGTATTAGAGTATTCAAATCTTTTAAACTACTTATTTATGACTTTTAATTATAGTAATATTATTTTGTTAACTAACTTTTTATCTTACTAACCTCTAAGTGATCATTTGTCTTCCCTTCGTTTACTTTTATTACTATCTCTTTCAAATTACCACTAGCTAAACTGTGAGCTATCTTGACAAAAGGTTTTGTTTGCTTCTTAAACAATTTAGTTACCTTTTGTAAAAGTCAAATTTCATTTGAAAACTATAAAGTTAAATAAATTTGTTATAGCTTAATAGACTGAAAGATTATATAACACATACACACTCTTTATACATTATATACATAGTTATAATACTACCAACAATAGCACTATGTCACTTCTCACAAGGTATTAAAAGTGCCTAATGACTATAGATTATTCAAGCTTACAATAGGTAGTTCTAGAGCAGGATTAAACAACTATTCTTGGTGCTCTAATAAGTTAATAGACTGATTTTATGTTACTGTTGTTCAAATACCTCTTCAGTAATCTACTGTAAAATGCAATAAATGAAAAGGCATTGGTCATCAGGCTAGCCAGTTTCAGATGACGGTCATTTAATTAAATATAGAGGAATTATCATTTACCAGCAAATGTAGAGCAGTTAGATGGATTGGTCATAGGTTGTTTATCTGAGGAAAAAGTTTCCTCAGTACAGATTCAAACTCAGGTTGTAATATGTGATGGTGATTAATTTCCAGGATAGCTAGATTTACACAAATTAAAAAGTAGAAAAGATTTAACAATTGATTAACTATCTCAATATTATACACTGTATATTTTAATTAACAATAACAATTATATTCCAACATGCAGGTAGCATGTATATAAACACTTATAAATAAGACTAAGTTCATATGTGAATTATTAATACAGAAAATTACCCAATGGCTTATACTAAGTAAAGATAATATGAACTGTACGCTGTTTCCCTATATCCATTTGTATATTAGATGAATACCTTGGAATTTGTGCTACTTTCATATAGCCCTCTAACATTCTCCTTTGAATTGGTTTTTTTCTTAAATGACCTTGAAAACGAGCCTTTAAATAGTAGACCATTAACAGCATTGTTTGGTTCCTGAGAATATAGTGATCATTTTAACTTTCTGTATGTTATTTTCTAGAATGAATTTAATTACTTTCTAAATGAGTTTACAATTTATTTTATGTAGCAAAATATAACCTTATGGAAGGTTTTGTGTTATTGGAAGAGGAATATTGTATGTATAATATTTTATAGTGTAATTTTTACACCATTCTCATGCGAGGTTGGAATTGATTTCTTCTGTTTCTAACATCTTGTGGTGGAATATAGTCATAAACATATGACTAAAGACATGTGAAAAAGATATATGATCCCCAAGATCCACACTTCATGCTGAACCAGCACTCATCAATTGGTCCAGACCACAATTTCTCATCCAGCACAATTCACATCTTGGATATCATACTTTTTTTTTTTGGTGTTTATGATTACATCCCTCCACAAAATGTTAAAATCAGATAGAAACTAGTCTCTACCTTGCATGAGAGAGGTGTGGTGAAAATTATAGTACAAGAATATTCAATATTGGATAATGTCTAGACTAATCAATGACTAATAAAAATTATTAGTAAATATTATATGTAGCTTTTAATAAATTAATAGGTCCAGGTATTTAAAGGCAAATATTATGAAAGTTTAGTGAAGAAGCACTTGCAAAGGTCATCCAATCCATTTCAGTTGGTAGAGGTGGTTCTGGATTAATAGTTTGGCTGAGATGCTGAAGAATTTTATAACTCCTCCATATATTCATATCTTGCTTGTTTTTTTAATACTTTTGGATAATCATATATGCCTTTTTAAAAGTCTCTCCATGAGAGAAATAGTAAAGGGGAATATAACATTTCCAGGGAATATAATATTTCCAGTTTATCAATCACTGATTAGTGAACAGTCCTATAGTTTGGTTTTTATTTTACTTTAAGTAAGAATAAAAAAAATATGAATGGTCAGTTATTTGGGAGTTTACATGAATTTCCAAATACCACAAGTAATGGGAGTAAGTTTTGTTTTTGGACTATAAGGTATAGGATTTATCCATTACCTTAGTAATGCACTAACCGAAAAATGATAAGATGAGATGTAATCTAAATGCCTTTAGCTTTTGAGTCAATCCCTCTCTCAATGAATTAAATCATGTAGGATTAGTTCTTATTGTGAAATCATCTTAACTCACTGGAAAATTACTCTCATATAATGGACTGATTCAGACCACAATGTTATCAAGATCAGCTTGAACAAAGAAGAGATATAACCAATGAAATAATAAAAAATAAATAAATAACCATTGGCATAAGCAGGCCAATTGGAAAACTTGTTCAATAAATCTGATTGTATCCAGTCAGGATAGGGATCTTTACTATAAAATGGGTCCATTTGATAAGTTAATTCAAACACAGATATAAAATAGTTTTAATCAAACTTCTCACTAAATGGAAGTTCATAGTGATGTGCATAGAAGCTTTGAGAAGGAAGCTACTAGTCACTGACTTTACTATAAATGCACATAGGCTAGCCACCTGGAAAGGTCAGTGTTCAAAAGGTGAAGTCTCTGTATTCCTTTCCAATTTTTAGCTATACTGATAATAACAAGGTACTAGCAATTTTCTAACCTTAATGGAGGTGAACCTCTGAATTGTAATTATTATATGTATTTTACTATTATAATTATTTTTAATAAAGATTTCAACATTTAATTAATGAATTGTGTGTTATTACTGAATAATTGGAACAGTATTCTGGCCATACTAGATATAATCATAACAGGTATATAATACACCACAAGAGTCTTCCAAAAGGTTTGAACACAGACATGCACTTAAGGAATTTATGCAGTTCATAAATTTTAGTATTTTATAAAAATAAATTGATATTGACAAACTGAATGTTAGAAAATAGCTTTGTTTTAATACTTAAATTGCATGCTACATATTTTATAAAAAAATGTGATGTATTAAATATTCATGAATGAAAATGGTAAAAATCTCCATACGAAATTTAATTTATTAGCTCTGATGCCGTCACCCTCGCAATGTCAAAATGATAAGATACAAATTAACTTTGCTCAATTATGTTTTCAATTAAAATTCAAATGTTTTGACAATGACAATATCGAAAATATTTTTAAAAGTACAAGATAATTCTAATTATTTTAACAAATTATAATATGAGATTCAGCAAAGATAAATAATCATTTCTACTGAAATAATTAAAATCATCATTAAAATAATAATCTTAGAGGTTTTTATCTATATAACATAACTACAGTAGATGGTTCATGTTTTCCTGTGCTCCAGTCAGTTCTCTGGAGTAACTGCTTCAATGATATTGTGTGTTTGCGCAACTGCAATTTATCCTTCGCTTAACTGCATATCTAGTCTTACAGCAAACTTTACTATTTTTCAATATATAAATATAATATTCTAAACAGCATTAAACTGTTGCACGTGCACTTTAGATTTTAACTATAAAATGAATGAATACAAACACTTCAAACACATGATAAAGTCTTTGGAAAAGATAGAATGGGAAACAGCATTAAACTGTTGCACATGCGCTTTGGATTTTAACTATAAAATGAATGGCCATTGTATCTTTTCCAAAAACTTTATCATGTGTTTGAAGTGTTTGTATTCATTCATTTTATAGTTAAAATCCAAAGCGCATGTGCAACAGTTTAATGCTGTTTAAAATATTACAGTTTGTAAAACATCGTGCTATATAAAATAAATATATAAATATGTAATTACTTATTTTTCTGGACTTAAAATCGTTGCTAATGATGATGATGATGATGATAGTATCATCATATTCGTTTCCATAGTGTACTTGAATAAACCCTTTCCAAACCTCCATCTGAATTTTTTTTTAATTGGGGAAAAGTGTATTAGAATTTAATTTTTATATGTGTAATCTACAATTTGAATAAAAATATTTTTAGCTTAATTATTAGAAATAATTTTAATTGCAAACAAAATAAAAAAATAATTATTTTTCTTTAGAAATAATAAGAACCTATCTTTTTGTTTATGTGTATAATGTAAACAAGTGCCACTACATTGTCCAAACTGATTTCTTAAATTCCAGCTTTTTTTATTTTATGATTACTTTTGATATCTAGGGACACAAATATGTACTGTAATATAGAATCATTATCATTCTATTAGAATTGGTCTATGAAATTGCAATGCAAACATCAGCACATAGATCATTCAACTGCTATTGTAGGTGACTTTAATATATATATTGTGCCCTTGTCTGTAGGTCATAACAAGGTAGAATGGTCAATTACTAAAAAAAATTTAAATTTTAAGTTATATTTGTATGATATATAAATAATAGGATAATTAAATTTTATAGTACAATTTAAAGCTGAAAATACCTGGTATATAAAAGTGTAATAGATTATTTAAAAGAAAACAGTTAAATAAAGCTTAATTATATCCTTGCTTATGGTTGTAAAAGCTGGCCATATAAAATAATACAGCTATAAATAGTTAAAAGTATATTAATAATTTGAGTATAATATTTTAAAACTAATAAATTAAATAAATGCTAGATGTAATGTTATAATTGTATTTAATAGTCAAAATTAATAGATTATATTTTGAAATAAACTTTAGGATGGTGAGAATTATATTTAGTTCTACAAGTTTAAATTATTTTCCAAAAATTTTATAAAATATATCAGTTTTGGTAATTTAGACCGAGACGTAAATAAAAAATCATTTGATAAAGTTAGTAAACACGTGACTGTATATTATATACCTTCACACACACACTTGTTAGAATAATAATAAAGTTTGTGAATTTGAAACTAAATATAATTGCCATCGATCCTTAAAGTAAAAGTTTAAATGTTAAATATTATTTTAATAATTATTTTAAAGTTTAAATGATTTTGATAAAACTATAATTGAATTTAAAAATACTATTCTAAGTAATATTTTCAGACATGACGTCATCAATTCTTCATTTTTAACAGTCTAGTATGTTATAAAACTAAAATGTGTAAATCTGTTCGCGCTAAAAAAGTCATTAACCAATCAACGGAGGTAAATTAGCAGACAAAAAAGATAAGAATTAGACGGAGCGGGAGGAGAAGTAATGTGTAAGTGAAAGAGAAAGTAACATATTTTTTTAGCTGATAACACCGTAGCTGGAAAAGTGATATAAATTTAAAATTTTGTATTTATTTTAAAAGTTCTTTTGTAACATATAATATATTTTAACTGCCTCTATATGGATTGCTAATTTTAAAAGTTATCTTACCAGGGAATTTTATTCAAGTTTGACCAAAACCTTACAGTAAAATGGAAGTACAAGAAAGAATACCTAAAAATATTGCTAAAGGAAAAATATTTGGAAAGTGCCTTAATGCAGATTTATTTATGCTCAACCAGAAACTTGTTATTATCACTCAGAGAAATATAATTGGGACGCTATATGAAAACTTAAGAGAGAAGTTACTTGCCGTCAGGAAAAAGTTATGACGCACAATTTTATAAGGCTACTCTGAAGTTATGTTATTCTTCTCTATGGAAAATTTAATATGCGTTTTTTTTATTATAAAAAAAAATTATATAAAAATAATAATGAAGAAAGAAGGTTTATCTTTTAAAAAGAGACATTACAAAATATAGTTCCAGAATTTTAAAATAAAGAAAAAGTTATAGAATAATATGAAAGAGTTATTGTGTTATATACAAAAGGAACCGAAGAAAAAACTTTATCTAATCAGAAAAAATGTTATAAGGTATTCAATGGAGGAAATGCTTGATTGGTAAAATATAAAATTAAATTACTTAGTGAAAATGGATCCACGGAAATAGAAAATTTTAATGAAGATTTAAATAAAAGTACCTAGAAGATGCATCGTAAAAAGTTGCGCGGGAAAATATTAGCAGACAATATTAGAAGAGAATATGGAGACATTTTTCTTTACAGGATGAATTGATATCAAGAATTAATAATTGTATACAATATTGTAAAAACCAAGGATTGTCGTGTATGAATATTTATTAAACAGAGCAATAATTGTTTTTGCCTTAAAATAGAACATTAAGTGACTGAAGAAGAAATAATATACATTTTTTTTTAGCTTTAATATGAACGGTTCAAGAAAGTTTTATGAAGAAGTACCATAAATATAATTTAAATATTTTTACTGATTATTTTAAAATATAAAATGCTATGTGAGATTAGGGAAAACATATAAACATAAATTTAGTAATATTAAAATCTAAATATAGTAACTTGATAGAATTATAAAAATATTGTTTTAAAAATAAAGTGTATGTATGGAAGTCTAATATCTACAAGAATTAATGGGATGGTGAAGCCTACAGAACGCGATCGAGAAGATAAAGATCGTTTGGTAATTTTGGTATTTATTTATAATGCATAATGTATTTTTTTTTTTAGATCATCGATTGATTAAGAATGATGTGTGAAAGTTTAATTTATATGTACACATTTTATACAACATTAAAACATATTATGAGATAGGAGTAATTCTGAATATGCATGCAATAAGTTATTTAAAGTATAATTAATAATATAATTCGCCAGAACAATTGTGTGATTCTTTTGAACTTTCATGTAATAAAGTATTCAGATATTTTAAAATAGTGTGTATATGATAAAATATACGAGGAAAGTAGTAAAAAGATTTTCTTAAAGAACAGCGGAATAGTTTTGAAATAAATGAATTTTATTATTGTTAGAAATGCAGATAGGAATTTGTCGATGTACCGTATAGAAAAATCTCGAGAAATAAGATAGGATAGTGACTTGGTAGTACTAGTGGAGAGGAAACCAAGATGATGTTTTTGTTAAGAAATAGGAAAATAAAGTATTTGGATCATAGTTAGTTTGTGTGATTTCAGTATAGTTAACTAAGTCCTATGACTGAACACATGTAGTTTGGACAGTGTTTTTGCGTATCTTTAAACTTTTTGATGTTATTATAAAGCTGAAGAAATAGCTCTAGCATCATTCATATAATAGAGGTTGGTAGACAGATAAAGGTCACTCCTCTATAGTGTTTTTAAATTCACTGTGCCATTATTGTAAAGGTTTATGATAAGTAATATTCTAGTTATATTTTTGATCCTATGCATCTATCTTCGCTATCCTTATTTCGTGAATCTGCATCGTCAGAAAGATATTTTCAAAGAAATAATGAATAAAATAGAATTGAAGATATGTTATCGTTTATGTAAGAATAGTTTATTTGCTGGAATGTTTAGAATTGTGTAATTTTAAAAGTGAAAGTCCAAAATATCATAAAGATAGAAAGAATCATATAATACAGTTTAAAATTAATTCGGAAATGAATATAAGATTTTTTTTAAAAAGAGAAATCTAAACAAAGTTTTTTATAAAAGTGATAATAAAATTTGAATGTTTAAATAATATTTTAGAAAATAAATATTGCATATTTATTAAGAAAATAATTCAATAATGTGTAATAAACATATATTTGTGCATGGTATGTTGATAATTGTAATTATCATCCGAAGTAAGGCTTGAATGAGTATATTAGGGAAAAAGACTGTTTTTGACGAGGCTCCTCGTCGACATCTGAAATCACTCTAACTCAGTTCATTTTCATACGATAAAATTCGTTAAATACGTATTGAATTCGTTTTTAAAAGTTCTGTACGATGGTGACATCTTCCGATTTATTTTAGAAGTAAAAAATAGAAAAAAACGCATTTTAAACCTAAACAAAGAAGGAACATTATTTGTGATTGGTTCTTAGCACGCTCTCAGCCGAAAAAGACATTCTGATTGGCTGGAAAGAACAAAGAAACTGCCTGATCAAAGAAAATAAAGAAAAACGCTGAGATTTTCATTTCGAATACGATTTAAATTATTATTAAATAATATTTATGGAAATTAAACATAATTTTCAGAGAGAATAATAAAAAAACAAAATTATTTTCGAAAAATATTGAAGATTTTAGTAAAAATATTGAAGTTGTAATAAAAAGAAATATTTACTTTTCTATAACGTAAAAGTCGATCTTTTTGTTTACATTATAACTTTTATGTTCCCGATATTGAATATCTTAGAATAAATAAATAGCAATTTATTTTTGAAAGAACTTTCGTTTTTTTCATGACCTGAAAAATTAATTATATACTTTTTATAAACGTATCTGAGTTGAATTTAATATTATAGGCGAATATGTTTTAACAATAGGCTTTGTCTTCAGTTTGTGAGTTGGCCAATTAAAAGATTTGATTTTTATCTGATACAACCAATGATAAAATTAGCGGTTAAAAGGTTAATAAACATCGGATAATGAACAATAAAACCTAATATCGAATGTATAAGAATGTTTTGAATTTGTAGGATTCCAGACAACCAATATAAAACTAGAATTTTATTGTTTTGTAGAATGTTTACTACGAATGTAATTTTGTAAAAATATAATTTTAATAATAGTAGGGATACAAAATGTTAATGATAATCCGATAAGAAATTCATTTTGTAACAAGATAACCATAATAAGAAATCCAATAATAATAATAATACTGTATTTTCTTAAGCATTTAAAAGATAAGAGTTAACTAGGAAAATAAGTAGAAGTTTAATTTTCATTTTTTTTATAAACTAGTAAACTAATTTGTGATAGGAGAGTAAGGATATCCAATGTACATAATGTAAAATATTGTTATTTGTTTATGTTATTAATAAACTTTGTTGTAAATTTATTTTAAAGTTTTGTGTCCTCATTGTTATTTCTCCACATGGATGCATGATATCACAATACACTTATAATTGAAACAGACATATAGTTTTTGCACAAAAGGTAAACATAAAGTGTTATAATAATTTTGAGAATTTATTGGTATGTTAAAATTGAAAGATCATAATTTTATATTATTTATTGGTCATAAGTCGGTTGGCACAATATTACATTAAAATATATGCTAATGTTGCCACACGTATTCTGTTGTCAGATTATTAAAATACTACCACGTACGTATTTATTTATTTCATTTAGGAAGAAATAAGATTATATTATACTATTGTTGTTATTATTATTATTTATTATTGTTAGTTGCTGCGTAGTGAATTATGACATAAAATTCCCTTTTCATAGTTTACTACCGTAATTTTAAATCAGTTAGAATACAATTTATGAACCTGAGATTTTCTTTATTTTATTTATTTACTTAATTTTGTTTAATTGAGCTAGATTCTTATTATAAATAATATTAAGATATGATTATTATTTTAATAGTAGTGAATAGAGCTTAGAAAGTCGTAAGAATACTATAAGTTAGTTATTTGGTATAGTAAAAAGGGGAATAGTGTTCTTATGCCATTGAGATAGTATCATGTGGATAATATCTCAATGTAGTCTATCTCGTTCCCCGTATCGTCACTCCATGTCTCATGAAAATAGTAAATATTTGTTAATTCATTTTAAAAATTGAACTGTATTTGTATTTTAAAAAATTAGAGCTAGTAATCATTTTAATTAATGCTGGATATTTCATTTATTTAGTTGTTAACTGAGCTAGAACCCGGAATTTAAACAATATATATAAATTTTGGAGGACGTGTCAGGGTGGGGGAGGTTAGATATATATATATATATATATATATATATATATATATATATATATATATATATAAAAGTAATTGTAATGCCAATCAGGAAGGCTCATTATCAGTGGGAAAGGAATATATTATTATGTAATTGTGCATTAAAAAAAATAGATTAATGTATGATGTAACTATATAAGTAATTGTAATGCCAATCAGGAAGGCTCATTGTCAATGGGAAAGGAATATATTATTCTGTAGTTGTGCATTAAAAAAAAATAGATTAATGTATGATGTAACTCACAATTTTGATGCAAACAATTTTTTTTAAGATTATTTTCTTATTCTTTCTTAGCTGTTCTATGATCTGAAATTGCTGGATGGATATTTAGTTGAATGCAATAAAAAAAAGTTGTTTGATGTTTTCAGTAAAAATGTTATAAGTAACCTTTAACTTCACTGCTAATGGTTCACATTACCATCTGAAAAACTAAATTACACGATTATTTATTGTTTTATAAATCAATAGATTAATTTTACAGACAAATATTACATAGCAGTCTATCTATTATAAAATGTGTAATTTGCATATAATTTACAACTTTTTTTATTGAATGACCATTTAGAATCTATGAATATGAATTTTAGAAATTGCTGCTGTTTAAGTTTATTATTGACTATGTGTAATTTTTATTTGATTTGTATATTTTTATTATGTAACTATTTTGATGTAGTAAACATTTTAATGGAGTACAAATGTCGTGTATAAAATTTAATTTTCAATATTTGTTTTTTTTGATACAGTATTTAGTATTTGTGCATGGCTTTACAAAATGATGTTTACTGAAATGAAGTAGTGTTAAATAAATTAGGATGAAAACTGTAATTCTTGAATATGTATTTTAACTGTTTTTTTATTTGCAGTATATATACAGAATTGGGTATAAAGACATGTTAATTACTTTAGCTTAAATTGACTCTTTTGTGACTATCTGTAGCATTTGTCTGCTTAGTTGAGCATTTATTTTATGGAAAGAACTGAAATTATATTTTAATTTATTAGTGTAAATAAACTTAATGGTTCAGTATTATACAAAGAATTTAATAAAAAGATGATTAAATGGCAATAATTGGTTGTTTCTTTGTTTTCAAAGTAGTCACTCCACTTGTGAGGATTATTGTGAGAACACATTTTTGTTTAAATGTCAAAAATTAAAAAATCTATGTTTCTCATAATTTGCTTATATAATTATGATTATTCTTGAAAAATGTTTTGGAAATATATTTTTTATAAAAATATTAAGATTAGACTCAGATTTTATTCAAAATATTTATTCATAAAAAGATGCATATCAAGAGAAATGTAATAACATAGAGTGTGCATTTATATTGGTTGAAAAAGAAATGTCTCTAATCATTTGAGGTATTCTTTTTTGTAATTTTTTAATAATTATAAATAGAATTTTAAAATATAATTTCTTTTTTGCTTTATGTGAGAAAAATTCATTATGATTTTGGAAAGAAGTTCTAATAAATTTTATTTTATTCCAACTACTTTTTTATTAGCAACTATTTTCTGATTAAATATTTTTATTTATTTCTTTGTTTTTCTTTATTTGCAAAATTTAAATATTACTTTTAAGAATGATTTTTATTTTGAAACATTTTGAAAAAATTATTTCAAGATTTAGGAAATATAAAGAATAAAAGTTTATTCGTTAAAGTGCAAAGTTAGAAATGTTACCCAAATAGCCATGGGTTTTGATAAAGTTTGCAAAACACTTAATAAAGATAAGAAATTGTCAAGCGTTGTTAGCCGAGAGGTCAGCACAGCTGCCCTGCAAGCAAATAGTTGGTTGCAGATGGTTGTGGGTTCACCTCCTGGCAGATGCTATGACATGAAAAAAAAGACAAGAAATTGTTCTTTGGTGCATTAGAATTAGATCTATTGAAAAGATCTCCCATAAATTTTAGTAATGTAGCTTTATACAAAATTGAAACTTAGTTTAGAAAAAAATTGAAATAATAAACTTAGGAAGCTAAAGCCTTGAAATAAGTTTTTATTCTACATAGATATAATACCCTTGTTAAAAAAGAAAGTTGAGATTATTAAGCCAAATGGTTGTTATGATGAAAAAAAATTTTGAATAACATTGCTGGCAGTTTTGCAAGATTTGATTATAAACTTTCAATATTTAAAGTTACATCATAAATTTTCATGTTCAGTTTTATTTAATTGCATTTAAAATAATTTTAAAAAAGCTTAAAGAGGAATTGGATTGCTAGTATTTTAAGAAAGAGAAAACAAAGATATAAACAATGGTTTTGATCACCCAAAATGACTCACCTGGAATATATCTGCCACTGTATTATTACACCAAGCTAAATAAGGCAGTAGAATAATTATCAAAATAATATTATAGAGAATTTAAATAAAGAGATATTAAAAAAAGATAATCTAAAAAAAGATCATAGGTAAAGTTATTTGAACTGAAAACAAGAGAGAAGGATATTTGAAGAGTGTGATTGGGGATTCTGTCCTATTATCACATGATTTAAAATAATTATAATTTTGTGTTTATTGTATATAAGATTAAATAGTGGGCAATTGCAATATTATTCTCTGGTTGACATTTTCTTTTATTCATTCTGGGGCAATTTTGACAATGTTTAACCTTTGATTTTAGTATAAAACCTTTATTCTATACTAAAACTCAATACATTAGATTTTATTTCTTAGAAATTTAAGGTTATATATGAAAAACATTCAAAAAAATCATATATGAAGTTTGCAAGTATTGAAGAAATGAACATATAATGAAAACAAAGTGTTTTTTGTCATTACATGATGGGAAGAACAGAAATCAAGTGTGCAACTTGAGAAATATGAATGAAATTTTTGTTGACTAATGAGAATGAATAAATGTGAATCTTAAATAAAGTATAAAATTCTCTTATAAAATATTAAAATTGCACTTATAAGTTTTAGAATATTTCAAAAGATCTTACCATACTATCTAATAAGCTGTCAGCCAATGGTTTCACAAGATATGGTTTTAATACCAATTGTGATTTTCTTTGTTAACATTGGAGTCAAATTTATTAACATCTATTTTTAAAAATAAAACATATACAACTGAATTCAAAATTTATATGTATAATCTTTTGATTTTAAATCATTATTATACATTTGTTGTGTAATAATAATCAGAAATATTTAATAAAATATGCAAAAAAAGTCATATTCTTTATTTCAATTTTTTTTAAAAAATAATCCTGCAAATTGAAAAACAAAGAACCCAAACTGTGGCATGGTTAAATACACTTTGATTTTTACCAACTACTGGAAAATACTGCTTTTTTCAGATTTTTTTTTTTTTTTTTTTGATAATTAATAAATCACTATTTATAAGTTCGGGCTTTCATAATTTAAAAAACAACAACCCATGAAATATCATTACAGACAGTTATAAAAGAATGATTTTAAATGGGAGAACTAACAACACTGTCTCCAAAACAGTCATGTTAAATACCAGTCCTCATAATTTTAGAATTAAAGAACATAGGTCTGTTATTTTAATTCAAAAGGTTATGGTTTATGCTATTTTGTTTATTTTTCTGATTTGAGAATGGAACCAAAGAATTGTTTTCATTTATACTTTATCCTTATACTTATTATATGATCAGAGTATGGATGATAATAATAGCAATAATGCTTACCAGGAAGCCACCTTAAATTACATCACTTACTCAAGGCACTGATCAGCATGATTCTTTATTTCATATTCATTAGAATCTACTGCAATTACTTATTTTTAATATTTACTATCATGAACAATTTTTTTACACTACTTCAGAGCCATCTAGTAAATTTGAGTAATCCATGAATATTAGATTGTAGTGATGCATGAAAAGTACTTTGAGGAGTTTATTTCCATTAGGTCTAAGATTTTCATTGCCAAAAAGCGTAAATCAAAATATAATCTGACAATGTGGATAGCAAAACTTTGTGTGATAGCTTAAATACCCTTTGATTGCTTAAGCTTCCAATATATGGCTCTAGAGTAAATGGAAAATTGAATAATTACATATGTTGTATATTAAAAGAGATAGTCACGTGATATTCTTGACTTTAACATATAATATTTTAAATACAACTATATTTTACATACCGGAGTCTAGATATAATATAGGGGATTTGAATACAAACTTTTAAGCTCCCTTATCCATCCACTCTATCTCATATAACTGACACATATGATTATACACATATGAAAAAGATCTCCAATACGTATACATATTTCGTGATGAATCAACTGATGAGTGCTTGTTCAGCACGAAATACATATATTGGAGATCAGTTATCTTTTTCTCATGTGTATAGTCATGGGTGTCGGTTATATGAGATAGAGTGAATGGCTGAATGGAGCTTAAAAGTCTGTGTGTAAATCCCTAAATTTAATATATGTAAATATCTTTAAAATACATCTGATACGTACTGAAGGTTTTTTTTTTTCGGATTTGGGGGGTGGGGGTGAAGTTTTAAACTAATCTTTATGGGAGAAGAATATGAAATGTAATTTTAAACATTCTTTGATTTATTTTTGCTTAAGAAAAATCTAAAATTTTTAAACTTTTTTTTTCTTCCTTTCAATATTTTAATTTCTCATCATTTACATCATCTTTCTCTCTATCCTTTTTTTTTTTGTATATATAATAAATTTAATTGGATTTCTGGTGAATTATTTAATCTTTTTTTTTAAAAAAAAAAAAAATACTATTAGCATATGAATTTATAATTTTTTTTTAAAAAAAGTTGAAATGTGAAACAATTAGATTTTAATTTTATATAAACAGAGAATTGTATTAATGAAAAGTAATAAAGGAAGATTATTAATCCCGCACTGAAGCGAATGAGGATTTTAATCATATAATAACAAGAAAAATAAACAGATGTTTTGTTTACTTTAAGTTGTTACTAAATAATAATGAAAAATTAACATAAACATTTACTAGTTAATTAAATTTTAAAATTTACAAAAAAAAACATGAGAATCAAAAACATAAAAAAAAAATTTATCTCATATCCGCAATATGAATTTATGTATGTATGCCGAGCTGACAGAGAATAATAGTTTAATTTAACACAGACTTGTATTCCCTTGTATTCTTATCGAGCAAAACTTGGCAATCTGCAATCTTTGTCAGATATGCATTATAATAATCTGAACTTTTCTTGAGATTAACATTCCATAAAAGCTTAGATTCTTAAAAGTAATTATACATTAGTTAATATTGCCCACATGAACTGCTATCGTCCTATTTTTATTGGTGTTGGACAACATATTGTATTGCTCAAGTTATGATGTGCAGTAGTTTCTTCATATAATTGTCTATGTGATTTAAACTTTTATATATATACATAATCAAAATGTATTGACTAGTTTAGCTTTTATTTATATATAATTAGTTTAGCTTTATGCTTTTAATGTTTGTTTATATATATATATATATATAGAGAGAGAGCAATACTGTATTTGTATATAATATATTATCATAATAATAATAATCATATAATCTACTGCATTGAGAAGGTTTTATCGAGCATTTATGGTCGCACTTTGCTTAGTAGTTCTGTTCTGATCATAATATTTCTTTTTGTTTATTTTTCTTAATTGAGATTTCATCTGAGAGTTCTAAAGTCTTGAGCCTACCACTCTAGCACCAAATTAAACCATATAAGGTAGTGACTAAGATGCCTTGCATTTGTTAAAAGTTGACATTAACTATCTCATAATGTTTTAATTAAAACATATATTTATTATGCTAGGTTGTTTAGCTTCAGACAACCTATATTTAATCCTGCTACCAGCTTAATAATAATAATAAATAGCAAGCCATAAATTTGTATGGCCATTTCACTTACAGAAAAAAGTAAGGATATGGTGGGTGTGTGTGTGTGTGTGTGTGCAGGAGGTATTTTAGAAATGAGTTTGAACTCTAAATACATCCACATATAGAACTTGCTAATCTATTTTTCTGTTAATTTGATTCTTTACACTGGCATCTTTTTTTTTTTAACAGAAAACTTTTTTCTGAAATAATTTAACACTATGCTAGTTACAGCTCTTGAATATATTCTATTCTCTGGGATATTTTCTAATGACAACAACTGATTTTGCACTTCTTTAGAATATTGCTGAGATATTCCTTTGGATCTGCCTCTCCCACAAAAGCCTTGCTCAAGTTTGCTATAAACACTATTTTGGGAAGTATTCAATTGTTCGTTTGTTTTACATGTCCAATCCAGAGAAGGTGTGATTTTGCAATAGTGGACTCAATGGCATTACATCCCAAATACTGAAAAACATTGCTATTGTAGTTTTAAAATTTTACTGGGCATTCTTAAACAAAACCTTTCTAATGTCATGTTATTGCACTGATAGGATGTTGAAGTTTCAATAAATTTGATAAAATAACAGATCTAGTTGCAATAGTTACTTGCCTGTGAAGTAATACTCCATCTTTTAACTTGTCAAAGGCAGCAGCATCTTGTATTACACTACTATTGATATTAGTACAATTTATCCAAACTTCAAACACTTTTTAGCAAAACTTTGTTTGTACATACACCTATGTTTCGACTGACATGCAGTCTTCTTCAGAGCTATGGTATAATGAACAAAATAAAAAAACATAGGTGTATGTACAAATAAAGTTTTGCTAAAAAGTGTTTGAAGTTTGGATAAATTGTATTTATATGATATTATGGCAAACATAAAGAAAAGTGTGATTTTTGGTACTATTGATATTATTTTACTATTATAGTTTTTATCACTGAAATGAGTCATTTATCAAGTGTGATAACCTTGACAGACTGTAAGAGACAGGCTAATTTTAACCATGTTTTCTAGTTCCTTCTATTTCTCTAGTGAGCAGAAGGATAATTCCTAAATAAATCTATCTAAACATAGCCAAAACTCATGCCTCACTGAAATACAGTTCCAAACTGAGTCCTTAAAGATTATATTGCTTCAAACAAAAATCACATCTGAGGACTACCTACTCCTGTCCCCATCATTGCTTTCTTAATTCTCAAGGGCTTGAGCTAAGGTAATTGGGAGTCAGAGATGTTGTACATGTCAGTAAATCATTAAAATAATGATACACAATCTCTATTCAATGGCATGAGAGGTTTATGACAATCAAACCATACTATAATTTAAGTGATTGAAAAAGAAAACAAGAAAAATCTGGTTGTATTGGAAATAGAACCTAGTCTTTGATGGAGGAACATTCTATTCTACAAAATAGCAGGAGGCTTTTGGCCAGGCACTGCTTATTTGTTATTTACAGTTGATCTTTATGCCTAAAGGTCATTTCACTACCTAATCACTTATAGAGTCTTCCAGTAGCCTACCCAACGTCAACATAATATAGATCAGTAAATAAATGTCTGGAATTGTTCAGTGAGATTGAAAGATCAATGATACTTTAAAGTTATTCAGATGTTTGATTATATTTTATTGAAGAAAAAAAAATCTAACATGAAGCATTTTTGATCCCCTTCTAACTCTACAGTTTATTTTTATAAGCTCATTAGAATATAGATTTTTTATACAGCATATCTTTGTATCATATGTAGATACTATAAAAAAAATTAATTTATATTTTTAAATATGCTACGTTCCAAACTAAAATTTTACTTATTGAATTTAGCTTCGTGGCAGAAAAATGCTGATCTCAAAATATAAAGATTTCTAAATCACATTCAATCCAAGAAAAGTAAAAAAAAAATGTAGGTTAGTCAATTAATAATGAAATTGTTGATTTCACTATTTCAATTTGATGCTAAAACATCACATGACATCCATCTGACTGATCAATAGTCTTACAAATATCATTTGAACTACGTGTAGATAATATAAAAGTATTATTTATTTTTAATATATATATATATTTAAATATGCTATGTGCCTAAATGATTTTTTCCCTATATATTATATAATTTTCATGTTTTAATTTATATATAATTATGTCAGTCCTTCTTAAATAACATTAAATACAATCTTAATTTATTTTCAGTAAAGAACTATTTTTCAAAAGAAAATGCTATAGTCAAATACACTAGCCAGTTTAAAGAAGATTTTTTTAAAAAAATTTAATTCAGCGAAATCCAAGAATTTAGAAGAATTAGTTAAATTTATTACAAAAAGATAAAACGCTATTTAAATAGTGAGTTCCAAAACGTCTGTCCAATAATACATAGAGAAACAGCAAAAGAAATAGTGCGACTCTTTGACCATCTGGTTGTTGGGAATTTGTTTAGGCAATTGAGTTTTAAATAGATTTTATATAAATTACTGAAGGTTATATATTGGAGAAATAATTTTATTTGAAAAGAGAAGAATGAATGAAATACAATTCCAATTGATTGCCATTAAAACATAATTTGAAAAATTGAGACTATTTATGATTACATCCTTTCACAAGGTGTTAAAAGTGGAAAGAGACCAGTCCTTACCTTGTCTGAGAATGGTACAGTGATAATTATACTTCAAAATATTATTCATTGTTGGATAATCTCTAGTCTAATGAATGACTAATTAAAATTATTGGTAGTGTAAACCGACATACACGAGGGCAGCACATTTGACACATTATTTAAATATAGTAATTTGATATACTGAACAATAAAGATATGAGTGATTGTGTTGTGCCAATTGATGAATGCTGGTTCAGCACAAAATGTATATCTTGGGGATCATAGATTTTTTTCACATGTCTTTGGTCATATATTTATGATTATATCCTTCTATAAGCTATTAAAAGTGGATAGAAACTAGTCCCCGTCTTCTGCGAGAGTGGTGTAGTGAAAATTACACTACAGAAATATTTGTCATTGTTGGACTAATCTCTAGTCTGATGAATGAATAATAAAAATTATTAATATTTGTTCCATTATTTCCATAAAACATTTACTGACATAAATTATAGCTGATTGTAATTGATCAGATATTGTTGCAATATAAGTATTTTTATGAATCGAAGGTGTACCAAAACTTGAGTGAATTAATGTAGCCGATAGAAGATCACACATTGTGGAGAATTAGCATTACAAGTTTTATTAACCAGTCTTTGACTGAAAAACTAATCTCTTTCTAGCCTGAGTTTTTTTAGTAATTTATGTAACATAAATGGAAACAGACTATTTTTTGTGAGATGTCAGTTTAATTGGAAATATCCATTTTTTCTTTGTTTGAAAATCTGAAAAATAAAACAGCTCTTCATCCTCAAATGCTACAAGGTTAATTTTCTCACTTATGATGGAAATAATGGTGAATCCAAACTCAAATGAAATAGAAGTGTGACATTATTTATTTGAATGTATAGCAAATCTGTCACATGTGAGATTCAAAGTATCTATTAAAAAAATGTTATCATTAATCAAATATATGTTGATCAATTTAGTAAATTTATGCTGACTGAACAAGAAACAAAACTGAAAAATAAATAATGTTGTTCTAAAACACATCTGAAAGAAAGAAAAAACAAAAGGTGTGTATTAGTCTATTAATATTAACGGACTTTTTTTCCAATTTAGTTAAATGTTTTTCAAACCATATAATATCAAATTTAACCATGAAACATATACACATGACAAAAAAAACTATGAAACATATAACAAACGAATCCACCTTAATCACATAAACAGATCTAGTAGCGCTGGAAATTATTCAGTTTCAGTAATCTTATAAATCATTTAAAAGGAATTTTTTAACTTGCCTGTCTTTTTGGGGGCAGATCACAATTTCGCATATTTAAAAATGAGATTTAAAGAAATATTTGTTAAAGAAGAAAATCAATGTAACAGTGAGATAAAGTTAAAACAAGAATTTGGGATTATATAGAATTAGCGCTTTAAAGACCGTAATCAAAATAAAAAATTCTTGAAAGTTTTTTATTTATCTGTAAAAACATGCAAATTAAATAATTTAAAGTAAGAGCAAATTTGACATTGTGTATGCTAACTAAGAATCACTATAAAAATCAGAAAACAAAACTTGTGTAAGTCTTAAAAATAATTATACGGTTAGTTGTTTAGGAGTTCTTATGATGTTTGAGCACTCAAGTATGCATTAAATTGTGTAAAATTTGTACAATGAAAAAATGCAGACTTAAGGTTCTTGGTTCATATCCAACTTTGTCATTTCCAGAGCTCAATGTTCTTATGAACATCTGCGTAATAAACTCATTCAATTATTTTTTCTTAATTTATTTTAATTTTACTCAGCTTTAAATTAATTTGAACGCCTTTGAGTCTTGAATGCATCTCCCCATTGTGCCAATTACACAGCAGTCCAGAAGTAATGTAGAATCATGGGAGTAAAATATTTTTTTAAAAAAATGTAGTCATATAAGGGTTAAGAAAAAAAATTCCCAATAAGGAGAGACTACTCTTTCAGGAAATGGGAGAGTAATATTCGTAGGTTATTGGGTTTTTTTTTTAAAATAAAAGTCTTACCAAAAACTCTATATTCACTCTCTTTAAGTATTTAAAGTCACGGTGATATTTGGAGATAAACTGTTTGAAGATAATAAATATATAAATTTGCTTTAAAAAATAGCTTTCATGTTGTTATTGTTTTCTTTGCCTATTAAGCTTTGCAGGAATTGTCAATAATTTGAAATCTTCTGATTTCTAAAATCAATCAGATATACAATAAATAAAAAAAAGTTAAAATTTTATGGATTTGAAACAAATTTTTAAATTCTAAAACAAAAATGTTTTTTATCTAAAAACAATGACATAACCAATAATATGATTTATATATTGAACATTTTATATTTTGAATAAATCATCTTGAATAAAGATCTTTCAAAGTTTAATCCACTTTTTCCTAATCCATATCTTCTCTTCTCTACAACACTCCAGCAAACTTTCTTATCTCATCTATCCATGTTAAACATTATTGGGGGTGGGGGCTTTTGCAATCTTTTTGATCTCATTTAAGTTATCAGTTGCCCATCTATTAATTTTACCTTTATATCAACTCTTTTTCTTTTATTTAATGTCAATGACAATCACTTATTTCCTTACTTTATGTATTTCTCTTTTAATGTATCCTTGTTACTCCTTAGCATGCATCTCTTTATTGTTCACTATGTGGTCTGAAATCCTTTTTAATCTTCAAGTCTCAACTTCATAAATAATTACTGATAAAACACATTTATTAAAAACCGTCCTTTCAAGAACTTAGCCATAATAAGTTCATCCATTCACTATTTATTTTTTCTCATGAGTGCTAATCATTTAGAATATTTTTAAACAAAATAATTTTATTTATTAGCATGTGATTTTTTTTCCTATTAAACAGTTTATTATTAACAAAATATCATAAAGGAAGTTATACAGGTTCCCAGTTGGAGGTAGAATTACCAATGGGTTTTTTAAATTGCTTCAATTCTGTAACTGCAATCATACATTTCATCTTTATTAATTACATGGTGCATAATTTGGGTTTACCCACATCTACATAGGTTAGGGTCTGTATTTGTCTTCATCTTGCTAGGTCAGTGCTTGAGTTAGTTCTCATGAACATTATCTATCTACTATATTGTTCACAATTACATAGATCAGTTACTGTGTTTGTCTATAAGAACATATATCCATGATTGTGCTTGTTCTCATCATCATAAATCACTGGCTGTTTGTCTATTAAATCAGTGGTTGTTTTTTATCAACATCTACATCCATCATTGGCTATGTTTGTTTACACCATTGGTTCTTTTTTTTCACTTCTACTGAATGTGTTTTCCATGCTTACATACTACAATGGTTGTGTTTGCCCACATTTATATAGATCAGTGGCTGCGTTTGTCTATATGTTTGCTTACATCTATATAGGTTCTTGGCTGTGGTCCTGCACATCTACGTAAATCAGTAGCTTTGATTGTCTACATCTACATAGGTCACTGGATGTATTGCTCACATCTATAAAGGTTTGTTGCTTTGTTTATCCACATTTACATAAGTTGATGACTATATTTTTTCACATCTAAATAGATCAGTGACTGAAGGTTTATTTGTTAAGCATATACTACATTGCCCAATGGTTATTATAACTCTGTAGATAACTCTGGTAATATATAGAAAGATCCCATTTATTTGGATTTATTATATGTTTTTATTTAATTTACTCAGGTTTTTTTTGTCTGATTGTCTTGAAAATCTTCTAACAATTTTCACCCACTTCAATTTCTGATCTAGTTAAAATTTTGCATATATATGCATTCCTAATGATAATATATATATTTTTAGAGTTACGAATAATTTTTAGCAAAAAATTAGTCAAAACTTTAAATTTTAAATTGATTTGGTATTCTTTTATTTATTGATATTTAACAGTATTAAATTGTATCAGAGATCCTTCATCTTAATTCCTGGAATTTTTAATTATATAAAGCTACTAAAAGTAAAAAATGCATTAAAAAGTAAAAGCTATATTTTCTTCAGCTTTCATGGTATTACTGATATTATATGACCAAAAATAAAAACAGTAGCACTCATATTTAGAAATAGTAATATTGGTGAATTTGGTAAAAGAATTTCATTTGAATCTTTATAACAAGTTCATTTTTATGTCATAATTCTTTTGTGGCAGATTTTTGGTTGAATCTTGAGAAAGAGAATCTTTGTGTGAGATGACTTTAAGATTTTGAAACTAAATACTTAAAAGCATTTTTTACATTTTCTATGACACAATTTCTTTTCTCATGTCTATTGACAGAATTTATGAAAGAAATTGAAGCCTTATAAAGGAATATACTTTAGCATTCTCATGGTAGTACTTAAGTGAATATCCAGATGTTTAATGCATTATTTTTTTTTTCAACAGGGGAAATTCACCAATAGAATAAAGTAATATTAAATCATTAACTTTCTGTTTTTCTAGAAAACATGGTTTGTTTACTTTTGAAAAAGCATGGTTGATCCAGCTTTAGAATACTGTATTAATATCATAAGTGATAATGACCTCTAATATTTTTTTATAATGTAGAATTTCCCATAAAGGTTTAGTGAATTTTTATATGAAAAAAAATCTGAGGATGTCCATATGTTACGGCCAGCCAGCTTAGATCTAAGAGATATCACATTTGTTTTCCACAGAAGAAAATGCCTTCTGGGCATTTACTCCCTTCTGGTGTCATTTTCATGCAAAAATTTATGTATAAACAAAATATGATTTTTTTGCTTGTTTATAAAATATTTTTGCTGATTTTTACTCATTAATTAGTCAGTTATTATTTAAAACCAAAATAAATACATGTAGAAACTTTCAATTTAATCATTTATTTTTATTTTTAGAAATAAACTTTATAAACTTGGTTGTAATATAATGAAAGAAAATGGCAACATCTATTACATCATTATCTGTCAGAATTGATATAGTGTTAAAATCTTTTCAAATATTGTAATTATTATAAAGAAAATATCAGCTTTTAAAACAGAATTTGATAGATGTATCTTAAATCTATCTTCGTTCATTCATATATTTTAAAAAAAGTTAAAATAAAAAATATTGTGTTCATAGTCTGAAAGAATATTTAAACTAACCTAGCTAATGACATATACTATATTCTTCTAATTTACAAGGCAGTTTTTAAATATTTAAAAAGGTCAAATGTGATTTTTTAAAATATTATTCACTTATAAAATCAAATTAAAAAGAAGTCCAACTTAGTTAATTTTAGTACAAAATAAAGGATTTTATACAGTAGCTCAGATTGAACATTTTCAAAGACTCACCAGATGGAACAAAATAAAATGTCATATATTTAAGTGATTAATGAAGCTGACTGTAAATGCTTCTTTACAATTCTAAGTTTTGCTACCAGAATTTAAGGAGAATTTCTGGAAATTATTCTAATCCTAACCTTAAAAAGTGAAAAAAATTAGTTATATTATGAGCCATGATTACTGTTAAATAGATGGGAGAAAATTGTGTTTTAGTTTATTGTTGTAAAGATTATTTATAATATGGAACATTTTGTTGTAAGGCAAAACTAGCAGTCTTAAATTTCAAAAACTTAATAGTAATTAAAAAAATCATTGCTGGATTTTATTATTATATTTTCATAAAGGTTGTTTGAAGGAATGATATTAATAAGAAGTAAGTCCATAGTTGAAAGTCATCTACTTAATAGAGTGGGCTGAGTTTATGGTAGAATGAATTTGTCTTGAACAACTCATATTGAAAAAGATTTACAAATGAATTAAAAACTGGTAGTATCTTTATTGATCTAATGATAACTTATGATTCTGTTTGGAAAAATACAGTAAAAGTTTTTAAAATTCTTAAACACAGAAAAACATCAATTTATTGATCAAAATATTCTTCAGTAGAAAAACTGGAGCAACTCCAAGTGATAGTTTTAATTACTACAGAATTTTACAGAATAGTCTATGACAGAAGTCGGTTCTCTTATCTACTTTATTTAACATATCAGTAATCTTACAGACTCAAATTAAGGGAAATGACATTGTTTTACTTAACCAAAAGAGACCATTTTTAGAAATAGAAGTCTTTCAATAAGGACGTAAAAAGCTTGAAATTTTTTTTACAAAGATTTGGTTATTTCTAATCCTGCAAAGATAATAAGCCAAATAGTGTGTTCCATTTTTTAAAAAAAAAACATTAACATTAATATAGGTAGTTTTCAGATTACATGAAAGTCTTTTCTGCATCTTTTTGTAAAACTTGATTTATATGTAAGTAGAAATTTTTTTTATTGCTGTGGATATTAAAATGCTTCTTCTTTGAGTGATCATATTTTTAGAGTATAGTCAGTGTAAACTAATTGTTAAGGCTGTTTATTTATAATAATGGATTCCATTAATTAAAAAATATTACAGTTAATAAAATTATTACTTACACAATAAACTGATAATGTAATCACATGATAACAATCTAAACTTATCTAAACCATAAATATTCAATCTTTATTAAGCAGTGTTTTCTTATAAAATAGCTATTGATACAATATTTCTTTGAAATTTTAACACTGTTGCGATCAGTAAGATAAAATATCTTCCATCTCTATTTTGTAAACCTTTTGAGAAAAAAGCAAATATATATATATAATTCTTTTTTTGTGTGTGTGTGCGTGTGTTTTATCTAGGTCGCATGTATCATCTTTAGGTCAAAAGATAGCTCATTAGCAATCGGTGCCTATATATAGATGAGATTTTTTTTTCCATAAATGAGACATTAGTGCTGTAATAAAAATTTTATTTACTGCCATCTTTAATAAAAACTTTATTTTAGCATACCTATATCCCAATGTAAATAGTAATATTATTTAAATACTTATTACAAAAGAATATCTATTAAATGTTCCAATACAGCTGACATCAGAGCTGCAAATCTAAAATACATATATTGATTTAGTCTCTGAGGAAGACTTGAATAGTTAAAACTGTCTTCTGGATGGAAAATTTAATAAAGATTTTATATTGTAATAGTCTTTAAATATTGTTATTATTACTCTCTTCCATTTTTATATTAATACCACAGTGAATAAAGCATTTTAGGTAATTAGGATTATTCATAGACAAAGTAAATATTTAATCAGTCATACTAAGTATAAATCTGTCCTCTCTTTGATTTTTCCATTTTATAATTCAGTTAGTTAACTGGAGCCAACATATTAAGAAAGATATCGTAAAATTCAATCTGTAAATGTCAGGTAGTCTAAATGTAATAATTTTAAGGATCATTTTTGTATTTCCTTGACACAAAGAAGAAAAATCAAGAATATTAATTTTTTATAGTTTCACCTTTCAAAATAAAATTACCTTGGATTTGCTTTCAAATGTATTTTTCTGTAAGTCACAATACTATGCCACACCACATTAATTTTAAATCTAATTCCTTATTAATTAAATTCCCACAGGTTCTCCGCCATATTTTGTATTATTAATAGCTGTAACAATTTTATTGATAATATTTACCATCTTAACTTTTTCAATTCATTAAAGCTCTAAATGTAGATAAAAATCCAATTTCTATTTTTTTTTTTAGGTTTTTTTCTTTTTTTATATATATTTAACTGTTAAAATTAATAATATAGTGATTTATATACGTATAAAATTGTGGGTGGCTTTAATTTTTACACATATGCTAAAACTTGGCATGCAATCTCTTGACAATGAGTGGGTTAAAACCATTGATCATCCATTCTGGTTAGAACATAGTCTTTAAATACATTGTACCTACATTAGGTTGAATTTGTCATGGGCCTGAATTTCAAATATGTATATACTACTTGTACAACTTCAGTTTTTATTTCACAGGGAAGAGAAAGTTTTTCATTTTTAACTACCTGTGATATTGAATGCATATTTAAAAATCAGGCTAATAATAAGTTTAGGCCTTAATTTCGGCATGGTCAATAGTTGTAGGTTTATTTAAAGAATAAATTCTAACCATAGAGTAAACCACCTATGATTTTAAAGCTATTATTGATAGGAGGTAGAGTGTGTATCAATTTTCTAGTGCATGTATGAAGAGTTGTTCCACAATTTTACACACACACGCACACATATATATAAATTGCTATATTATTAACTATTACATATGTACACATTAATAAGTTTCAGGGTCACAGGTAATTAAAAACGAGAAACTTTCTCATCCTGTGATAAGTATAAACTGGACTTGTACAAGTAATATTAACACACACACACATATATATATATATATATAAATTTCTATATTATTAACTATTATATATGTACACATTAATAAGTTTCAGGGTCACAGGTAATTAAAAACGAGAAACCTTCTCATCCCGTGATAAGTATAAACTGGACTTGTACAAGTAATATTAAATTTAAAAATCAGGTTCATAATAAGTTCCAATCCCTAATTTAGGCATGATCAATAATTGTTGTATGTAAAGAATAAGTTGTGCGTGTCAATTTTTTAGCACATATGTTAAAATAGTTTTTTTCCACAATTTTATGTATTTAACAGTAATCTGTTATTATCTATTAATCTCTATCATTGTGTCACTTAATTGTAATTGAATATGTATTACTTTTTAATGTATATTCTATAATTAATTATTAGTTGGTATTTTAAATAAAACTGAATTGAAATAAAGTGAATTAGAATTATTATACTCAATATGGTGGAAGAAAAGGAGAGCTATTTAATGTATATATATATGTGTGTGTATCAGTTGTGAATTTTATTTTTAGTTGTGCAAAAAAAATGTAGTCACTAAGTTATTTTATTCTTTAACTAAAAACAGAAATTAAAAATTTTAATCTTATTTTTAGATGAGCGTTTGTTACAAAGCAACAAAATGTCACATGATATTTAGTATTTAGTGTTTTCTAGAAGGTCTGTGATGATGGTATTTTAGTTGTATTTATATATTGGACTATTTCTGTCATCTAATATATGTATTGAATCTCTTTAGAAAAAATTATCTTTATTTGAATATTCCAAATGTATTCAATTGTTAGTAA
Organism: Epiperipatus broadwayi; assembly: GCA_028023455.1. Classification (NCBI taxonomy): domain Eukaryota; kingdom Metazoa; phylum Onychophora; class Udeonychophora; order Euonychophora; family Peripatidae; genus Epiperipatus; species Epiperipatus broadwayi. The sequence continues at coordinate 4,734,367 of JAQFVV010006238.1, forward strand.
TAACACATACATTAGTATATGCACAATGTTTTAAGAGGTATTATTTTCCTCTCTTCTTCCAGTGTTAAACCACTAAGTTTCACATGATCACTATCTTTTATACTAGCACATAATTGTTATTAAACAAGGCTTGTGCATAAAATCCCTATCTAGTGCCTACTCATCCAATATTCCCAGACTAGTTTCTGGCTTGTGGCCTTCGTCAGTGAGGAGCCTTGGATCTGAGAGCACTGCACCTAGATCTTAGGATCTAATGCAACCCTCCAGTAGCCACCTTTTAACTCTATTTAACTAGAAAACTATGAGAATGAAATTGATAACACAATAATATTTTCAATCTAAGCTCACTAGCTTATATAGACATATAACATTACCGGGCCACTACATTTTATTTACATATTATAACAAATAAACAAATACACAGAAAACTTTTTATTTAACATTTTTTTATTAATTTTAAAAATAAAAATGTCTTTTTTTAATATTTTTTCAAATAATTAACGTTTTTCAAAAACAATAATAAATATTCTTTCACTTTAGGTTCCGATAAAAAAATACAATTTCAAAACAAAAAAAAAAATATTGACTGCAATTCTCAAGTAACGTTACTTTTACTATATAAAAAGTTAAAGTATAACAAAGAAATTAAATGGAACAATTCCTAATTTTGTGAATGCTGTAGCCTTATCTCTTCTAGGATGGCACAGAACAGGTCTTTCTCCTTTTTCGTATGTTGCCAAATGATGTCTGTCTGATAGCTATCAATCCCACTTCTTAGTGTTCTGCAGATTCACTTGTTATGCCATTTTAGACTGCCCCCAAGACATTCAATCATCTAAAAGTAAACACCATTGACAAGGTCCACAAAGTTGAACTTGTGGTTGACCCGAAAATGTTGATATACTGCTGCCTCCAAATCACAAGTTTGGTAATCTTTCCAGAAGTCAGAATAAGTGCTGGATCCACACTTGATGTTCACCTGTATGCACTCAAACAATATGTTGGCAGAGCAGGATGGGACAGCCGTCACAGAACATTCACCCGTCTGCCTGTATACACCTCCAAAAATCCACTGCTTTGGCAGCACCCTACCTTGGTTGTTCTTGCGGTGGCTGTAAAGCATCTCATAAACATCCATGACCATGCCAGGACTGCCAATCTGATGATGTGGACCAGAACTGAGCTTTCTTTGCACAGTTCACGAAGGGCTTCATGCCAGGACTGCCAATCTGATGATGTGGACCAGAACTGAGCTTTCTTTGCACAGTTCACAAAGGGCTTATGTCAAATGTTGGACAGCGCTTCTGCACAAATTCAACTCTGTGCAAATACATCAACACTCATGCCATGCCTGCTCCAAAAGTAGATCACATGTAGTGCTTTAAATAACTCATCTCTGCATTCATCATACTGTTCTGAACAGAACACCTTCGATGACAAGAACTCATCCAGCATTCCATCTCATACATCTTACATCCTCTTAAAACCATCTTCCCACCACAATCACATGTCTTCTCTGATGGTAGAATTCCTTTCTGTTGCAGGAAAGCCACAGCGGATGATTCTGTCTTGGGCAATAATGACAGCTGGAAAGTCTGATTTTCAGAGCAGCAGCCATTTTATTACAGTAACAAAATCTCAAGACAAATGAGATTTTTGCTGCACTTCTGAAAAAGCCCCAAATTTCATGACTCACATATGTGAATAGATTAGTTGACAGCTTTATGACAGTGAGGAAATTTGTAGAACCTTACACTACTTCCTTTACTGTTAAAAAAACCTCAACATATCTTACATAAATAATGATATGTTAAGAGTCTGATAGTTGTATTGATGGTAAACAACACCTATCAAATGTTAGGGATGTCAAAGTGTGAATTGTGAGAGTAAATGATCACAAAACTCACTGGCAGGTTAACATTAGCCTAAAAGACTCAGTTATTGCTAAAAATTGAGAAGTTATGCCAGAAAAATGGAATTTTAAACTACTTTTGGCTAACATAAGTGCCATCAGGTGGGATGGATTGTCATAAAAATGAGAATCCAACTTTTAATCTATCTTGGTTATATAAGTTGTTGTTTTTTTTAAAAAAAAAGTGTGGAATTTTATTTTCTCTTGATTGTAAAAGTTTGTTTTTTTAATAAGAAAATGTTTTTTCACAAAAAAAACATTCAAATTCTTTTAATGCACAATTTTTTTTTCAAATATTATACAGATTGTTACATTGTTTTTATTCAACATTGTACTTAAAATAACAATAATTTTTTTTAAAAAATTCCAATACTAAAACATTAAAAGTATAATATATATATATATAATAAATGCTTTTATTTAATGTTCTAATACTAAAAAGTTAATATATATATAACATTTTATAGTAAACACTTTTATTTGCATTAAAAAGCCAAAAATAATTCTTTTCTTCAACTATGTTTAGGGGTTTTATATTTAATGTGAAATAAAATTGAATGGTATCCAGAAATTTAATTAATTTTTGGGCAAATAAAAATATGAATAATTCAGTTAATTAATTTCTGGTCATGACACCCTTTTATTTCAAGTTAAATATTAAAAAAACCCTAATTGTGATTGAAGAAGAAAATTATTTTTGGCATTTCATTGCATAGTAAACAAAAGCATTTATCATAAAATATTTTTATATTATTATCTCTAGTTAATTTAGAAGTGATTGTGCTTACATATGACTATACTGAGGTAATGAATACCTGCAATGTGAGTTAGATTTGAAATAAAATCATATAATTTATATTCAGTTTAAAATTAAAATCTGTTTACAGAAAATTATGAAATGAGTGTATATATTATAAGATAAAAAATAGCATATTTAATTTAATAAAAACTAATGTTATTTTTATAAATAATTTCCCCCTGGATTAATAACTTCATACAAATCATATTTATTGATCATTTTAAAAATAAACACTTCCAAATAGAAATCAAAATTTTAGGTGTCTAATTTATATACAAAAATTGTTCATCAAAAATAGATGAAACTTGTAAAATTGAAAAAGACAATTTTTCTAAAGATGGAAACTAATTCAATCAAAATTTTGAAAAAAAATAAAACTGGACAAAGAACTAACTATTGCTTTAAGTAAATTTTATAATACATCAATGCCATTAATAATTCAAAGCGAGCTTAGCAATCTATTAGGTCTATTTTAGATCTTGAGTGATAAACTTGTTAAAATTTAATCACTAATAGTTTATATATGTTACAAATAAAAAAATTAAAATGTGATTGATGAAGATTCTTGGGAATGTCAGAATTGTAATGTGTTAAAAAGGTAAAATGTTTGAAAAAGAAGCCATATTGGATCATTTAAATGCTTTAGAGTAAACTGTTTCTGTATATATATTTTAAATGTTGAACAAAGATATTTTATCACATTAGTAAGAGCAGTGAATTTGAGAGCCAAAGTCTCTCACTGCCACTGTTACAGTTGTGTTCAAATATTACCAAATCTTCCAAGCAATTGACCGACCTGACTTTTTATTGCTTCTCTCATTGTTTAGCTCTATGGTAAGAATAGTTGTTTCAAGAGCTAAACATTCTTGAATTGATTCCTAGTAGAGTGAAAACAAAGCAAAAATGTATGTTGAAATCAATTCAATGAAGTCTTCGTTTTTTGCCTGTTATGTTTTTTTTTTTTAGAATTATGACAATAAATCAAAACATTATAGATTATAATCTGGTATTTAAAGAATTGATTGAAAAAAAAAGTGGTTTGTTTATACCTTGGGGGGAGGGGAAGTGACAGAACTGGAAGTATGATCCATGGATCTTGAGATACAAATTCTACCATTCTAATTTGACACTAAATCATTCATAGTCATTGACTGAGATCTGGATGAGGTCAGTTGGGTTATTTTTTAAATTATGAGTTAATTTGAGGAATTTGGTCACTGCTGAGGGTGACAACTTTAAAAACTAAATATGCCTTCATATCTACTCTCAACTCGAAAGAACAATAAAAAATTATCAATTTGGCCAATTGAATATAATTTAAGATAATCTGCCATTTATGTTTTGAAATATTATCTGACCTTGCAAGTAACTAATCATTTAATAATAACATTATAATTGGTGGTAGGACATTTATTAATTTGAGGTAACAAGGTGATAAAACTAACGATGAAAGAATCAAAACGTTCAGAAAATAAAGGTCTATAGCTATTTTTTTTTCCTCGTGTGCCATAGCATCAGCCGGGAAGCGAACCCGCTAACCCGGGAGCAACTCCTTGTAAAGCAGCTGTCGCTGACCTCTCGACCACCAATGCTTGACAGGTCTGCATCTATTTGAATACCCCAAATTAGATAATAATAATTTTGAAACAAATAATTCATTGGAATAAATGAAATGAAAATTATCAATTCAGAATAAAAACTATATATTATACGTGTGAAACAGATTATTTACTTTTATATTTACAATCCATCTATTAAAATGTAATGAGGATTTCTGAACTGTAATCTTTAAGCCCCTTTGGTGTTTTTTTTTTTTACTTATTAATTAATAAAAGTTAACAGTCTTTTGAAGAATTTTTTTTCTATATTTTAAAAGCATTCACTGTAAGATCATTTTCTGTTTTTTTATGCCTAAAGAAAATCTAATAGATTGAAGCCCGAGGTTCATCTTATCAAGTAAATCCTACAGGGAACAGAAAATTTTATAGTTATTTATAGAGATAAAAACCTATGCATTTAAATTATTAAAATCTTTTCTTTGTGTTCTACCTTATTTAAAAGTGTATTGATTTTTAAAATTTTAATCTATCTGTTTTATGTATGTCTGCTTATCTGTCTGGTATCCGCCCGTTTGTCTATCACTTTGTATCTATCTATCTACCTATCTGTTGGCGTATCTTCCTATCATGCGTATTTATTTATCGATCTATCTTCTTATGTATATTCTTACTAAACAAATTCAGTAGTGAAGGAAAACATTATAATTATTTATAGAAATAAAAACTATGGATTTAGATTATTAAAATCTTGATGTTATAATATATTTAAAGTTGTACTGATTTTAAAAGTCATTTGCTCGCCATATGTTTGTCTATGAGTCTATCCATATGTTCTATCTATTGGTATATCTTTTAGTCTGTCTTACTGTTTTCATACATGTCTACTTATTGATTTATCTTTTTATCTTTACATCTGTCTATATTTCTATTTATCTGTCTATTTATTCATCTATCTATTCATTCTTCTATATACATATATTTCTACCTCTCTACATATGTATCCATTTCTCTCATGCTCTCTGTAAATGTATCTTCCTATCTTCATATTTGTTTCTCTGTTTATATCTAAAGTTATCTTTTATATATATATATATGCATGCTGCATCTGGTATAAATAAAAAAATTTATATCTAAAGTTATCTTTTATATATATATATATGCATGCTGCATCTGGTATAAATAAAAAAATATATGCGTATAGCTTTATTGTTGTGATTTTGTTTTGGTAGTGGTACTACTCATTTACTGCATTCAGTAATTATTAACATTGAATCATATGGATTGTTGTATGAGGTAAGTCAGTGTTAAACCATGGGCTCATCATTTATATAAATAAAGCACAGTAGTTTTGTTGTATAATCAGAACTTAAAATTTTTTTAACTCAGAATATTTGATTCTTCATATAATAGTAAATAAATATGTATTTCCTGATCAATAATTGGATGGTTAGTTGAGTTATCTATGGTCCATCCATTTCAAAAAAAGTATCTAGGATTGTTTGCCTTTTTTTAATATTCTTCTATGAAGATATATTAGAAAGGATTTTACTAGCAGTAAATGATTTAAGACTTTTTTTTATTAATGTATTTTTCAATAATTATTTGTAGAGGAATATTGAAAAGGATTTTAACTGGAATGGTGACTTATTTAAGGACTGTGTTATCTTAATACTAACCATTGTTTTAAAAAACTGGATGTAATTATTTTTTTATTTATTTGTTCTATGAAGAAAATTGGGAAGTTATAGAGTATCAGGTTTTTATAAATATATTTTAAATAGTTTATTAACATTAAAGAATGTTCTTGTGCATTAAAAAAATATAGACTGAAAATTTCTTAATATTTACTGCGTGTAGTTTCTTTTCTTCTGATATCAAAGTATTCAAAGTTTGCAATAATAGACATTTGTGTGTATAAATTCTGTTATTAATCTGATTAATGCCCTCTCTGCTTTAATTGGTGGACTAAATTTAGAGTTCAAGGTACATGGATCGCAACCCAACTCCCAACAATAAATAATTCAGTTACTTTATACTGATTAACAATTTTATATATGTGCTGTTTTTTCACACTAAAAGATAATAATCAGCTGTTTGCCAATGTAAATAATGAAAACACTTCTTTTATATTCTTTATACTATGCAACATTTTGTAACATTTGCAAAATAGCCAGCAGTTTTGACTGTTCAATAGACTTCCTCCAAACTATAACATATGCAGTATATTCTTAAATATAAATAATGTGTTAGATTATATATATAGAACAATTTTTTTTATACATAATAAAAACAAATATATTTTTTTTAGTTTATTTCAATTTGATATGTTTAGTAGCTGATTGGTAAATGAAAGATAAGTTTTTTGCATTTATTTTAGACTAAAAATTCTAAAATTGCAGGCTCTATATATGGCATCGTAGAGAGCAGTTGACTCCATTATAGCTTATAAAAATAAAATCTCAAAATTATTTTATTTCTCCAAATCAAAGATTTAAAACATACAAGACATATAAGGTAAGTTTTTTCTGTTTACTTATTGAATGGAATTATGGAATAAGTCCTTAATTCCAAAGATAATTTTTAAAAATGAGCCAATTTATAACACGGCCAATTTAGACACTAGCGAAGGAGAAAATATTTTTATATCACCTAAAAATGAGACATCTGAACAACTAAAAAGTATATCGCATCATAAATTGCCTAAACCTAAAAGGAATATACAAAATTCATAATAAAAAAAAAGTAATAGTAATCAATCTATAATGTCCAATGAAGAAAAAATATTTGACAACGCAGCCCAGGGCCTATCAGCAATAATGTTAACAACAATGATTACAACATATGGCCACTTGCAGAAGATCCTAACTATTACCATATAAATCAGCCTAACAATTCTAATATTTTATCTGAATGTTAATAATATTTCAAATTTATCAGATAATACTTTAGTTAATCAACATCAATGTTTAAAATGCAAATCCTAAGTAATGACGCTATAAAAATTACAGCTTCAAATTCGGAGGTCAGCCTAACAAAAAATTCTCGGATTGATAAACCTATCTCTAAATCACCATATATCAGAAAAATATCTAATAATGATCAATCTAGATTAGATAAGTTTGAAAATAATTCCAATTCACAATCAACCTCAACTGATTCTTGCAGTGAGACAGAGGAGGAATCATACCATTACAAACTAACTATACAGCAGATGGAAAATAATAATGAATCAAATAACATTGATAAACCTGCTAAGATTCTTACAACTAACCTAAATTCACCAAAGCACTTTAAAAAATCTATATCTCAGAAGGAATTGAAGCTTGATAAATTGCAATGCCTCAGTGATAACATATAAACATATTATCCTAAAGTTCCCTTACTTAAAAATACCACGGAAAATTCAAATCAAGATGATTCAAGCAATATTTTTCAGAATTTAACTGAAATATTAAGTAATAATCAAATTACTAACCAAACATCCTCTGACAGCAACTGTGAAGACATCACTGGAAAACAGCTAAACATGGTCAAAAATAAAATTAAACATAATTCAAAAAACTCAAAAAGCAAACAAAACAACAATAATAATAATAATAATAATAATAATAATAATAATAATAATAATAATAATAATAATAATAATAATAATAATAATAATAATAATAATAATAATAATAATAAAAAAACAAAAAAAAACAAAATGATTCAACCAAACAACCACTCAAACAGTCATTACTAGAGCAGCAAGGTGACCATACTATATTAAGAGATAAAAAAAATCTCTAGAGCTTGGTATAATTTTCCCAACTGATTCTAAACCTGAATCTAGTCATCAAAACCCTCAAATACAATCAAAAAGTAGTGAACAATCTGAGGAATCATTCCACAACCTCCCGATAGAAGCTCACTACACAAATTCCCTTAATACACTACAAAGAAAGAAAAAAATATAAATGCTTCTCCTACTTCCAATTCTCAATCAATTATGTCACAAATCAATCACAAAAATCCTTGTACAAATACCAATCAAACTATAAATCACCATATGAAACAATCATATGGCAACATTACAAAAATTGGCATATCACAACAACTTACTTCAACAAAATTCCAACATATAACTTACCACACACATACGATGAACAAAATCCACAATGAGTGCCACATTATAGCTGATTCACCATAATCTATGTATCTAGATCTAATGGATCAATCCAATGAATTCATTCAATCCAATACACAAATAAGCATTTGAATCAGAAATGTTTACAACCTCTAATTTCAATGAAATGCAATACTCAAATCTGACTATCCAATTTAATCAAACGATCCCGATGAAATTACTTAAATCACTCCCTGATTATAACAGTGACAAAAGCTTAATTTTAGCCATTACTGACCTTAAATGCTCATTATTTAAGTTCCCAATCGAATCTCTATACAATCTAATCAGGAAAAACAACATGGGAGATAGCATTCAGTGCATCTCAACCCATCCGAATGACCGATATATAGCACTTGAATTTAATAATTGGGAAAATCATAACAACTTTAAAAGCACCATCAAAACAATAGATGACAAATTCATCGGGCTACTCATAACAACTTTAAAAGCACCATCAAAACAATAGATGACAAATTCATCTGCTATATAGATGTCAACAGAACTTCTACACTTTTTGGTAAAATCAAAAATTGTGTAATGGGCTTTGATGAAAACCAGCTCCAAATTATTCTTCAGCCATTTGGGAAAATCCTTAAATTTAAATACCTACCAGAAGACAAAACTGGATTTCACATACCTTCCAACACTGCTACCTTCCAGCTACAATTAAAAAAAGATATAAATCCTACAGATATACCAACTACTATTAAACAAAAAAACTCTGCTATGATTCTATTTTTTTGTGAGACCTCAATGCTTCCACTGTGGACAGAGATCCCATCTCATAAAAGACTTCATGACTCGTATCTGCAATTTGTGTGGCATTATGAAAAACAGAACACACCAATGCAGAGAAAACTCTGACTTACAATCAAGTTTAATTAATCAAAATCAAAGGTAACATTCTTATCAATCACAAACACCTGCACATACACTTGAGCCTGAACAATTCAAAATTACTTATCGGGAAATACATAGGATAGAAACCACACTCAAATCTACACAAAACCTTCCATCCAACTCATATAAAACCTCAGCTAAAACCGCTAATAACATCACAAAACCACTCATCTCTAATAATCCCATACTAAACACATCTATCACAACAGAATCCAATAATAAAGAAGAATCCAAAATACATACCTCACTCACAGAAACAACTCAAGACAACGTTATATCTGAAATAAATACCAATATTCAAAATGAACATACTCTCTCTTCTCAAACTTATAGATCATCCAAACCATTGAAAAGCTTTAAAGAAAATCCCAATTACACTAACTCATCTCAATCTATTCAAGCTAAGCACACTAGTACAAATACACAATTCCCAACCATTACAACAACTTCACAAACCACTAAAACATTTCAATCTGAATCAGAAATGGAATACACTAGCTCAACTCCAGCTAACAATAAAAAAACAGTGCATTCTAATAAATCCATCTCAGATGACAAAATTCTACCTAACCAAGTCAGTTCATATATAACAAATTCCAAACTCAAAAGTCCATCTGACGCTCAAACCTCAAACAAGAAACCCAAAATCTATAATTCCATTCCACCTCATCTACTATCTCAAACCAATATTAAATCACCTGATAAAGAGATAGCACTTTTATCTCCAATCTCTAACAATAATCTGCAAAATAATCACTAATAGTTCAAATAATCTTATACAACAACAACCAATCAATAAGCAAGCGGTAGATTCTAGCCAAAAAAACAACCCATGTCTAGAATTTCATGTAAAATTGCAGCAATTAATATAAAGGGCATCAATTCACCTATGCAGATTGCTGCCATTAAACATTGGTTCTCTTTCATATCTCCACACATTATGTTCATGGGAGAAAATAAATTTCACCACAATTCCAACAACTATATTCTTGCAGAGCTAAATAAACTTGGCTACACATAACTAACAGGCAATTATACTGCATCTGAGGGTGTAGGAGCCTTAATGAACAACAGACTTCCCCCTAACATACCAGGATAAGAAACTAATATGTCTAAACCTCACCTACAGCACTAGCAATATAAATGCCTTCTATATTTACTCTCCAAATTGCCAAACTACATATCTGTGTATAATAAACACAATTAATATGCTGATAACAAACAACAATGTTCCAGCTATTGTTCTTGGAGATATTAATACCTCATATGGGAGAGGCTTCTTCCCACAAGATGTATACTCCTTTTACAACAAAAGATATAAAACTCTAATAGATCTGTTGTTTTACACCATTAAGCTACATCATGATCTTGAAGCTAATCTACAACCAGTAGCATTCTCAGACCATAATGCAATAATAGCTTCAATAGAACTTAACAATTCTATTCCTTATACTCTAAACCAATCAATAAGAATGCTAACAAAAGCTACCTTCACTGAAGCCATTATATCCGAGGCTTACATACTCTTTTTTAAAATAGACATCCTAAACATTCATCCAGAAGAAGCCTGGTTCACCTTTGTTGGCATATTGCAATCTCTGATAGCACATTACACCAAGAGCAACAAAGGCCCTTCCATGCTAGTCAGTGAGATTGACCAGATAAATAAAAAAAATTATGGCTTGCTTGACTGATCCTCAACACATAAATCAACTACTATCACTCAAATTAAGATATAAGGAGAAACAATTAGCCATTGCAGAATACATCTCCACTAAAAGAGCTCAAAACTTCCTTACAGCTCAGCATTGCTGGACCGCATAAGATGGGCCTTGGGAGCTCAAAAAAACAATAACACTCCAAATCCTCTTAACATTGATGGCAATCACATAATAGGACATCAAATGATTAATCACATAGGATTACATTTCAAGAATAATTAATCACATAGGATTACATTTCAAGAATTGCCTACAAAATAATATACAAACAACTAATGATGACTGGCTCATATCATCCAACTTAGAAAATCATGGAATAACACCAACAGACCTGAAAAACCATCTTAATGCCTTATCTGACAGTGTACATCCTATGATGCATGCCATCCCAAAATTCTTAATCATACACCTTAACTCATTCACAATACCAATTTTAATGAACATGATTAACCACTTATCTATAAGCAGAAGAGAAATAAAAAATCTTTACCTTATAGCACTGGTGCCTTTTCTAAAGAAAAACAGATCCCACCAACATTAGACCCATCTCCATGACTCCTATCTTAATCAAAGTTATAGAAGGGGTCATTAAGGGAAAAATATAACAAAAAGTGCTAGACAATGTATCTCAGTATCAATTCGCTGGAAAAGGCTCTTCAGAACTTATGGCAATTGGGGAGGTGAAAACTATGTTAGTCCAGATCAGATCAAACCGATTGTCCAAACCAATTGCAATTCAACTGGACATATCAGAAGCATTTGATGCAATCAACATCAACACACTCCTATCAATTCTGAACAGTCTTACCATTCCATTTCAAATCATCATATAGTTGAAAACTTACTATACAATTGTCAAATTCACATTACTTTAAATGGATTACATACTAATGGCTTTTCACCCAATATTTCTATACCTCAAGGATCACCATTAAGTGCCTTATTATTCATTTGTTATTTGAATCCACTGTTAAGAGAGATTGAAAATGTAATATCTGGAATTTACATATCCACGACTTAAAAAAAATTCATAAAGCTATTTGCTTACATGGATGATGTTCTTGTCATACTACCATCACAAAAACATCTGCCATCCCTTTACCATATGCTAGATAAATTCTCTAATGACTCACAACTAAAGTTCAATCCTAATAAATCAGCTTCTTGGAGAATCTCAACAGGAAAAAAGATTAACTCTAAATTTCTGGCTGAACCCCAGGATTTCCTAGGATTCCCCATACATATGTCTCAAGCATCTATGTCAAAACATCTTCAAAACTCACTTCTTACCTCTACAACCTAATTTTTTTAGACATTATCCAAAGTATATCTTTCATTACAGGGAAAAGTTGCTCTTCTTAATATGAAGGTTATATCCAAAATTGCTTACTACCTCCCTGTAATGACTATAACAAAATCTTTCATCAGAAAAATAAATAAGCAATGTTCTAGACTATTTTGGAAAGAAAACATAAACTCAATTAGTATGACAAGAATGCAACTCCAATGCAAGGTAAATGGCAGGTCATTGCATTCAATCCTCTCTTTAAATTATCAAAAATCCTACACACTAATATGTAACTAATAATATTCATTAAGGCTGTAGCCTTAAGCACATGTGTATAAAATGCGATAGTAGGGACCTCTACAGGTCTTAAACCACAAGCTTACTCTTTGGAAGAAAAGTGTAAGCTTGTGGTTTAAGACATGTAGAGGTCCCTACTATCACATTTTATACACATGTGCTTGAGGCTACAGCCTTAATGAATATTACTTATATAATCAATGTGTGTTTAAATAAATTTATAAGTAATATTTAACCTAATATTAAAACATGTCACTGTAATCACATCTGTAACAGTACAACCAACCAACAGACCACCTCCTCACAAAATGTGCTGGCTTGATAAAATATTCTAATATCTCAAATGGCATCAAAACATTTCCAATAAAACCTTTAACTAGAAAATCACCATCTGGGAAGCGCATCTAATATTAAATCCAATCATCAACAATATAAAACCCAACAATAGGAATCAACAACCACAGAATCACCTCCTTATTCAAATTTTTAAAGCTAGAGCCCAAATTTCTAACTTTCTTGATTAAATTCAATGTAGATACCATACATACCAACTATTTTTTACATTACAAAAGATTTCTAAACAAAGTGGATCCTATATGTCCAATCTGTAAACACAAGAAGAAACCTTTGACCACATTATAAAATCATGTACCCGCCTTACAAACATCAGTATGCTCATTTTTCACAATTCAAAGATTGACTATTATAAAATACTTTCAATAAAAGACACCATACAGAGTAGACACTTCCCAATTATTAGGCTATATATTTTTCTGACTCACACCATCTGGAGTGTTCGATGCAAGACAATTTTCACCTCTCCACCTCCTAATCTGGACCTCACATTTATCAACCTCATCAACAAGATTAGAAATAGACTTAATACTTTCATCAAAATTTCTATATGATGAAACCTCGAAATTATTCCAAATACCGAAACCATCCAAAACATAACAAGTTACAGATCAAATTGATTTATAAACCTCTTCACCAAAAGACTCATCACTCATAACTATTGACCTTAAAAACAATATGTACCTAAATACCTAATACATCATATACATTGTAATTCATTAATAAAATTGTTTTGAAACTAAAAATTCAAAATTCCTTGATTGTTTTAAAATTACTTAAAGGTTGTAGCTTGGTAAACTGGCTTGAGTATATATAAAAAAAGTCTATAGATTATATGTGATTTATTATCTATTAATTTTTGCTTTTCATTGTGTAATAAAAGATAATTGAAGAAAAAACAAAAGAAAATGAATTATGCATTCTATTACGTATATTAAGAAAACTAAAGAAAAGTAGAAGCATTCGTTCCAAAATATCTAAGTAATTTGCTATAGTTTTATAACAAGAAAAAAAACATTATCGAATACTGTATTTACCACTTGGACAAGTGCTTAAGAAGTCACTATTTGATCAGAAATGTCTATAATTTATCAAAAATTTGTATTTGATAAAACGAGACCTCTTTCTCAGAAGTAAAAGAAGGATCAGATTACAGTTTGTTTTTTTTACAGTTACTTCATCAACACTAACCTAACTAATCCAGATTAATCGAAGTAATTTACTGATTTCATGACCAATACTGTATAATTAAGTAGGAATTTTTAAAAAAAACATTACTGAGCATTGTAATCTGAAAAACGAAATTTAGTTCATCTGGGCCAGGTTCAAACACAAGTCTTGTTTACAGAAATAAAATAAAAGACCTATTAGTGTACAAATCATATGATCAAAAAAATTTGTTGTTTTTATAGTCAACGTTGATCCAAAACCTTTATGGCAAAGTCAAATTGTTCCCACCTCCGAGCTGACTAATATTCAATTTGACATTTCAGAACTAGCGAAATATATATATATATTGATTTTAAATAGAATGTGAATTTAGAACGTTTTTTCTTCTTTTTATTTTTTGCGAATTATATATATATTTAACAAGTTAAACAAAAAATTATATTTCAACTTTTTTTTATATCTTAATAAAGCATTTCTGAAAGAGAAATGCTGAGGTAAAATAAAATAATAAAATATATATAATTAATTATAACAAGGGGGAAAAAATAATATTTTAAACATGTGACAATTAATTATTCAATAACCGTCTTCAAAGAGAATAAGAAATAACACTGAGATCAAAGTTATGAATAAAAAATAAAAGAGATATAAAAAGCCTTAATGTAGTGCTAATTATATATCCAAAACAAAGACTGGGTGTCAATGCTTTATATTTGTTTCAGAATCTTTCTTAATTAAAGTATAAAGATTCGCAAATGCATTACTCGTATAAAAAAAATCTTAAATGTTTCTTGTAACATTAGACTCATTAATCGTAATAACTCTGAATTCATGATGTTAAACGTTGTTAGAAAGTAATGGCAATGCATCACTGATGATGATCAGATAATTTGTCATGTGGTAAATACCATAGGTGAAGCCATGAATCAATTACCTTGAAATAAGTGCTAAAATGAGACATTATATCTGAATACATATATATACTTGTAATAAATATATTGTTAAAAGACCTAGACAAAAAGAGACTATATGTGGCATGAATGGTTGAAATAAAGAAATTTTCTAGCGTGATGTGGAGAAGAGAGGCTAGGGGTCAAAGAAACTGGATTGATTTTGGAGAAAATCAGTAATGATCTAAAATGTTGTCGATAAATAATTCTCCCCACCATACCTCAAGGATTTCCACTCAGTTCGTTATTATTTATGTTCTACATTAACCCTCTCATAAACAAAATACAACAAAAATTAAAAGGAATCCAAATTCCACCCACTGGACTATCTATACCGTGTATTGCATACATGGATGATTTTACTGTTTTTCTTACATCCAAAAAACTACCTACTCTGGAAAAAATACTTAATGAATACACCCTCAAATATAAACTCAAAATCAATATTAACAAAACATCAGCTTTGGTTTCTTTACACTGGCAAGATAAATACACAAGTTTATCATGGGAAACCAAACTAGTTTCCTTGGGTTTCCTTTCTATCTAGGGCCCTCTGCAATGAGACAAAAGATCCAGAAAAAATTGAAAAATGATGCTGAACATCTCTCTCCAAAACCTACCTCTCACTATATGCAAAAGTATGCCTTTTCAATCAGCTTGTAACTACAAAAATAACCTATTATTCACCAATTATAAATTTCACCATTTACTCACTCTGCAGCAAGCTATTATGGCATAGAAAAGTAGTCTCCATCTCTGTAAAACGACTTAGTCTTCCAACAACCAGAAATGGATTAGGACAACAAAATTGATTCTGTTTGTTCCTTGTGCCACAGGGAAGAAAAAACACAACAGCACCTATTTCACACCTGCACAGCTCAAACAAATACCCGAGAAATTATGATTAACACATATAGACAAAATAACATCACACTTAATAACCTAATAGAGACACTCAGTAAAGGCTCAACACCAGCAGCTCGTGCAGCAACTTTTTGTTTATATAGTTTCTGGTGCACCAGATGTACTTTCTGCCTTGGCAACTATACCACAAAGCACCCAGCCACATTCTCTAATAATCTTGAACAACTGAAGACCAGAGATGGCAAAATTGCACACCCAGATATATTTTCTGTTACATGGTCACTATTAAAAATCTGAGACAAGACATAACCTCAAAAAACAAATTATGACTTTTCTGTAACAAGAACAATTTTTTGTTGTTTGTTTGTTTTACATATCCCTTTTTTAACATTTTTTCTGTTTGTTCCAAAGCTATATAGTTTTAAACCATGTATTTTCAACAATGTAATTTTTGGTTAACAACAAATTCATGTAATCTATTTTTGTACAATAAAGTATATCATTGAAACAAATAAATTTAGTTTTATTTAATCCTTTCTTTTTTTTTTTATCACTTCTGCTGCATTATTTAGTAGATCGTTTTAGTATTTATGTCCAATAATTTTTAAATATATAGTTTTTAGAACATTCTTCAGGCATCAAAATTGATCTGATAAGCCCCTGGCTTGATGTAATTACAGTATTTTTGGAAATATATAAAGCCCGTTTTTAGTCATTTACTTCATAGAAGTTTGCTTTTTTTTAAATTTTATTCAGAGCCAGAAATTACTTTCTTTTAATCATTTCTTATTTTATGTAAGTGTAAATTAATCATTCATTACTTCAGTCTACTTTTCATCTGTTAGATACCATTTAAAGTAAATAGTTTGATTAATGAAAGATTAATTGATTCTGGTATAAGATATGATTCATCTCATAATAATATGTTCCATTATCTAGTTTTAATTGTTAAATTTAGATGAATTCAAACAGTACTTAATATTATTAAATATATTCAATTGTTGATAGTAATTCAGAGATTAGTATATAATACTATGTTTTGCAGTGTATTATTTTCCTCTTCTTCAGGTGTTGCTGGCTTGTCCAACACTTGAAAAAGAAAGGGAAAAAATACTCTTAATGTGGATGTTCTATATTTTTCCCTGTATTTAAGTTCTCCTGCATTACTGTAGGACTCTGTTTGATTAACTGATTATCAAAAAATTGTCTTGTTTCTCTCAATCCTAGGTATTTTGGTTCTGTTTTGACCCCTTTTGATATTTTGTTATGGAGTAGTGGATTATATTCATGTTGAACATCTTCAGTAGGTCAGATGTTTGACTTACTTCCTTCCTGCTTAAATACACAAGTTCTGGAAGTACTGTCAAGAAATATATTTGAAAAACTTAAATAAATATTGATGTTTTTTTAAAAGTATTTTGTAATTAAAATTGGCTGATGGAAACAGTCCAACATATAATTACAAGTAAATGCTATCCCACAAATATTCAGCGTAACATGATTTTTTTTTTATGTTTCACTGTCTAGTGTTGGTTAGGCTTTAAAGAGAAAACTAATGAAGACATTAATTCATAAGAAATTAAGTATACATATTTAATTGACCAGAATAATAGTAAAGATAATCTATACCAACTTGGTTGCTGTTAATAAGAGTGGCAAATGTAATTTATTATACTGTAAAAATTAATGAATTGATTCACAACCTGCATGACGTTATGGAATATTGAGTTGGAACTCTTTTATGGCTTTCTTTGGTGCTATTTTTCAATTTTATATTCTCTTGATGGCAAAAACTCAAACTGAATTAAATATCAATTTATTAGTTCAAAAAAAATATGAAGATGTCAGTAGTCCACAGAGGAAAATTACAAAACAGTTGACAAAAGCATTCAATGTCGCTGATCTTGGGCATATATACAAACTTATAAACTTCTTTTCAATTCATTCTTAACAACGAACAAAAAAAAATGTATGTTTTTTTTATTTATGTATTTATGATTATTTTTATAAAATACTTGTATAATAATTATTATGCCGCGCTCTTCCTCGTGAATCGAAAAAAATCAACCGCCAAGAATCAAAGGGGGATTTCTCACCATCTTTAAGATATCTCGGTCCTCTTTCTGTTCCTATCAATATATCTGTCTTTTGCTGGCATCCGGAAAATTGCGACCTGAGGTCTCAGGGATTCAAGTGCCTTCGGCATGGGGATATTATTTGAGTTCAGAAAAGAGAAATTTCTCATATCTTTTATAGGAATTCGGTTCTTTTGAAATAATGGATTTTTCCGGCTGGAGGAGTGTTTTTGTCTGCTCTCGGCGGGTTTGGTCCCCTACTCCTATTTCTTTCGAGAAAGTTTGGGCGAAGGGCTTTTTAGGTATTCTCATGCTCTTTCCTTCAATATCTTTTTTCGGAAATTTTTGTGTATTTTATTAGTAATAAAAATTCTTTTATCCTTTCCCTCTTTCTTTCCTTTTGTTGAAAAAAAAAAAATGTTGCAATTTTTATTTTTTATTTGTATTTTATAGTTTGTTTACAAAAAAAAATGATAATTATATATTTTTTTTGTTTTTAATTTCTTTTTATCTTTTACAGTTTTTTTTTTATTCTTTCCTTAGTATTTTATTTTTCTTCATTTTCTTTTAGAGTTTTTTTAGTTTTTTTATCATTATTTCTTTTTTTCCTTTGTGCTAGTTTTTTCATTTGTGTTCCCTGTGTGTTGGCTTAGGTGTAGGAATTTTTATTTTTTTTGTTTCTTGTTTTTTTGATTTTATACTTATTCTCTCTCCTACTTGTTGGTTTTTAGGAGATCTTTTGTTGGTTAATCTGGTTTTATTTCCACACAATTAAAATAAATATTTTTATATTTATATTTTTCTTTGTTTAATATCTTTTCTTTATTTATCTATTTTTAAAATATTTTTCCTTGTTTTATTTTACTTTTATCATTATTTAAATAAATATTATTATTTTTAAAAAATAAAAATAATTTATATTTAATTAATATTTTATTTTATTTGTATTTTTTAATTTTAATAAATATTTTAATATTATATTGTTTAATTGTTTTTGTATATAAATATAAATTATTTTAAAATAAAATTAAATAATATATATATAGTTAAAATATTATATATAAAATAAATTTATTTTTATATATATATTTTTTATTAATATATAATATATTTAAATTATATTTTTTTTATTTTATTTTTTATATATATATATATTTGTGAAATATATTTAATATCAACAATTTCAATATCTATGGTCAAGTTGCAATCTTTAGTGTCTATATAAATATATTGGAAATGTGGTTGCCTTGACAATAGTTTGAGTTTGTTGATTATAATCTATATTATCTAAGTATTGACCGGTTTCTAATAGTTATTTTTAAAAGCACAAGTGACTAAATTTGAAATAATAATAATAATAAAAAGAAAATAATAATTTTAGCATTCTGTCAAACATCATATGATCACTATTCTTCATGCTTTTGCAAGCTGTTTACACAGAGGTTAAACTCTCCATACAGTAACACCATTCTGTCAAACATTATAGTACAGAACTTTTGTGTCATCTTAATAATTATAAATACAATTTTAAATTTCAGAACAGAATTTTGTAGCTTTATGATGACTTTATAATAATTCATTCATATTTACAAAATGAACTTCAATTAGCAAAAATTTTATTACTCTTTTTTTTATTTTTATTGGCTTTGCTATAATTTCCCAATATGATAAAAACAATATCTTCATAACTCATTTTATTTTACTTTATTATTTTTTTCTATATTTGGAATGTTTAAATATGATATTTTAGAATGTTTTTTGTTTATAAACTTATATTTTTATGGAATTGAGTAAATTTATTGATACATAGTATTAAATGGTTTTAATATTAAAATAAAATTTTGAATTATTAATTCAAATTGCCATTAGGGAAAGAAAAAATGTTGTAATGTAATGGAATTAAATATTTCATTGTTACTAATTTCAAAATGAAAAACTGATTTTTTAATTATTTATTTTAAAGTGATGGGTTTTTTTCTTCATTTTACTATTGCTTTATTAATTTAAGGGCGTCTAACTTCTCAAATAACAAGAAAAGTATTCGTTGAAGTTATTTTTGAAAAAGAGGAATAAATTAATAATAGAAAATTTTCATTTTTAAAAATGTAAGCTAAAGTGTGAAACTTTGGTTTTTTTACAATTTAAAAAATATAGGTTTTACATCATTAATTTATTTTAGCCAGTTTTTTTTCTCCAAAGCTAATTTAACAAAGATTTTGATTGTTTACTCCCATGTGAGAAGTGAGATATTTTTCAGTTGTTATCTCTATGGAAAATTTTAAAAAGTCTTCCCAATTTTATAACATATATGAGGGAGAACCCAAAAATAACTGGAATCATTCTCTGATAGTCATACCTACTGTAGTGCATGCTTCTGCTTTTAGATACCTCTTATGGCGACCTTTCTGCATCAATATGTCATATAATGTCATCTTGTGAAATCATGAACTACATTATTCTAACACTTCATTATTTTTTTAAATATATATAAATTTAAGATAATTATATATATTAAGGATAAAACAATGTGCAGTGAGTAGTATAATTATTATTCGTAAAAGGTTTTGAAACCATCTTACATGTTATTTTGAAATATTAATTGAAAAGAACGTGGTGTTTTATAAAGTGTGTTTTACATGTTTGTTGATTTTTTCCAATGATCAAAAAGTTGGAATAACATGAAACGCGTTTTTTTTTTTAGGGCACCGGCAAAAACACAAGTTTATGGTTGGTTTAATGGAAGTGTGAAATTCACCATGTTCCAAAAAAGTGTGGTGAATGAAATTTAATATCAAGATGCTGCTGATTTTTTTTTGGTAATAATTAAATAAGATTTAATATGTAAACTTTTAATTAAACATAGTTCAACCTATATGTAAATAAAGGGAGGCAATCATGCTCTAAATGTTAAACAAGGGATCAAGAATTCTTCTGTCCTCCCAAGGAATAAAGCCATTTGATTATTTTGTTGTTACAGAAAAGTATATAATTTGCATTTTTGAGTGAAATGCCTTATTTTATCTACATAAGGAGTATTATTCATCACACTTCTAAAATCTGACTCTGTATTTTAAAGTATCAGGATCATGAGTTATGACATGAAACATGGCAGTGTTCTATATTTTAAACCATGATGGAGAAACATGCTAATATTAAATTTTGTTTTAAAAATGGGCTAAACTGCTACTGCCATGTTTGAAATGTTTTATAATTGGTATAGTAGTGACGCCATGAATCTTAAGAATGATCTTAACTGTTTATACTTTTATATAGAATGTAATAAACTTGATAAGTGCATTTATACCCAACTACAGAGAAGCTTGTTATTTCTATAAATGAAATACAGCTTAGTGCTTCCATGACCTTACAGCATTCTCATATACATAGCAAATGAAATAGAATAATAATGGAGAGATGAGTGTAATTGTATATATTTGAAAAAATTTAAATTGACTTAAATTCACTATTAAATATTTAAATTAGAGTATCCATTTTTTGGAGAGAGGAAAAGATAAGTCTATACTGTTGATAGCATTCATATTATTTGATATATAGCAAACCTCCCTTATTTTTTCTCTGTGAATCATTTCTTTTTATATGTTGAGCATAGGAGGGATAAATTGATGTCCTGTTGCTGTTTGGTGCTTAAAGAATATAGAGCTATGTTCTGGCTTGTCTGAAGCTCTTTTGTATAAATATTGGTGCTTGGAAAGGTATGTAGACAAGGATGATGGGAATATAGACTGATTGACATCCAGTTTGGGGGCATTTATGATAGCAAGGATATCATGTTGAAGATAATTGCTGAAGGTATGAAATACTCTGTAACATTTTATTACATAATTCATAATCCAGGCATGTGAGAACCTTAACATTTTTATGGTGAACAACCAAATTATGTCATGTAAACATGTTGAGTTAGAAATATAGTTGCAGGCAGCATTAAATGAGACCTAATTGCACTTGTACTTGTAAAGATTGTATGTGTAATTGACTGATAGAAGTTCACATTACCCAAGCTTTTTTAAGCATGGATTGTTAGACAGATTATAGATTAGTATATCAAAATTATGGTATGTGTAATTGACTGATAGAAGTTCACATTACCCAAGCTCTTTTAAGCATGGATTGTTAGACAGATTATAGATTAGTATATTCAAAATTAAAATGATAGTGGAATTAAAAAAATCAATATTATTCCAATTTACTAGAAAATTGTTATTCATTCTCTGGAATAATCTATTAAATTTCAACAATTATTGAACACTAAAATGTCTAATTTGTATGTTCAGAACTGTCATATTACTGATGTGTAGAATTCTCTTAAGGAGTGTATTATGGATACAGGTAAATCTATTCTTAGATTAATTAAAAAACAAGAATGATGATTACTTTTCTGTCAATGATCTTATTAGTAATGATTAAATTAAAAGGAAATATGGTATTTTCTGTTTGACAAAAAAAATAAATTAAATGTGGAATTTCATAATAAATTTAAAGGTCTGATGTTAAAAGTTCAAGAATTAAATAAGAAAGTTTAAAAATTATTGATATATTAAAAGTGCAAGGAAGATATAGACATTCACTGATTATGGTCATTCTAGATCCTTTTTTGATTCATTGAAGGTAAGGCAACATATGGATTTGAGAAACTTCACAACGGCATTCTCATGTATGATATAATAATAATACTTTGAACAGGCAGATGGAATATTTTTATCATTTTATTGATAATGATACAAAAATTGACAACTTTTTAGCAATATATTCATTTTTATCTCATTTAGATTTGGATAAATATATCCATCTATTGAAGTCAAAACATTATACTCTTAAGAGTGGAGAAGCTGCTGATTCTCATGAAATACTAGGAAAAGTTTTAAATATGGTGGTAATGTTTAGCTTCCAAAATATTGGAAATTCTAGGAATACTTAGTTCCATGCAGTTATCTACCTTATTTTAAAAATACTTTTTTTATTTCAATTTTTGAAAACAAAGAAAATTAACAAGTTTGTAGTAATTCTCATGGAATATTATTATTTCCTACTATAGCAAAGGTACTTCCAAGAATTTTGTTAAATAGGTTGATTTTGGTTATAAATGAATGATTACCAGAAACTCATTATTTTAGAAAATCAAGAAGCATTGTAGACATAGCTTTTTTTACCAAGCAAAAAAAGGAGCAATTTATATATTTCTTTTATTGATTTGGTTAAGGCATTTGATACAGTTAATAGGATAGATGTACTGCATTATATGAAATTAGTCAGTTGTCCACCAAAATTTATTCATATTATATAGGTTTCTGCATGATTGACTGAGAGTTAGTGTTATTATGGCAGGGGAAAGTCTGAAACATTTGAAATAAAAACTGGTGTTGATAAAGGATGTATACTTGCTCCCAACATTGTTTTCAATTTGTATGTCAGTGATCTTTGAAATTGTTTATAGATAGCTTAATCAAACAGGGATCAAAATAAAGTACAGATTTGACGGTGGAAATTTCAATTTGATTCAATTAAAAATAAAAATAAGAACTTCTTGGATTCTAGATTTATAGTATGCTGATGATTGTTCTATTTTTGTCAGTATGATTTATAGAATGTTTTTAATGTTTTGACTGCAGCATATAAAGACTCTGGTTTATTAATTAATATTCAAAAATCTTGTTCTTTATAATCAACAACTGAAGAAAAATCATTAACAAATTTTAGTTTAAATGGTTATCATCTTGAGAATGTAAACCAATTAAATACCTTGGTAGTTTTATAAATAGAAAAGTGAACTCATATATTGAGTGAAGTGCAGCACAGATTCCAATGAGCTGCTGCTGCTTTTTACAATTTAAAAGATTGAGTATTTTATTACATGGAAATAACTGGTGCAACTGAATAAGCTGCCTATAGGGTTATGGTCATGTTATTGATTGTATTGTAAAGGCATATGAAATTTTTATTTAAAATTGTTCGATAAAAATTTTAAAAATACAATGATAAGATCGTAAAACCAATCAGTATGTACTTCAATTTGGTAAATGTGATGCTATTGATTCCTCTATAGTAAAATCCCATTTTCATTGGATTGGGTAGATATGGAAGACTTATGTTTTATGATAAACTTGGGCACTGTCTTTTTGAGAGAAGTTGATTTTATGATACAAGGATTATATCAAAGATATCCTAAGAAAGTGTGGTGGTAATTGTTTTCATTGGGAAGGTATGCCAGAATAGAATATATTTGAAAGTTACAACAAGATATATATGGTAATAATGGCCTTGATTTCATTGGATAATACATTAGCCAAACATGTAAAGTGCCAGCTCCACTATTTACAAGTCCAAAAGGCATTCTTTCAAAAACATAGAAGTAGCCTAGCATCTAAGCAAATATGTATGGATCCAGCCTTTTTACAGACAAGAGGAGCATTTTCTGATAACATTTCATTTGACCATTTGATTAATTTGCTTCTGCCATTCAACTAGATTCCCATATTTTTATTCGTAAATCTAACTCTGTAGAATTATTTTATGGTATTGAAGTACAGTAAGTACTTTAGAAAGATTTCCAGCTGAGGAAACTAAAAGACAACATCGTAAAGCAGGGGTGGTCAAATACCGGCCTGAGGACACCATGCATCTCGCTAAGAATTTTTATGCATCCCGCCAAGACAATCAGAAAAATGTGCCTTGAACTGAGATTTCCTTCCCATGTGCTACCGAAGATTTGTCTCATATTTTCTACTAGGATGCCACGTTAATACACATGCACAGTGCAGATACAATGGGTAGTGCTTTTCCAGTTGATCTGGTTAATTTCAATTTTGTCTTTGCATTAGCAAATATATACATTTCCAAATTTAGTGAAACCATGAACCCTCTGAAAAAATGTAAAATCGGTGATGAATGTCATGTGTTTGGTAATATAGGAATAAAGAAGTGTGTTCATTGTATCATGAAAAAAACTGTGGCCCTCTGCACCCTCACTTTCACAAAGTGGCCCCCAAGCCAAAACAATTGCCCATCCCTATCGTAAAGTATTAGCAAACAGAAAAATGGACCAGCAAGTTCTATATTAGGATGCATTATTATGTATAAACATTATAAAAATTTAAAATATTATTATCTAGTAATAATAAAAAAATGTTTGAATTTAATTAAAAATTTAAAATATTTTTAATTATTAACAAAAAAAAATTTAAATTTAATTACATATTTTGCTTATCAATTAAAATATATTTTATTAATAATAATTATTTACCTTTGTAATAATTCGTATGAATAAATTTATTAAAAGAAAACATGATTTTGAATCAAGTATTAAATGGAAATAGTTATTATAATCATGCTATTATTTATAATTTGTAATTATATGTTCGACTATTTTAATAGTTAAATATCTTTTAGAAAAATTCAAACTTTGTTGAACTTTTCAAGTAAATTCAATTGATAATAAATAGCACTCCGGTTAGTCTATTAATATAACCAGCTGCACCACTGAAAAATGATTAAAGGCACACAAACTAATTATTAGGAAAGGAGGGGATAAGCTGAACATGCATGTATCAGTGAATATATATTCCATTAGGAAAAGATAAAAATGTTGGACAGAGAATGAAAAAGTAAAAAGAAAAAATATTTTAAAAGCTGCCCACGTGACAATGGCAAATAATCTCATAAATCAACTTAGTGTGATAATTTATGTTTGGAAACCATTCTTTAATTTTGTTCTTAATAAAAAAGGAGAAATCACGAGGACCCCTTGCAAATACATATAAAATTTCTATTGATTGTTACCTTTGACAGTATAGCCTAGTTGATTAGTTATGATTCTAAAATTCCAGAATTTGATCCCCATGCTAGCACTATCACTGGTAATACCCTGAAGAAGTAAGAAGAATAGTAATACTCACGAGGTTGTGTTATATTTGAACCTGTGTATTTTTCTAACTGATGAGTGTATTTGAAAAAATTTTAAATCAACTTTAAATCTTCACCTAAAGTAACGGAACAGTAAACTGAACGCGAGATTGAAGTGGCAAACAACCAAGTTTGTCGCACCGAACTGCGGCAGACGTCACTGCAGTAATTCGGAATAACATAGGCATATAGGTCTTTTCATGTGCACTTCTTGTGAGCTAGAAGTAACTGTTTACTATAGGTTGGAGGCTCGCCTATGTTAATCAGGTCGCTGTGATCTATTCACGATTGACTTAGACATCTTGTGGTAGTATAGTATACTAGCGGGGGTTTCCCGCAGCCACAATAAAAGAGCAAGACATGTAAGAAAAATGTCACACGAACTTTCATGAAAATATTAACTATCTAGTTACATTTTATTTTAACACGATTTTTTAAGTGATTCTGTAATTTGCAGTTTTTAATACAAAGCTATGCTCATACCTAATTTTTTTTTTGTTTTATGATCAAATAGCTTGGTGTTTCAGATATATATATATTTTGTAATCATATGTATTCTGCAAACATTTTTAAAAAGATTAAAAACGACTAATTTAGACAAAAAAAAAGGAGTGGGGATAAATGTTAAAAGTAACGACTATAAAAACTAATCCTTTAATTTTAGCAGAAGTATTTAGAGAAACTTGCTAATATATTATTTATAGCTGATAAAATTTAGTTTACAATAAATAAGTATTATGTCAAAATACTATCGTGTTTACTTTTTTCCAACCCTTCTGAACCTTATGAAGGCTTAGTATCATTATTTTTACGGGTTGTTTTTAGCCAAACTAATTTCATGTTCGGTTCCATCTGGATTACTCATGTGGAGTCGGTGCTTCACTTATATCTCACTATCCCAGTAAGCCCTTTTTCATAAGAAATAAAGTAATGATAATTATGAAATCAATCGGGTTTCTATGAATAATGATTTGGATATCCTTTTACTAACCAATCAGTTAATGGATGTGTTGCCAGTATAATGACTGAAGAAATTCTGGTTTCTCTTGGAATTCTTCAGCTATCTCAGCAGTTTTTGACTTCATTTCCAATCTGAGTGGCATGAAACACACACTAACGTTTATTTCAAGTTTAATATTGAAATCAGGAACTTAGCTGACATTTTGCAAAAATAGATAGAGCCTTCCCGCCATTACTTTTCCAGGGTTCAAACACAGCATGCTCTAATATGTCCTAAACTGATTATTTGTTATTCAAGAGCTATTTAGGTTATGATTTATTATTTATTTTATTCATCTTTCTTTAGAAATAACGCTTTTTAAAGTTGAATTTACATTACAAATTGACAATATAATTAAACATCCTTTTATCCTTTTTTTAGTTTTATACTTTTTTAAATAAAATAATTATCGTGATTAGTGCATGACATTTGTTATCTCTTAATTAAGAACGCATCTTAGCAATATAATTCACAAAATTTTCCTATTTGTGTATTTTAATTTTCTGATTTTAAAGTTGAACAGAATATGAAATTAAATCTTTTTTAAAAAAGTGTAATTATCTTTTAACATCCAGGAGGTATTTAATTGGAAGTCATTAAGGAAAAAAGGTAAGTGAAGGTAAAAAGGAACTTAATTGCTTTAAAAAAAGAAATGACTAATTAAAAGTAAAAGAAAGGAAGAAGTGATTATAGGACTTCGTTTTAATGTATCGTTTTTTTTTCCTTCCCCCTCAGAAACTTAAAAGTCATTGCGATGATAAATTATTAGCGTTTAGAAATAAAAACTAGTTGAAGTGAGAATTCACTTCTAATTAAAACATTATTGTTATTTTCTTTATTATTATTATTATTATTATTATTATTATTATTATTATTATTATTATTATTATTATTATTATTATTATTATTATTATTATTATTATAAAACGAGCATTAAAAACAATTACTGCGTATTGCTTTTTTCTTTTCTGGAATGAATAGCAATAAATTAAAGTAATGGATAATTTAAACGCATATATATATTATTTTTTTATTTATTTAAATTTCTGTTTTTAAATTATTACAATAATATTTTGGAATATTCGAATTTATCATAATTTATTTATTTACTTGTTACATGTTCAGTGAATTAGGTAAAATATAGTAGCAAAATTAAATTTTTGTATTAGTAAAAAAATAATATAATATACACCTGGGTCTCTTTTTACGCGGACTTATTTAACACAATTTTGAAGTTACTCGATTCGTGTTTCACCGGAAGTCGAACTCCGATATTGCGCTATTACTTTAAATAATAAATTTCGCGCACTCACGTTATATTGAAAGTAATAGCACATTATTGAAATTCGACTTTCAACTTAGTAATTTCAATATTTTCAGTGCTTTATAATAGTAAGATTTTATGCAATAATGAAATTAAAATCATGATTTCCACATTTTATGTATACACACATTAAATTTTACAAGATTATAATGTAAATTTGTTCAAACATTGTGCGTGTTAATTTTGCATTTTAAATCACATTCTGTTTTTGCTTTTTAAAAAAGAATGTTTAATCAATTATTAATCATTTAATGTCAGCAAGTTTATTTTTAAAAGATGAGTAATAGCAGTGGGCACAATTAAAATTGAAAATTAAAGACAAAAATAAGAATTTAATTTTTAGTTGTTAGATTAATTACTAATTACATTGTCACCAGAAAACCATTAATTAACACAACATGAGAGTGATGTTGGCGCTAGTTGTATTTCATCTTGTGAAGAATCTGATTTTTTTATCAGTTTGCAAACGAACCTTTTTACCGGTAAATAATAATTAAAACGTGTATAAAAAAATATAAATTACTGTAAATTATGCATAAAAATATATTGTTTTGAATAAAATTAAATATTATAGTTAAAAAAAGTTTGTCTTGTATCCATTTTTTTCAATTTTGAAATTTTTTATTAGTCATATTTTATTTCTTTATTTTTTTTTTTTGCACGAATTTTAAAGTAAATTTTACGTTGGTGCTTTGCTTTTACGTGAGTTTTGAAAAATCACAGTCTGTATCCCCCCCTTTCAAGGTAAGTTATGTCTATTTTGGCATGATTTCGTTTGTGTGTGTTTTCTGAGGAACCTATCTATCGTGTAAAACGAGGCCCAGTGTATTGTAAAGAACCACCTTTCTGAAGAAGACTACCGGTTAGTCGAAACTGTTGAATTGATCAAATGTAAAATGAAATAAGCATTGATAAAGAATTGTAATTCAGAGAGTTGTTGCTTTTTTTGTTAAGTGAAATTTTAATAATTACATATTTTATTGCTAGTATAACTATGATGGAAGATTGAAATGTTTAAAGGTATTCAATTAATTTATAATTTAATGTTTTTGGTTTATCTTTACCTTTCAGAGTTATCACTCTACCACTGTATTGAAATGTAGAGAGTGAAACATTCCATTTAATTATTCCATGGATATGCAACTGCCCTTAAAAATTATATGTGTTAGAAATATTTGTCTAAATTAGTTTTTATCTTTTTATTGTTTCAACATATGGAAGAAACAGACTGTTTGCATGCACAACTTTAATTTCATTCTTCTCAGATAAATACCTTGATAATTTATATTAGGTTTTTTTAAGCTCGAAATTGTCATCATTTTTTTAGCCCATATACATTTTAAACTTTCAATAATATGCATAAAATTATTCATATTTAATTAAAAGTTTAAAGTGTATATCTGGACTTAAAAATGGTCAATTTCTAGCTTTAAAAATGATGAGTATTAATTTCTCTGATTTATTCAGACTGTTAGTGGGGTGTTTATATTATGTACATAGATTCTCTCCTATTCATTGCTAGTAGTTCTTTTTTTTCATTCATCAACCAATCTTTTCAAGCATTGTATCCTTTCTAATGAATTAGATCAGCTCGAGATATTATCAGATTAGAACAATTCCAAGTTGGATCATTTTTGAGTCAACGAGACTTCAGGTCTAACTAAATACTATTAAGAATTTACTTCCATCATTATTTGCTGTTTGTAAAGATTTTAAAGATCTTCATCACAACTACACAAAATATTTTTCCTATTTCTTCCCAATTTCTACTTTTACATCGTTTATCATCAGGCCAATGGATTTATAAGCATTTTTATAATGTAATGTATTTGTTTTAGATTGCAGCCCCAATAAAGAGGTCATATATACCAGAATATATTATGCTAATAGAGTAAGCAGGCATAAGCTAATCTTAATGACCAATAATTATTGTTTTGTAATATCTTATTGCTATGACTTTCTTAGCTCAGTTATGAAAATGGATAATTCAAAATTTATTTTTATCCATTGTTATAAAGTTTGGGAAGTAAAAATAAAACTTTTTTTTTTCAAAAACAGCTGAAATGCTTTATTTATAACTTTGACAATCTAATGGCTATTGACAACCTAAGCTTCTAACTAAACAGTATGGTCCAATAAAAGAGTGCTTCATCTCTGCAGTACCATCTATGAATTAACATAATATTGTTTAGCTATTCGTGAGTATCTGTATCATGAATTGCAATGTGAAATATTATAGTGTATTTTGTACCTTAACTCAAGATAAAGTAAGGTGTTAACATTAAATTTTGCTTAAATTTGGATAAAACTGCTATTAAAATGTTTGAAATGATTCAAAATGTATATGGCAGGGAAGCTATTGATCACAAGAATATTTTCAAGTAGTTTGCAAGATTTCATAATGGCAGTTAGAGCATTGAAGATGACTATCATCATCATCATCATCAACCATTATCAATCCACTGCAGGATGAAGGTCTCTCCAAGTTCAATCCATCTTCTCTGATCTTTAGCTTCTCTTCTCCACATCACCTTTGCACACTTTCTTATTTCATCCATCCATCTCACATGTGGTCTCTTTCTGGGTCTTTTACAATCTCTTGGAATCCAGTTTAAGATTTCAATTGTTCATCTACTATCATCTCTTTTAGCAATATGTCCAGCCCAACTCCACTTTCTTTTAATTTTTTCAATGAGGTCTATATGAAGGCATTAAACAGACTGTCATGTTTTTAAGTCATAATTCATGAATTTACATGTTAATACACAGGTGCCTCTGCAGATGGTTTGAAGAAAAAAACCAGTCACCTTTTCATCCGGGTACGCTGTTATGTTAAAATCATTTAAACCAAAGAAATATTTATATAGAAGTTGTAAATAGAAGAAATGGAGAGTTTTAATGACAGCGAGAATTGAAAAGATGGTGATTAAGTTAAATAATTATTTATCATTTGTAAACATGTCACAATAACTTTCAGTAATTTTTGCTATTAAAATACCAAATATAAAAAAAGTTGCATGTTTAAAAGTAATTTATAGAATTTTTTTGAACTTGACAAATAAGAATAGAGTTATTTTTAGTGGTTTACAATAAGAAGCTGAGCTTTTTCTGATATGATTTTTTTTTTTTTGGAGGGGGGCAGGGATATTTGAACCATTGTGTCATTTATTATTTTAATTCTTTATTCATTTAGAAAAACGTTGAAGTCTTTTGAAATTAAAGATTTTTTTATATAAATTATAAATCTTATACATTTTTTTGTATATATATCATCTAAATTCCCAGTATAGTGGTTGGTGTATTGGTCTCCATTCTTATGATCTGAGATTCAATTTAACAATAAGATTTAACTTGGGCAACTTTTTTTGGATAGTGGTGAATTTTTAAGCCAGCTTAGAATGTTTATTTTCCGGTTACCAGCACACAGCCAACCAAGCTATCTATCTTATTATTACTTGATAAGTGGTTATCTAATTATATTTACTCAAAGAATAAAAGATAGTAAATCTATACATTTCCTCACCAGTTTGTAGTTAGCTAGCCAGATGAATGTTCCCTTTCAATGTTTTTCTGTGGTTGGAATTTGTCATGCTTGTTCTTTATCTTTTTACTCTTTTATCTATGTCCGATTGTTCTTCATTCTTTAGGGTAAAATCTTCTCAACTCTTTTTGCTATATAATGGGCTCTCCTTTCCAAAATAGCATACAAATTTGCACATTTTGTGATATCTGTCAATTAGTGGAATCCTGTACCAAGGTTTGACTCTTTTGTGATTGCATTGTGTATTTATCTATGGATTTCACTATTAATTGGACCATTAATGTCATCACACATTGATTTATGGATGAAAGATATGTTATTTCACTTGCTTTTTGTGTAAATGTTTCAAGATTTACATCCACATAAGCTTTTGCAAGAGGTAATGTTTTTGTTTTTTAAAAAAGGGATGCAAATGTATTAATTAAAATTTATATGGTATAACCTAGTACAATGTGCTTGGGTCTCTCAGATGATCTCTGAATCAATGCATGTTTTACATAGCAACATAGTTTAATTATTCGCCACAAAACTTTTTAGATATCTAATGTAGCTGGATGATGAAGTATGATACAAAATGTGACAATATGTTTTGAACAATGTTCTACCATTATATATTTCTAAAATTGGAAAAAGTGTTATTAAACAATTGATATGATTCAGACTGTATATTTCAGTGTATGTTAGTCACAAGAGTGTAATTTGCAAGATTTGACAATCCAAAGAAAGAATTGAAGATGATTTACAAAAGTACAAAATACCCTGTCACATTTTGTATCACAGTTATCATTAGAAACATAAGAGAAATTGTGTTTGGACATATTATGAGATGATGTAATTAATTAATTAACTTATAAGTCAGTTGTGAAGTAAGACAAGGATGGCCTACAGTGAGGCGGATGATTATATCATCATAATATTTGAATGTGCCTTTGAAAAGTTTAATAAACTAAATAGATAATACGTCATTTTGGAGATATATATATATTAAATTATTGGAGATAATGTAATATTAATTAAATCATAAGTCACTAACATGAGTGAATGAACCTGAATAATCAGCTTTCCAATAATGAAGATGTATATAGATTAATCCAAAATCCCAGTTTCATGAGCTCTTTTGGATTTGTTTTTATTTTTGTATTTAGCATAAATCTTGTCCTCTTCATTATAACCCCAAACATTATTAAAAATTTTATATAAACATTAATTTTATTATCTATAGTTTGTAAATATTGAAATGCTTTTTGTAGGTTATATATATATATTAATAACAGTATAATACTATAAAATATAATTATTATTGATGTAACTGATATTAAAATTTCTCTTTCTTCTTTTGGTGATTTGATTGGCTTGAGTTGCATTTGAACAGATTACTCTCTTATATTATTTAATGAATTTAAATTTGCTTATTCCCATATGCTAACGCATATCAAAACGCTTAACTTTTAAAAATTTGACAACACATTAAAATTTGGTATAATAGTATTAAAAACAATATTTTGTTTTATTTGTTTAAAGTGATCTTAAAATTATTATTTTATTAAATTTACAAAAAAAAAAAAAAAAAACCATTTATTCAATTAAAATTAATTATTAAAAATAAATACAGTAATTGCGTAGGCGTCTCAATGTAAAAAGAAAAGAGCGCGAATTTAAGAGACGATTGTCTGATAGTTTGCTTTTGGAGGGAGAATGAAAAGAAAATGGTAAAGGCAAGTAGTGTAAATTTGCCAAGCTTATTTTAAAGTAAAAAATAAGTAATCGGACTACCACAAAGTTTGCTATAAACGTAAATAACATAGTGGTATTTAATTAGAAGATGCCTTGCTAAATTAAAAAGTCTGTTCAAGTCGGCTGGCCAAGTGGATCGAATCGCCAATAGTAAGAATTTTCCAATATTACATTTTGAAATGTCGGAGCTTCCTATTTTAAAAGAATTGATTGCAAGAATTTGGTATGTTTTGAAATATTTATTATTTTACAATTTGGAAACATTTAAAAGTATTTTAATTACAGAAGTTATGAATATGAAAATTTGCTTTTTAAATAAAAAGAAGTCTAAATTAAAGTAAAATGTTAAAGTTATCAACATATTTTAAATATTTCCGTTTCTAATTCTAATAAAAATATAGTATTGATTGATATTTAATTCTACAATGCCAGTAATATATTTGCTAATTAATTTGTTTAACATTTGGATAATAAATAA
Source organism: Epiperipatus broadwayi (assembly GCA_028023455.1). Lineage (NCBI taxonomy): Eukaryota > Metazoa > Onychophora > Udeonychophora > Euonychophora > Peripatidae > Epiperipatus > Epiperipatus broadwayi. The sequence continues at coordinate 4,768,418 of JAQFVV010006238.1, forward strand.
TCTTCAAATAATTAATCAAAGCTATTTCTAATTTTATCGTCAATTTGGAATGATTGAATTAAGTGCTATAATTAATATTCCTATATTTAAGTGTGGATGGATAAATATTCGCATGGATGTAATAAAATTGGAACATTTTAATAGAGAAATGTAGAGATTAATAACTTAATGAAAAACATTTTCATTTAAATTCTGCGTTTCATATTTTGAAGTTGTGTCATGTCTTAGGAGCCACGTAAAATTGTTCATCAAATATTGATTATAATAACCAATACAATGGATAAAATTGCATGTATGGGATTAAATTATAGTTATAATTATTGCTTCATAGATTTATTGTTCGACATAACGTACATGGATCCCACGGATCAGATTTGGAGTTATAAAACGTTATACAATCCAAGTTGTGACATACACACCTGTTATAATTCATGTATTGAACTGTAAAATGCTTTACATTTAATTTATATCACACACACACCTGTTAAATTTTATGTTAGATGCATAATGCATTATTTTACGTTTATCGTTATCGGAACTTGCATGTGAAGTTCCTAAGTATATTTTATTAAGTTTAAATCAATAAGGGTTGAATAAAATATTTATTCAACAGAATAGCGCTCTTCCGATCTTGAAAAGTACTAAGTGTATTCATGAGATGTATAAATCTTTATGAGGTATTTTGTTAATCTTTCCAGATTTGTATTCCTATATAATACTATTACTTATATTATATTACACATGTTTTAGTTTAAGTAAGAGAAGTTAGTACATTAGTCGTCCTGATTAGCTTAGCATTTTATTATACAAGAACCCATATTTGCTAAAGTGTTAGTGTTTTCTGAATAGTCAGAATAACTGAGGATGATGATTTGGCACTTTAATGTGAAGTAAATGGTAATGTTGTTTTTATAATGTTAAAGGGCATTAATCTGTGCTGGTGGTTAATCCGCAGATTATTTAATTGCCAATTTTGGTATTTTATACTCATTCCTGCGCTGGTGGTTAATCCGCGGAATGGTGTATTTGTACTTATTGCGTTATGATGGTATAAATCCACAAAACGTTTAGTGTTATTTAATTCCTTCGTGTAGATGAATACATCCACAGGAATATGTTTACTTCATAGATCTAAGTTGGGCAAAAGATTTTAGTTGATCTGCTAAATCATCTTCTTTCATTTATCAGTATAATTGATAAGTTAAATCATCAAATGGTAGCAGGACATTCTAATCAAGTTACTTCAAAATAATTAACTGTTGGTTAATTATTATTTACCGGGATGTAAGTTTAAATTTTCATTTACTTAATGATTACATTATAGCTAAAGCTTACAGATATAATATTATTTATTATATTATTATAAGTTTACGGTAGGGATTTATTGAATCTGGAAATGACGTTGAATATCTCATGAATTGATATTGAATTTAGTATAATTTCTCAATACATTCACTACATAAAAATTTGAAATATAAGGTATGATTAGATTTTAAAATGTACCTATAACATGTTCTTGAAGAAAGTTGATGGAATTTTAAGTTATTTATCTTATTTGTTTATTTATTTATTTAATTATTACGTTGGGAATTAATACTTATTATTAATCATTTTGTAAATAAAAGTTGATTTTAATTAAACTTACTGTGCCGTTGCTATGTGTCATTCTTAAAATCAGAAATCATAAACCTTGGATAGAGCTACATTGAAGTACATACTATCGTCAACATGATAAGAGTTTATTAATATTTTTGAGAAAACTTTAGATGCTTCTCGTCTTTGGTAGTTTATGATTTGTAAGGTACAATAAAATCCCATTTACCTTTTCCATCATTTTGGCTTTGCGTAGTTGATTCTAGTATACAATACAAATTAATTATTAAACTTGTAAACAGATTTACCAAATAATGACAAGGTTGAATATATTTACTTAACGTTTTTAAATTGTCATTTGTCAGTATAATAAGAGTCTCAGTAATATAGTAAACTATAAAAAAAGAACCCAAGTATTTATATTTATTTATTGCAAAGCTTTACCTGGACTAGCATTCGTATTAAAAATCATATAAGAAGGTTTAAAATTTCATAATCTTATGTATTTCCACAAATTACGCCATCTTGTACATGGTCGGCCATCGGGTCGCATACAATAAAATTTGCAATTAAGGTTTGAAAATAATAAAATTGCACTTATAATTTGTTTAATGTGTTTTATCATACTATTATGATATGTCTTGGGTACACCTGGCTGCGATCAAATTAAGTCATAAAAGTTATGTTAGATCATTGGTTTGATCTGTGGTAAGTTGCTCAGATGTTGATTGTGGTCTTTGGTGCATAAAATAGATAGCATGAAATGCTTTTGGATACAGCTCTAATAGTTGATAATGTGCAGGGAGTTGATCAGTGATGAAGTTAAGATTAGTGATATGTATATAATATATTAATAACAGTATAATACTTTAGAATATACTTTTATTTACATCAGCACAATTGTTTTTAGGTTAGCAGTAGTTAAAACATTAAATCAAAATAATACTTTGCAGTTTTATCTAGATAATCAAAGTTTGCATTATTGGGGTTCGAATTAATAGTAATCTACCAGTAGTTTCTCAAGTTTGAACTCAGAAAAAATAAAATATCAAAAAACATAATGTAGGAAGTTGAGATTTGCTATTAAAAGATATAATAATATTAAATAGTGCTATCACACTTATAACGTAAAGCTATATAAATTAATAGCAATTAAGCAATTAAAACGGCTTACCACTTTTGAGAAAATGTATTTCTCATAATCTTAGCCTGTTATGACTCATTCATTGGAATCATTCTATATGTATAATATTAAAAGATATGTTGAAATTGGGAAAGTGCTTAATATTTTATTTATATTGAAAAGGCCGTTGATAGAGTAAATTGGATTCATCATTATTTTATCATTATTTTCAACCATTATTGATTTATTTTAGGATAAAGATTTCTTCAAGTTTAATCTAGTTTCTCTGAACTCCAGCTCTTCCCCACACCACCTTAGTAAACCTTTTTATTTCAATCATCCATGTCACATGTGGTTTCTTTCTAGGTCTTTTTCAATCTCTTGCGATCTAATTTAAAACTTCACCTGTCCGTTTGTTATCATATCTTCAAAAAATATGTCCGTCCCAGTTTCATTCAATTTTTTAATTTGTTTATTTGTAAATTTGAATATAAATTAGAAATTTAAATAAACTATTTCCTTCTCAAACTTGATTTTCACAATGTTAAAATTTTTATTAAATAATATTGACATTTCAATTGTGTAACTTTTTTTTACAAAGACTTTCCTTCTTTTATTCTTTTTAAAAGTCTTTGAAGATTATTAAGCAATCGAAATGTCATTATAATTGAATAAAATTTAAACACTGTAAAAATTAAATGTGAAAAAATAATATTGTTTACTTAATAGCTAATAAAGTGCAATGTTAATAAGAGGTGGGAGTATTGTATATATAAATAGATGTTATTATTTTTTGATAAGGATTAAGTGTAAAATGCGTTCATTCAATCTGCTCCTGCAGGTGTGGTACTTACGGATAGTGAATATAGGCTTTAAAAATTATTAAGTAGGATTAATAAAACAGAAATTTTGAGATGAAAATATATGTAAATAAAACTAAAGCAATAAAATGGGATGATTTAATTTATTTATTTAGCATATGGATTTTTTGACTTAATTAATATGACATAAATCACGGCTAATATAAAGTTTCAAAGTTTTAAGTATTAATGTTTAATTTACTTACCATGTAACAATTTGGAGTTCAGTTAAAAATGGCCATATTTTACTTGACTAAAAGATTGGCATTGTTATGAGAGAATGGATTGTTTGCAAGTTCATTAAAGAAATTATTCTTCGGGAATCTGATTAGTGAATTGTTACTGTACCATGTTTCCCAAAAATAAGATCTAAACAGAAAATAAGTCTTAGCATGATTTTTCAGGATGTTGATAATATAAGCCTCACCCCAAATATAAAACATAGTTAAGATTTTCAGCTTGATGGATGGATCGTTCATTGAAACACATTGATGGACGTATAAAATTATAAAGTAATGAATATAACTTTCAAAACATATATATATATATTGTAACGAGCACAGACGTTCGTTACATTGTTTTTTTTTATATTTATTAAACCTGAAAATAAATCAAAAAGTTCGCATTTAAAAATTCTCTTTTAGAATTAAAAATTGAAATTAAATATCATCTTAAACTCGTATATATTAAATCGCGCACAGACGTTCGTTACAATATATATATATTACAATTAGCATAAGAAAAAAAAAAACACTTTGAATTAAAATAATGAATATATAAATAAATATAATGTAGATTTTTGTACTTGAATAAATGTTACACAAAATTATTTTGCAAACAGATTCATAACTAATTATTTTAATAAACTTGCAAACATAATTTTTCTTTTCATTTATCAATGCACCTTTCTTCATTCAGTCTGATATGAGAATTTCTTTTTCATCTGATGCCCAACTGTATATATTGTAAATAATTCAACATTGATATTCGAAAAGGCTGAAACTTCTTATTAGTAGGTAATCTCAGTTCATGAATTAATCAAGCCAGCTTAATATCACCTGATCACCATTTCTTATGCTAGCATATAACTGTTATTAACACAGGCAAAACTCTCCATAAAGTAGTGCCACTCAGTGCCAACCAGAGGAATCAATGGATGCCAGAAGACTTGTGCATAAAATCCCTATCTAGTGCCTATTCATCCAATATCCCCAGACTAGTTTCTGGCTTGTGGCCTTCATCAGTGAAGAGCTTTGGATCTAAGAGCTACACCTAGATCTTAGGATCTGATGCAACCCTAGCAGCCACATTTTATCTCTACTTAATGTTTCATTTATTATTTTAAATTAAATGTTACTAATTTTAACAACACATAAATAACTTTTAAGCTCGTATATAATGAAAATTTTCTGTGATGTGATTACAATCCTAAACCTGAAATATTCAAGCTGTAGTAAAAGTTATTTACGCATTGTTGAAATTGATAATATCAAATAAATATAGAGTTTTGTACTTATATAAAAGTAGATTATTGTATTTAAATAAATGTACGTATTCGTACATGAAAAAAATAAAATAAAACATTCATAAGATGTCTTTTGGAACAAAAATTAATACTAGACCCGGTCTTATTTTCAGGGAAACATGGAAGTGTTTTTTTATACTTAGTTGGTCCACAAATAAATTATTTTTTTTCAGAATTACATACTTTTTATCTATAAAGTTATTATAATCTTTATCCTGATTGTTATTTGAAATTATAAACTGTGTTGTTGTTTTTTCTCATGTGTCAAAACATCAGCCGGGAAGCGAACCCGCTAACCCGGGACAACTGCTTGTAAAGCAGCTGTCGCTGACCTCTCGATCACCAATGCTTGACAACTATAAACTGTCTTGACTACATAATTGCTGCTAATGTATAATTTCAGATTTTCAAGCGTCAATATTTAATTTATTTACTTATAAAATTGGCCATCTTCTGTCTGAACAATAGTTTAGAATTGTTATAAGAAAGAGGGTATTGTTTGCAAGTTTGTTAAAAAATCATTCTTTGGGATTCCGGTTAATGAATTATTATAGTACCATATTTGGATTTATTTGCTCATGAATATATATTTAAAGTATTACGAATATACTTTATTAAATAATCTTTTGATATAAATATAAACCTTCTTTGTACAAATAAATGACGGAGAAAAACAATGACTTGTTAAGAAAAATAAAAAGGTAAAAAAAAAAAAAACTTCTATCTTGAAGGTCATGTGTGATTTTGCAAATAACTCACAAAGTAATTTGAATATATTATTATGAATGAATACAAAATAGAAAAAAAAAATTTCATAATAAGAATTTTTTTTCTTTTCATTCTTCTTATTAACAGCAGAATTTTTTTGAAAAATAAAAAAATCCAGGTCTTCTATGTCTACACAATTGTTTCATCTTTTTCTTTTTAGCTTCGTAACAGTCGTAATAAAGAAAAATAGAATTATAAAATAGAAATATAGGTCCAATATGTAGAACATATATACATATTTACAATATGTACACATACATTTATATCACCATTTTCAAATATTATTTATCAATACCATGATGGAAGTTTCTTTAAGTTTAATCAAGTTTCTCCGATTCTTAAATTTTTTATCTTCGCACCAGTAACCCATCTATCTCATACATGGTCTTTTTCTAGATCTTTTACAATCTTTGGATCCACTTTAAGCTTTTATCTATTACTATATATTTTATAATGTGTTTAACCTAGCCTCATTTTAGCTTCTTAATTCTTTCAATGATGTCAATATTTACTCTCTTAATCCTATATTTCAATTTTCATCACTCCTTTTTATCATATAGATTGAAATCTCTATATTGCTCTATTATTCAGCAACCAGGTCTCTTATCCAGGTGTAAAATAATAAAACACATCTATTAAAAACTTTTTCAAATACATATATATTTTCTTTTAAGAATTAATTTTTTTTAAGTAGAATTCTATAATTAGTGGGGGTTTTTAATAATGTTTTTGTCTTTACTGTTAAAATGTCTTTCATTGCTGATTTTTTAACTGTTAAAAAGTTTTGAAAATATGGAATCATTTTGTGTTAATTTTCTTAGTATTACTATGTTATGCAATCGCTTCTATTGCATTTTAAGAAATATATGTTTCTGAATTTAACAATATCCAGGTTCTATATCTTGATTTCTAAGCTGTAAAAATCATGGAAATGTTTTTCTTAATCAACAAATCCAAAGCATAATGAGAATTAATGTTTATTGCTTCTTTCTATAACTACCTTTAATACTTGGATGTGATCTAAAAGTACTTTCAATTTACCTTACTTTTTTCATTAGTTTGAATCCAAGGTTCTTTACAGATGAATTGTAACGATCTTAATATAAGGTTATATAAAATTGTAGAATTCTAACGATTTTTAAAAGCCTACAAATAATTTTATGGCTTCTCAATTGACATAAAGCTGATATGTTTGTGATTACTATCTTCTTTATCATCTCTCTTAAATATTATTACTACTGCATTATTTCACCTATCTGGTACATCTTTATTACATGGACATTTGGTATATGTTTTTTTTTTCTATTTTTTAACCTGCTTCTTTTAATGTAGTGTTTCTACTTTTTATATATTAAAACACCATGTTTCATAATTTCAATTAAAATACATGATAATCAGATGTTGCAATTTTAGGGTTTATTGTATTTTTGTTGTTGTTGATTATCAATAGATTGTTTTTTGTAGTACACTTTCATATGCTTTACAATGTCATTCTCTTTTTAGTAATAGTATTATCATTTTTATCACACAATTATATTAAAGTTTTGACACTTTTATTCTCTTCCATAGATTTTCTTGCCACTTTATATTTGCAGCTTTTACATCATTACCTTTTTGTATTCTTTTACATAATTTCTGATATTCAATTTTAGTAAATGGATATATATATTTTTTAAATTCTCATAGTTTTTCTTTACTTACATCATCTTGTTTCCGTTGAAATGTTTCTGGCAATTGTTATTTTTTTTGTATACCCTATTGGTGTAGCTGATCTCAGTAGAATATAAGGTATTTTTTATTAAATTTATTCTCAAAATCTATTAATAATTTTAAATAATTTGCAAGTTTTACCTCGAATGCATTGCATTATTTCTGAAAGTTGTAAATATTAACTATTTATATAATACCTGTGTACAATTCTAATTGGTTTGCTTAAAATTTTTTCTGAACATTTGCCAAGTAAAGGTTTATTTTGTATATTAATTTTGTTAACAGTAGCTGAGTGCACTTAGATAGAAAAATGAGAATAATCTGAATGCCTTTGTTTCATAATTTTTGCGTCTCTAGATTTTTTATCATCATCATCATTTAACCATTATTGATCCACTGCAAATGAAGATCTCTCCCAGTTTAATTCGGTTCATTTGATCCACAGCCTCTCTTCTTTTGGTCACACCAGCAAATTTCCTTATTTCACCCAGCTCTTTGGATGCAATTTAAGTATCCAACTTTCTACTTATTATCATTTTTTTTAACAATTTATTCATCTCAGCATTTATTTCAGTTTCTTAACTTTTTCAATGATATTAATCATATTTGCTTGTTCTCTGTATTACATCTTTCTAAATAATGATTACTTTCTGCATTTTATCTATTAAGTGTATTTTATATTACTCAAAATATAATCCAATCCTACTGTACCTTCATTTGGTTGTTTCCATTTTCATTTTTACTTTGGATTTTTTTAAATAAAAAATTTCTAAAATACAGATCATTTTCTCTGCAAATTTGCAATATACTAATATATTCGAAATATAGGCATACTTTATATATCTGGAGTTTAATTGTAATTATAGGGGATTTGAGCACAGACTTTCAAGTTCCCTTCAGCTATCCACTCTATCTCATACCACTAATACATATGTGAAAAAGATAAATGATCACCAACATACGTATTTTGTGCTATCCTAACATAAACTGAGCATTCATTATATATATGTGTGTGTGTGAAAGATCATGATCTGGACCAAACTGATGAGTGCTGGCTCAGCACGAAATAATACGTTGTTGATCAACATCTATTTTTTTCACATGTTTGTGATCATGGGTATCAATGATATGAGATAGAGTGGATAGCTGAAGGGAATTTGAAAGTCTGTGTTAAAATCTATAATTACAATATACTAATATATAAAAGCTGTTTTCAGATATGACACGCCTGCCATCTGAAATAATAATTATACCACAAACTGACCGTAGCTTTTATTTATTTATTGATACATTGGAAATTGTGGAGTTAATTCCTGTGTTTTGTTTTATTATGTATTATTTTTATCTTACATATATAAACTAAATATACTAATAGTGTAACTGAAGCCAATATAAATTAAATAATCCATCTAATAAATTTGTAATACTAACAGAATTAACCAATCGGCTCTCTCTGTGCAATTAATATTATTCACATCTGTTTTATAATATAATGGGTTGTAAATTTAAGTTAATTTCTGATTCAGGAATTATAATCTTAATTTGTCATAATATTAATATATGTCATATATCAAGACTGCGTTGTTTTTATTTACATTTTAAAATCGATTAAGTCTTTGATTTCATATTTATAAGTAAAGAATTTCTGTATTACATTGTAATTCATCTTTAGTTGTTTCGTAGTCAGCTAATGATTAGTGTTTATTCGTGGGAACGTTTGTGATACGTTAAGTTCTTGGTGTAAATTGCATTAGTTACTGACTGTATTATTTAAATATTATTAAGAACAGTTAATATGTATACATTGAAATTCATGCTTAAACTTTAATAACAAATCAAACATTATTTAATAATAAAAACTGAGTTGTTGTGTTTGATATAATCTCAATTGGTCTATTACTGTTTCATGCATTTTCATTGGTTATATATTTAGGTCCAATTTTTCTTGATAATATGGTTAATTCAGAGCCTTCCCGAGGGAGATGAGGATGGAGCGGTGGCATAAGGCCTCGCGTTTATCAAAACTTCCTCTTGCATGATCTTCGTCTTTTGCGAATTCTGATTCAAAATAAATAAAAATTTTAACGAAAAGAATCATTCTTGAATTGATTTATACTAATCGTAAAGTAATTGTAAATATTTTTTATTGTATATAAAAGATGTCCCGCATGAAAACATTATACTAGATCCTGCTTTTTTTGCGGCCGGCTCTGAGTTAATTCAAATACAACTATCGGTCGTTTTAATATATATTTTTAAAGCAGATATTGAAGTGTACAGTATATACTGTACGTTTTGATCTTATCTTTGATATGAAGGGAGCTTGAAAGTGTGCGTTCAAATCCCCTATAATATCACATCTAGACATACTTGCATTTAAAATATTACAAACATTTTTTAATAACGAGATTCAATAAAGAGTATGGGTGTATTTAAATTTTATTCTCGTATTTGAAAATATGCTAAAAAGCGTGGCTAGTCATTTACTAAAATTTAAGATATTAAAGTTTCATTTATCTTTCTATAGATTTATATTCCGACAATAGTAGCTGTTTTTGATAATAGTATTATTAAAAAAGATGTAAAATAATTTTTAAAAAAAATAAATCCAGATATCTTTTAATTGAACTCGGTCTTTTAATGTTCCTGTCTAGGCTGACAGTTGCAGAATGAAACAACGTATTATCCAAAGATTTATAAGATTGATTGCTTCATTACCAATATTTGAAGTTCCTTTTTTCATCAATCATGTTTAAAAATTTTAAAAAACGTAAATATTACTAAGAAAAATAATATAAATACTTCCTTTCATATCTAAGATTATATTACGATAAAGTTTATAATTTGCATTAAAATACTAGCATCAGTTTCATATTATCTGATGAAAAGTTTACTTATAAAAAAGAAAAATCTGAAGGTTTACTTAATTTATTTAAATATGTAAATGAATACACTGTACAGACTTACACACACCTGCACATATATTGCAGTAATTTTGTTTGCACGCATCTGAATATATGTGCATCCATATGTTAGTAAATATATATTATAAAGGAGTTGTATATGAAAATAATATAGAGCTATATTTATCTAACAATGATAGTTTTATTGAACAATGACAAGATTTGAAACTCGAGACAACAGTTAATCAATCAACGTCAAAGTGATCAGAGATAATCGTGTTTTCGATAATGAATATTGTGTTGCAAAGTTATACGTGGAATTTGGTTATTGGGATGTAATTTAACTATGTAATAATTAATTACTGAATTAAAAGATGGTCATGACTTCTGAAATGTAGCCAAAATTTTATGATTGTCATAGGTACTGTTTCTGGATGTGATTGAGCTTTGATAGTTTAGATCATTCATGTTCTCAAGTCACACTGAGGCAAGGTAAGACAATCTCAGTTTGTGCTAAGCATGAGTTCTTATTAGCTTCAAGAGCAGACATAGACCACAGGGAAATTGGAAAATCATGCTGATTGGATAGTTCTTCATTCAGGTATGCTTGGTTCTAATATTCAGGTTGCTTTATTATCATTAGGTTTGAAATACAGGCATTCTTATACCTGGAACTTAATTGTAAATATAGGGGTTTGAACTCAGACTTTCAAGCAACCTTCAACTATCCACACTATCTCATACTACTGATACCCATGACCACACACATGTAGAAAAGATAACTAATCACCAATATGCATATTTCATGCTAAACCAGTGCTCATCAGTTGGTCCAGATTATCATCTCCCACATATATATATAATCAGTACTCAGTTTATATTAAGATAGGCTTCAATCTGCTCCAACATCCAACTCTTCAACCATTTACCTTTTCTACATGTGTGTGGTAATGTGTAGCCATAGTATGAGATGGTGTGAATAGTTGAAGGTTGCTTGAAAGTCTGAGTTCAAATCCCCTATATTTATTATAGTTAATAAAATGTTTCTGAATTACCTCTGCTTGAAAAATGAGCATTAGTGCAATGTCAACTAATGAAATTTCACTAAATTTAAATCATCTCTAGAGAGTTATTGATGATAGATGTTCCCAAAGACAAAAAAATAATGAAAGTTCATGTACTGCTAGATTTTTCAAACTAGATTAAGACATCCAATATTTGAAAAAGTGAATAACAAAAGGAAAATATATGAAATAATATTATAATTTGATGTCTATACTTCTTCAAAGCAATATATGTAATTATATAATTGAATATATTTAATAACCTTCAGCCCAACAGACATTTTGGAAGCATGTCAATAAAAAATACATAAAAGAAGCATTAGTGATGATACAGCATTTACCAGGTGGCTCAGGTCCCAATCTCTTGCATATATTTTTAACTAACATATATTCAGTATTTATCAATAATAAATTGTTATATTTTGACTTACAAGTATTAAACTTACTTCACCCATAACATTGGCATGATCCATTCTAGCAAAATACATTAATTGTTATCATTAATCATTTATTAAATTAGATATTATCCCTAGCCCAGATATATACATTAATTTTTTTTTTTAATCTGGGCTGGGTATAATTTCTAGTTTAATAAATGATTAATGAAAGCCATTAATATATTTATGTAGAGTGGATCATGTCAAAATTGTGGTTGGAGTAAGTTTGGCACTTATGAATCAAAATATAACAATCATCAGAAATATTGTTACAAATATAGGCAAGATAAGATGTACTTTAAAAATAGAATTGGATTGGTCATTTATATAAATAAACTTAGAAATGTTTTGAAGAATGCTAAGAGGGAAGGACAACTGTATTAGACAATGAAGATAAATTTGTTTTTGTCTTAGAAATAGAAAGAAAATAGAAAGGAAATAATCTGCAAAAATTACTTTAACATATGGTGATGATAATAAGATACATTTAATAAATAGCCCATAAAAATCTCATGGAGAAATCCAGATATTTTTTCTTTTGCTTTATGTAAAATAAAGCTTAAAATGAAGCATGTTTATTGTATAAATTCTTTCAGTAGCTCTAAATTGTCATGTAGTAGTCTCTAGAACTCAAGTTCCATGAATTGCGGTTTGGTTCTGTCATTTTTAATTCTCAAACTTTTTGTGAACTGTTGAGCAATAAGCTATTAATCATTTTTTACGAGCCCTAAATTAAACATTATTTTATGTTATTTACTTATAAGAATGAAAAATAAATGTACAAAATATTCTATTTGACTTTAATTTATATTTTACCATTTTAAGAGTATGAAACTACTGAGGTTGTATTTGTAAAGTTTATTGAATATTAGCAGAATACATATATTTTTTTGAAAATGTAATTAATATGAGAAAATGGTTTACCAAAGAGAATGAATTATAAGTATAGTTTGTAAGTTGTCAAACTATGTGCCTGAAATGAGTTACTTATTTGTTTCTAAATTAATGAATAATATATTATTATTTATGATAAATAACTTATACTCAATTTTGAATTCATTTGAAGCTAATATCTACTTTTGTTTAATTACTGGCAAAATAGAATGTGATTAATGCTTTAATGTTTTATTAACAATTTGTATGTAATCATGTGGGAGAAAAACCAAAACATCTGCATGCACTCACCTATCAATAGATGTTTTAAAAGCATAGGTTAATCACCTATGCTCGGAGTCTATTATTATATAAACCAAGAATGTGCATTAATGCTTTAAATTTTTATTAGCAATTTATATGAAATCATGTGAGAGGAAACCCAAACATTCAGACATGCACTAATGGTATTAATTTGCTTGCACTCACCTGTCAGTAGATGTTTTAAAAGCATGAGTGAATCACTCCCACTTAGAGCCTATTATTATATAAACCAATATCTATTAACTATATTTAATTCAGAACTTGATTCAATTGTGAGTCTGATAATTCAAATGACAAAGTATTTGTACAAATTTAATTATAGTCATCATAGAAAAGAGATAGTAATTCTACCCACAATGTTGAATAAATAAATAAATAGGACTGGGAAATGTTATTTAACAACACATTCTAATATAAATTTTTGTATTATTATTCTACTGTTCGATTGAGAATGAAATTTATAAATCAAATGCTTAGAGTGTATATAAATAAAGTATTAAATAAAAAAATATGTTTAATCACTTAGTCATTAGCAACCATTATTCCAAGACCATTTGGAAATTTTAAAATACATAAGGAGTATATGCTTATCAAATTAGTGTTGAATTTTTGGGACAATTTTTTTAATATGCCTTTAACTTTATTTTTATCTATGTGTCTGTGAAATCTTATACCATAATTTTCACCTGCATATACATGCATTTTTGATGATAATACATTTTTTTTAGAGTTTGGAAACAATGCAGTAATGTGATTATTAAAAAAATTAAATTTTTAATTTTATATGAGATTCAGTAATGGTATGAAGTAGTATGTAAAATTTTGTCATTACTGCAACTGTATAAAAGAAAAATTAGAAGAAAAAATTTGATATGAAAGTATAGAGGATTTGAACTCAGATTTTCAAGCACCTTTCAACTATCCACACTATCTCATACAACTGATACACATGACCACACACATGTAGAAAAGATTAATAATCACCAATATACGTATTTCATGCTAAACCAGCACTCATCAGTTGGTCCAGACTATCATCTCTCACAGATATATATAATAAATGCTCAGTTTATATTAAGATAGCAAATCTTCATACTTTAATGGACAGGCTTCAATCCAGTGCAACCTCCAACTTTTTAGCCATCCATATCATTGAAAATCTGATGATGAAAACTCAAATCCCATGCTGATGCTAATATTATTGCCATGCCCATGTTCAATGATATGGATGACTAAAAAGTTGGAAGTTGCACTGGATTGAAGCCTGTCCATTAAAGTATGAAGATTTGCTATCTTAATATAAACTGAGCATTGATTATATATATGTGTGTGAGAGATGATAGTCTGGACCAACTGATGAGTGCTGGTTTAGCATGAAATACGTATATTGGTGATTATTAATCTTTTCTACGTGTGTGTGGTCATGTGTATCAATTGTATGAGATAGTGTGGATAGTTGAAAGGTGCTTGAAAATCTGAGTTCAAATCCTCTATACTTACAATTAAGCTCCCAGGTTTGTGAAGAGAGCCTGGTTTCAAATATTTACATAAATGAAGTAAATTTGGGAAAAAATTGACTAAAAAGTAAAAAAAAAAAACAGCTTTCACGAATAAAATCATGAAGTGATCATGTTTAGAAGTCAGATTTTTGACCCGTCAGCAGAGTAACATTTCCATTGTTTTCCCTGGTGGTATTTTTTGTCAATATTCATTTCGTTTAATATTTAAACTTTTATTTTATATAAGAATTCAATAAATTGGGCTTCACTTGTTTCTGAATGAAAAAAATCATAAGAACTCATTTTTGAACTTTTTAAATAAAATAAAAAATGAACTGGAACAGGAAACTATAACAATAGGCTTTTGTTTATTGTCTGGTTGTTTAACATCATTATTAAAAGTAAATTATTGAAATCTGTATTAATTGATTTATACAACCTGAATGAATTTTATTAAGTCATGATAACCCTATGAAATCTTCTTAAAAAATCTGAAATTGCATTTATAATTATTCGAATACCATAAAAATTCTATTCAACCATCTTTGACAGTGCTTGATTACATGAACGTTGATTTTCTTAACTTCTGTTTTCAAAAGTGAAACTTGTTTTAAAAATATCTAAGTGTAAACATAAATATATATATTTTTTAATAATTATTACATAAATATTCAGAATATTTTTAAATGAATGACAGATTTTTTTTAACTGTAAATAACAATAGAATGGGAATTTATAATTTTATTGATACACCCAATATCAAAGAATTGACCAATCTGAAAAACTCCTGAACACTCTAATCAGTGCTTTTTAGATTATTTTCTTAGACTGTTCTGTGGACTATTGGCATCTTTAGATTTTCTTTATAATTAATAAATAAATATTAAGTTTTTCCGGCAAAATGAATTAAGCATGCAAATGTAATGCTAAAGGTTGCTAAAAGAAAAGGAAGCAAAGCTGAAAAACTAAAACACTCCATTCAAACAAATGTTTTTGAATGCTTGAGTCAGTAAGTTAAAGAAACTCATCCACTTTTCCATGCCAATACACCTGGGTCTCGTTTTATGCGGTAGATAGGTTCCTCAGAAAATGCGCACAAAAGAAATTGCACAAAAATAGACTTAACTTACCTTCAAAAATGGGGGATATATACTGTAATTTTCCAAAAATCACATAAAAGCAAAGCAACAACGTAAAATTACTTTAAAATTCACATAAAAAAAATAAGAAAATAAAATATGACTAATAAAAATTTTCAAATTTGAAAAAAAAATTGATACAAGACAAACTTTTTTTACTTTTTTTATTAACTACAGTATTTAATTTTATTCAAAACAATATATTTTTATGCATAATTTACATTTTTTTTATACATGTATGGTATTTTTATTATTATCATTATTTGAGACATCAGATTCATCATGATGTGATGTGAGGTACTGTAGACTCTCCTTAAATGAAGTCAAGAGGAAATACAACTAAAACATTTTCCAATTGCTGTTGATCCTTCCCATTTCACTAAGCGATCTAAAATTGAAATTTTTGTTACCAAAGAAATTCATTTTCTTGAGTGTTTTTTTTTTCTCTCCGTTAGAGTAAACTAAAAGTTTAAAATAAAAATAAGAACTTAGACTTACGATAATAAAAAGACACTGACTCACCACTGTTGGGCAAAATTTAATTAAAACTAACAATTAAAAATTAAATTCTTATTTTTGTCTTTAATTTTTTAATTTTCAATTCTGTTTAAAAGTCAAATTTCATTGTTTCACACCACCTTAATTTCAGATCATATGTTACGTAATTTTTAAATTGTTAATTACAATTAAAAATCAGATTTTAATTGTCAAATTTAATTGTGCCTGCTGCTGTTACTCACCTTTTAAAAATAAACTTGCGGAGGTTAAATGATTAATTGATTGCTTACTCATTTTATAAAAAGCAAAAATAGAACATGATTTAAAATGCAAAAACAACATACTATAATGATCCAAACGAAGTGGGAGATCGCATCGCACCGCATCGCACTACCAAAGGGCACCATCTAGGCATTTGAGCCTAGAAAAATTTATAAAGTAGGCAGATACGCGCTGTTAGGATTCCACTTTATTTACATATTTAGATCGTTAGCCCATTGTCACTAGCTCAGCGGAGACGCAGAGATAAAAATCTATAAATTTTATATCTTAAATATAAAAGAATAAAATAATAAAAGCCACTGCCAGAAATTAACACAGAAAAATATTTATTTACGCACATATAAAATCATTCTAAATTCGAGGAATAAGTTTAACATTTAGATTTTTATCTTAATTTTTAATTTTACATTTAAAATAGCTTGCTATAATGTTTAATATTTTATTTAGAGGGTCGAGTATGAATGGACTACATGGGTCTGCATTTGAAAAGAAAATATTCTTCCCTGATTTAACCTTAGGCAACAAATTTCGCAATCAACTGGCGCCAATCCATCTGATACATTCATGTATTCAATGTAGCATGATATGACAACACAAAATACTATATTGTCAGGAATGTACATCTGAACAATAAGTAGAAATAGAGAAGACATTGACTCTCCACCAACAGGAATGTGACATCTGTGGGCAAGTAGATCAATAAACTAAAAACTCTATAGGAATGGACTGCGGTCTTCTGCCGACTTACAAACCCATCCATAGGCAAACAGAGGGTGTGTGGCGTATATCTATAATCCTGCCCGTAGCGGATCTCATACTACATCTGCTAATTACACAAATATATCCAATCCATTGAACCAATTCAACTACGAAATGAATAACCTAAGATTACCCTCCCTTAATACAACTTTACAAAACTATATAGCCATTCGCGCCCAACTTAATTTTAACATTTATATACGTTCGCAGATTTATTTAAAAATGTTGGGTATAGATCTTACACAGATTCCACGGTCAAAAACATTTCAAAATAAACATAAACGATCAAAATACAAAATTATTGATACCGATAATCGCAGAGGGAAACTTATAAGTAACCCAATAGTATTCACCATAAGATACTTGCGTTGTCACCAATAACTTAAAAGACATCCGAATAAATACATTTTAGATACTCACCGTAAGGTATCATTATTTATCGAATGTCTATATATTTTGATCAAATATGAAAACCAAAATCTAATTAACCGCAAACGAATCCATGCAAGTGTCTATAGACAACTTAAATGTAATGCATTTAATAATTTCTACAATAAAATATTACTACACATAAAAATATTACAAGGAAATGATTCTTTTAACAATCGGAAAGATATAAAATTAACCATTATTAATTTGATTTAAAACTTACAAAAAGTCAGATAAGAGTCCATTTTAAATAAGTCGGCTTGTTTATTAATTTGTTCAACTTGACGAAAGTTCTTGATTGATTTTAAGAATTGTTCCTTTCCTATAGCTTACGGTAGCAGAACTCCGGTTCCTGGTGTCAATGTCCACGAGTCTTTAATTGAAAGATCGATCTAATGTTCAGGAGGTGGCATTTGCTGGTTCATGGTATCAGTCATTTCATTTCAGAGATAAGTGGGAGAGAACGATAAAGTGCTTTATTGCTCGTCTCCCCAACCAAGTTGAAAAAAGCTCTTCAACTCAATATTTTTTTCTTTTATATCATCCACAAGGATTCACTGAACAAAACGTCACTAATCTGTTTTTTCGTTATGGTCCGGGCCAAGGCTTAGTGCTTCCATTTGTCAAGCTAAAATCTCTTTCTTCTCTTATCTAACTTTCCATCTGACTTTTTAATTAAACAGCTTTTAGATAATTAATAAACAATCATTTCCTTTTATAGATTACAGGAATTAATTAATACCTGCTTTTATTTTAACTTACGTTATTTTTTTATTAAAATATTTTTATATTTCAATCTTGTATTTTTTATTTAAAAAATACATTAAATACTTTTTTTTGTTTATGAAAAAAAATATTTTTAAAGTTTAACATCTGTGCGAATGTATACACTTTAACAATGTTTTAATTTTAGCGTTTAGTTTTTTCCTTTTATTTGCGAACTTTTAAGTTTTTATTTTAAATTAATGTAACGACATATTTATATATCGTTACAATACATAATATTTTTCATCTAAAATGTTTGGACAGATTTACATTATAGTCTTGTAAAATTTAATGTGTGTATATAAAATGGGGAAATTCTGATTTTAAGTGAATTACAAACTTCTTTATTGCATAAAATCTATTGCAGTACTATTGTAGTTCTGAAAATATTGAAATTATTAGATGGAAGTCGAACTTCGATAATGCACTATTACTTTAAATATGACGTGAGTGCGTGAAATTTATAAAATTTAAAGTAATAGTGCATTATCAGAGTTTGACTTCTGATCTAATAATTTTTATCACTTAAAAGAAAACCACATACAAAGATATTAAGAAGAAACATGAATCACATAACTTCAAAATCGCATTAAATAAATCCACATAAAACGAGAGCCGGGTGTATATTCAAAGTGAGCATTTATTGCAAGCTTATGTAAATGATTTGTTGAGAATCTAACTGCTATATATTATTGCACCATGATCTATTTATGGTTGCTGAAGAATATGCTTTTTGGTGCATTTATGTGCATAAAAGTATATCTTTATTTTTTTTTTTTTATTCAAGTGTTTACATTGAAACTTTGTAATAAATTAGCAAAATGATTTTAATGTCTGCAACTGAAATGATTTTATTATTTTCTTCATATGAATTAATCTATTAGACACAGCTGGGTATGCTTTTGGTATGGCACTCCATAATCACAGTTCTCACTGATTGACTATGTGTGATTTTTCTATTTATTGAGGAATAATTATGGTAATTATTTAAATTAGATTTTACATAGTTCATTTGTTTGAATGCTGTTTTTTTTTCTTCTTAATAATATGATTGCAGTTGGTGATAATCCACACCTTCTTAACTTTTCTCTTCATGATGATATTGGCTTCATCAAGTGATTTTATTGCTTATAAATTCAAAGAAGTTTGAATATTGAAAGTATTTGAAGTGGAATTAATCTGAGGGTCTTACACTTCAGATTCTGACCAGTGCACTAATAAATGTTCCCATAAGATCATGGTATCTAGTTTAAACCATTTATTATAAAAAGTATTTTTGTTTATTTGTATTAATTTTTAGCAGTAAATTAGGAATAATCTTAATAGTCAATTTATCTATTCATCCATATATCTACTACACTCAATGAAGCCATTTGAAGTTTTTGTATTATAATTATAAAACAAAATGAGAGATTATCACACAAATTTTCAAAACCTTTTCTTCCTATATAACAATCACGGCTTTATTTGAGCCATATTGTAATAATATGCTCCTTCTCACTTGATATTACGCATTAAACTTTTGTCATTTTAATACTAGAAAACATGCATTATGCTATACCATATGCAAATATTTGAATATTCATTCTATGTATATTTGTATTTTTTATTTTTGTGTCATACCATTGAAATAAATTTAATACAATTTTATCTTTAAGTCTCTAACTCTATCTGCTTTAAATGCATATAATAATGATTATTATTTATCATTTATTAGAGATTATCATATTATTTCTAGCCCAGTACAAATGTTAATCTCAATTAAAGATTAATATATCATGTTTTATTACTAATAAACATAACCAATATAGTATCATAAAATTGTCATTCTTTTTATTTTCATGTGAATTATATATTTTTAATACTTCCATTCCTCTAAATATTTTTGAAATTTGAATAAAGATGTATGAGAAAGATAAGTGATTCCCAAAATGATTATATGTGGGAAAGAATATGATCTGATCCAAGTGAAGAATGTTGATTTAGCATAAAATATATCTGGGTAGGAGTCATTTACCTTTTTTTTGATATTTATATTTCAAGATTGTTTTCTAAGTGGAGGTTTTAAGCTATATTTAAAAATAATTTACATGGAAATATAAGAGATCATGGTTTGATTAATTACAAATACCACATGGTTATTAATAATGAGAAATGTTCTATTAATCTTTAATTAAGTTTACACTTTTTATTTGGGCTAAGGATGTTATGGAAATCTCTAAGTAAAACATATTTAGTAATAATCATTAATGCATATTGATATATTTATCTTCAGTGGATAATATTTAACATCTTTATATCAAGTTTTAATAATTTGATATTGAAAAATGATAAAGATAAATAAGAGATTGCAATCTGGGTCAATTAAAGTGTGCATATTCAGTCAGAACTCATCTTGGGGGCCATTTACCTGGTGAAGGTTATAAAATATTCATTAATTAATCAACTTTGAAATGCTATGTAATTAAAGCATTTCATTTATATAGATTCGAATTGCTATTTTTTAATGCTAAAGCTTTATTAAAATTAAATACTTAAAAATAATTAATGCTGATCATATAACATCATTACCTGCCATTATTGACACTATATTAGAATCTAAAACAGGCAAAATTCTCCATACAGTAGTGCCACTCAGTGCCAACCAGAGTAATCAATGGATGCCAGAAGGCTTGTGCATAAAATCCTTATCTAGTTCATCCAATATCCCCAAAATAGTTTCTGGCGTGTGGCCTTCATCAGTGAGGAGTTTTGAATCTGAGAGCACTGGACCTAGATCTTAGGATATTGGATGAGTAGCCACTAGATAAGGATTCTATACACAAATCTGGCATTCGTTGATTACTCTTTCTTACACTGAGTGTTCACTACTGTATGGAGAAGTTTGCCTGTTTTAATAACAATTCTGAGCAAGCATAAGAAATGGTGATCATGTGATTATTATAATCTTTTGAGATTTTTTAAAATTTATAAAATAATTTTAATATTTTAAAGCAGAATTATATAAATTTATCATAGTTTAACATTTATTCAGTTGTTTTTTAAAAATAAATTTCAATCAAAGAAAATTTTGTTCATTTTAGACTGACTTACTTAGATTGTTTTTCTGCCCACTGTTGAATGATTAAAATACCATTTGTTTTCATTACACACTCATTTCCCAATATTTTCAAAGTTCAAATATGATTTTTTAGAATGTTTTTTTTCATTTGCAATATATTGAGTTTTAATGTACAATAAAGATTTTATACTGAAATCAAAGATTAAAAAATGACAAAAACCACCACCAGAGCTAACACTAGAAAATGACAACCCTGTTAAAGGATTAATAATGACCAATATAATAAATATAATATTTAAATATGATTATTTTACATGTTAAACTCTATCCAATCATACATTATACATTTACAATGAAAGATTCTTGTTCATTATATCAGAATATTGCCAGTAGTCTCTCCATCAAACTAAATAACAATCTTGAAAGTTGTGAAATAATTGACCTGAAAAAACTGATTGGCTGTTTTAATGTAGTTTTAAATTATAACAAGAGTTTGATAAAAGATTGAGATATAATTTTTTTTTTCATAAATCATAGCATCGGCCAGGACGCAAACCCACAACCGTCTGCAACCACCTACTTGCTTGCAAGGCGGTTGCGATGACCTCTCAGCTAACGACGCTTGTGATATAATTGTCCTGTAAAAACCGATTGTCTGGTTGTTTAATGTAATTTTAAATTGCAGTAAATTGATTTTTAAATTTGGTTAAGATGTAGATAACTACCTCTATACATTATCACCGGTTAACATTGCTTACATTTGAATTATTGTATGTATATATAATTTTTTATGCTATAATTTTAAAAAGACCCAACCAATCACATATCTATTCAAGTTATTATTCTTATATTTTCTCCTTTACTTTTATTTGCATTAGAGTATATATGTGGAGATTTATAAAAAGTTATATCTATTCAAGTTGTATGTACATTAAAGAAATGTCTATGATTTTGATATAATGTATATTTGTTTAATGCCACTAGTTTTCTGCTTATTATTTTTTTGTTTAAAAGATAATTATTTGTACTGTTGTTAATCCACTCTGAATAAACCAATGTTACAAGTACCAATCAGCTTTCATAAATCATTTGCCTGAAGGGAATTAACAAAGCTGTAATATTTTTCTCAGATGAACTTATAATCGGAGAAAAATAAATGTGGCTTCTATCTTATAAATAAATAACCTGATAACTGAAGATTTGTTTTATCACTATTTATGTTTTTTTTTTCGTAATCTCTTTGATTAATTCTTAACAAATAACTTTACAAATTTATGTATAGATATATCTTCTACATATGTTTGTGTGTAAATAAATATAAAGTGGGTCGAAAACGTTTGATTCTTTTAAAAGAGTTATTTGGAAGAAAAAAAACCCAAATAGAAATGAAATCCATAGCAGTCGTAAGACCTAATTATGTATATATGTTATTGAAAAAGAATAGAAGATATGCTATATTTTGTGTCTCGAAATTTATTCTCTCTACCTGAGGGCAGGTTCTGTAATCAGATAATGGAATTCTATGATTAAGCATTAAAGTTTCATTATCGTCAGTTATAATTTTCTATCCTTGCTAATCTCTTCTTTTAGCACTCATTATTTAAGCATCTCAATTTTAGATTTATGTTATAAATTTTAAAAAGCTTTCTAGTCCATTAATAAAATATTATTTATATATTAATAGTCACGTGTTCTTCCACTAGATATTAGAAGCTGTCTCATGGGAATTATATTAGAAAAACTATTAAGTATATCAGATTGCCAATAACTCAAAAATATTATCCAAAACTCATTTCCAAACAGTATCTTCTTTCTGAATGTTTAGATGCTATAATCAAGGAGTTATTGCAGAAATAGTATGAACCATATGATATTCCAAATACATATTTTTACTAAACCAAATGGATCTTTACTAAACTAAATGGATTTGATCTCTCTAGACACAACAGGAATCTCATCCATAAATTTAAGACCAGTCATGTTGCATTCATCTCTTTATAAATTGGATTTAACAATCACTGACCTACTGAAAATGTGTAAAACTACAAAATATGAAGTAAGTCTTTTATGGTTATCCATCTTTTACTGGAGTATTACCAAATAGATGTAGGACATCTCATAGTCATTGCATTTATCTGCTTCATATTGGAATCTAACAGCCACTCACTTAGGCAATGATTAACCAGATAGGTAATGACTGCCAAATCTATGGATATAATGTGAAGATTAATGTACTTAATAAAGCCACTGGTGATTCACTCTCCTGGTCTGGAATCTCTACATGCTTCTTTATGAT
Source organism: Epiperipatus broadwayi (assembly GCA_028023455.1). Classification (NCBI taxonomy): domain Eukaryota; kingdom Metazoa; phylum Onychophora; class Udeonychophora; order Euonychophora; family Peripatidae; genus Epiperipatus; species Epiperipatus broadwayi. Next base: position 4,792,326 of record JAQFVV010006238.1, read on the forward strand.
ATTTTGATGATAGTTAAACTGTCAAAAAAAAAATCCATCTGCCAATAATAAATAAATATTCATAAATGAAAGTTTATTTTAATTTCCAAAGAAAAATCAAGATATAAAGATGGGATGAATCTTCACATTTTAATTACTATCCCATTGATATTTGAAATATAACAAGTTGAGCTCTATATTGGAGATTTTTATCTGTAAATAATAGTATGCCTTTTATGGTGTAATGTCAAGCACTTGAATTAAGGTCCTTATATTGTTTCCAGTTCTGGAATTTCTGCATTTATAATAGATATGATTTGTTAAAAGCTTTTGTTGTTTTGTACAGTGGTCAAATTACTAGTAAGACTCAAGCGCTTATGATTTGTGTTTGACTCCTTAATTGTAAAAACCCATTGTAATTTATAAATCTAAATGACTTAAATCCCCCCCCCCCATCTATATATTCTTTTAGTTTTTCATTTTAATCTACAATTTTGGAAAGTATGAAATTGCTGTGCTATATACCCTTGACTATATTAATCTTCTTAGAATCATCACACAAAGTAGACATTTGATATATAGTTTTTGAAATTATATAGTTTTATCAGTGCCTCTCTTAATTCAATTCCAGCATATTGAAACCTTTTATTGGTACAATTTATAGCCTCATCTCACACACTCACCCTATACATGCATTTAAAATAGTAGCAAACTTTCCATATACTAATGCCACCCAATGTAAGCCCTAGTAATCAATGGATGCAAGAAAGTTTGTGAATTAAATGTCTATCTAGTGCCTACTCATTCAATATCCCCAGACTGGTTTTTAACTTGTGGTTTTCATCAGTGAGGAGATATGGATCTGAGAGCATTGCAACTAGATCTTAGGATCTAAATGCAACTTTCTGAAAGCTACTTTTTACCTATTTAATTAAATATAAAGCTATGAGTCCAAGATTAAAACACAATAATCTTTCAACCCAAGCTCATTAACTTTTTTTAGTTTTTTAGATCTGAACCCAGTTCAGTACCTATACATTTTGGCATCATTGTTTTTTTTTAAAAAAAAAAAACTACAGTCATTAGCATCATATGGGCAGGGTTAGTATAAAACTACTAAAACATCACATGATTGTCATTTCCTATTCTTACATAAGCAGTAGCAAATCCTCCATACAATAGTGTTTTACAGTACTTAGCTTAACTTAAGCAATAAATCAATAAAAATAAATATGAGTTGTAGTCTCACATTGTTATTTTTTTTTAATGTCAATTTACAATAATTAAAAAAAATTTACTTTTTTAAATGCTTTTTAAATTACTTGAAACAATATTAAAAATTATCAAATGGAAGCAATTATTTACTTTTAATAATAATAATGTGCATAATAAATTAGCAATCTTTTATTAACTGCTTTATAAATTATAGAAAACAATATTAAAAATTATCCAATGCAATCTTTTAAAGAATCCTTAAAATATGTTTTTTTCTTATTTTATATATATATAATGCATACTAATAATTTTTGTGGTGAATAGTTAATGTACATTATTACACAAAACACACCTTCAAGTGTCATAGCATCGGCTGGGACGCGAACCCGCAACCCGGGCAACTGCTTGTAAGGTAGTCGCGCTAACCTCTCGACCACCAATGCAAGACAAACGCACCTTCATTCAGAGATAACACTTCAGGCGGTTTAAAGAGACTACCAGTTACTTTTTATTGGAACACACATTATAATTACTGTCATTATCAATAATAATATTTGTTGATGAAATTTATTCATCAGACCATAAACATGCATAAAAGTGAATAAATAGTTAGGCACTTGTGTCATGCATGAAGAAAATTAATAACTTTCTCATAAATTTAGCCTGGAAATTAAATTAATTATTTCCTCTTCCTATATGCCAAGTGATGATATTTATTAGTTAAATTAGAAATGTATGATTCTGTTCAAGAGAGAGATATTTAAATATACATATATTGAAAAACACATAAATTTTTATGTATTATAAATAGAAATGTTAAGAAATGAATATTCTATGCAATTATTCAAATTAAAAATGCATGATTTTGATCAATAAAATTTAATAATAATAAAATTCTTATAAGAAAATGCATATTTAAATACATTATACCTTATAACAGAGAACAAAACAAATGAAATAGATCCAGAGTACTTTTGACATGTAAATATCATAACTGTGGTCATCAGTAAGGTTAAAATTTATCGTTAAGGATTTAAGTATCCATATTCTGGTAATATGAATGCTATTGGTTCTTTCATTTATTACATATTTATTATGCATAATAAACCATGCCTGTTTCATATCTGTTTTCTGTCAATTCTTTCTTTGTACATTATCTTATTAATTCCAGGTTTAAAACCATGTCCATATTCATTTTCATGGTTATAAAACATCAATACATTTGCTAGCCAAGCAGATCATCTCTACATATACTATTGTGAAACAAAGGTAAATTTAAATACAAGGATGACACGGTATAGATTAATTTGCAGGAAATCTGAGACTGATTTGACAAACATAGTGATCTTCTATAACCATAAAAAGGAATATGGACATGACTTTAACCCTAGCATTGTTATGTGGAGAAAGAAGTAGCAGAGAACAGAAAATCAAAGAGGCCTGTGTTGAATCAAAGAGCCAATAGCATCAATTTAGCTGGAAATGGATTTCTTAAATTCTTAACGATAAATTTGAAACCTATTAATGATCATGATTATGTTGCTTATACACATCAAAAATATACTCGGTCTATTTTTAAAGGAGGTTGCTTTGACTGCAGGTTGAGAATTTTGATAACTTAGGAATTGATTTTTATCGGTCTATTTAATGTTCTTTATTATATTGTTTTTCAAATTACTGAAAAGGGCAGAGCGTTAAAGTATTATATGTTATAACTTTAAATAGAATGCCAGGAACAAATTCCATGAAAATAATTATTATTTACTAATGATTATTATTTGTAATAAATCAATTTTGTTATATAAATTTTTGTGTTTTGACATGCCATGGACATATATATATATCAGAATTATAATAATTAAAAAAGGAAGTCATATATAATGTGACATTACTTTTATAAGCTTGTAGTTACAAAAATGCAATACAGAAAGCATACCAATAGCTCAAACAAGCTCTTAATTAATAAGTGCGGTATGAGAAAATATTTAAAATCTCTATCCAGAACACTCTCATCTCCAGACCAACTGGTTTCGAGCTTATGGCTCACGTCAGTGGAGAGCTAGAATATTCGGACCCTAGATCTAAAATATAAACTCAAAACCCAGCACTTATTTCAAACGGATATTTAAGTAGAAACTCTGAAATTTTCGGACATGAAAATGTCTTTAAATCCATCTATCTAACTTAAATAACTATATGGGATTGAACTAAATTCAGATCTACCATATTTTAATAGTCTCAGCATAGCCAAAGCCTTGAAGATAAAATTATAATAATTAATAAAGCAAGTCATGTATAATGTGACATTACTTTTATAAGCTTGTAGTTACAAAAATGCAATACAGAGAGCGTACCAATAGCTCAAACAAGCTCTTAATTAATAAGTGTGGTATGAGAAAATATTTAAAATCTATATCGAGAACACTCTCATCTCCAGACCAATTGGTTTTGAGCTTATGGCTTACATTAGTGGAGAGCTAAGATGTATTTAAGTAGAAATTCTGAAATTTTCAGACATGAAAATCTCTTTAAATCCAGCTATCTAACTTAATTAGCTATATGGGAATCAGTGCTTAACGCTATACTGAAATAAATATCCAAATATTAAATCACTCCACATGGTAAAGAAATTCAGAACCGCCCTCTGTATCATTTTGAGGTTGGTTATTTTGAAATATGGACTCTAATATATTTATATATTTAATTCACAGAGGGTGGTTCTGAATTTTCTTGCCATATATCAGAGTGTATGTCTAATAATTAATAATACTAATTACTTTATCATGTGAGAAATACACAGTCCTCTTATATTTCTAATTCAAGTTGTTTTACGGATTTAAATTGAGACATATACTGTGAAATAATACTATGAATTCATCATTTATCTGTGAGAATATTACAATTAATATATATATATATATATGAGGTTTAGTCAGTAAAATAATCAAATGGTGTATTGATCAGTGACTCCAGAATCGTCCAGTTTACCATTGCATCAAAATATGCAAAAATTATGGTGAAGAGATTCAAAACAAAAGCTCAATGCAAACATCCTCTTTTCTACTCATTTTAAGGAGTGTAAAGCAAAAACAGAATAGCTCACTACTCATTGGAGATTAGAATGTAAATTTAAATACTGTATGTTTTATTAAGTTGAATTTTTGTTTACTTACTTTGATACAAACTGATTATGAAGCTGAATAGAATGGTAGATTCAGATAAAAAATTTCAGCATGCCTAAAAGATAACATTTTTAAAAAAATCAGTTCAATTAATTAAAGCTTTCAACACACCACTGGAGTCTCATTAACTAATTCAGTATAACCCATAATTCACTCTGATCATCAGCTTCACATATGGAGTTTAATACCCACTGATTTATATAGATATAATAAAAGGCAAATCATAAACTATACAATTACTGAATGTCAAATCTATGGTACAGTAAAAGATTTGAAGGACTAAATAAAGCCACTGATGAATTTATTTCTTAGTTGGAATATCTATAGATTCCTTTATGATATTTTTTTTAATAATAGTTAAGCTATCTCTAAAAAAATCCATATACCAGTTAAGTAAATAAATAATGAAAGTATTCCATTTAAAGTGTAACTAAAATACTGGAATATCACATGACATCCTGATTAAAGTGATTATATGATGATTTATCTACAAAGAGTTATAATAATAATTAAAAAAATTACATATTGCTAGAAGAGATGATAATTGATGGACAGTTGAAATTTTAAACAGGATTCCAAGAGATTGTAAATGACCTAGAAAGTGACCACATGTGAGATGGTTGGATGAAATAAGGAAGTGTGCTGGAGTGATGTGGAGAAGAGAGGCTAGAGGTTGGAGAAGATGGGTTGAACTTGGAGAGACCTCCATCCTGCAATGGGTTGATAATCGTTGAAAATGATGATGATGATGATGATTTGTATATTTATTTTTTCACAAGCTGGATAATATTTTTTATTTTGAATCCAACACACTGACTAAATTTTGTAAAATCCATTTTTATTGTAAAAGATTGACCAAAATGTTTTAGCTTTTCTACTTGCTTTGCATAGATTTTTATTTCATTGTTACAATCATTTTGTGCATTTTCTTATTCAAATTTCAATTTTTATAGAAGTGCTATTCTCTGAAAATATTAATCATCGCTGCAGAATTGTGGGTAAACCCTTTGGGACTAGAGGCAATTACTTTTAATGATTTCTGTCCACTCCTAAAAATTTACTGGGATAAATTCAAAACTGCAGATGTAGATGATATTACAAAATCATGCTTTCAAAAAAAAAAAAAAGAATTTTGAAAATGAAAAATGGATTTTGGCTTTATTGTAAAGAGAAAAAAAAAATTGAATTTTTATCAACAAATCGCCAAAATAATATTACCGAATGTACTTTCATTTTTCTCTAATAAGTTTTTAAAGAAAAAAAAATGTTTATTACTGATAAACGAGCTTCAACAACTGTTTAAATGTAGTTAAAACATAAAATACACAAAGCTGAAAGAAATTATTTTTAATATTTAGACCAGCTGTGCTTTCGATTAGATTCAGTAAAATCTAGTTGAATAGTTTTTCAATTTAGCCCTTGATTAATATTTTCTATATTGCTAAATGAATTGTTATTTTCTTTTCTTTTTTTTAAAAAAAAAGAGATTAGATTTGGGCATGTATATACTTTATCCATCTAAATGATTTGTTCTTACATTATTTAATTTAAATTGAGATGACTGTGGTAGATACTAAAGCACTTTTGATCCAGTAAATTGATGCACCATGAAATGGGAATATTAGCAATAGTGTCCATGTTTATGAAATTATTATTCTGATAGTAATTTTATGATTTTTCAATTGCTGTAAAATATCATTCTATTCAATTTTGCTTTGAGTAAACCAAACAGTTTTACTTCATTTCTCTTTCCCCCTGCTTTCTAAGTCTTTTAAAGCTCTATTTTGGCAGTCCATGATTCTTTTTAACTATGATTTCAATATTTCTAAACTGTCAAGCATCGGTGGTCGAGAGGTCAGCGCGACTGCCTTATAAGCAGTTGCTCGGGTTGCGGGTTCGCTTCCCGGTCGATGCTATGACACATGAAAAAAAAAAAAAAATTTCTAAACTTGCCTTTCAAGAATTTGGTTTAGTATTTTCAAGAATGTTTACACTCATTATGGTGATAGTGCCTTGTTTTAGATTATATGGTAAAAAGTTGACTAAGATTTCATATTTTAAAAATAATATTTTAAAAAAAAATAATATTTAATATTTTAATTTAATAATACATAAATTTAAATGATATAAAGATTTAGATTGCATGTTTTGAAGCATTTAAAGTTGTTCATTTTAAAAATTAAATATAATTAAAATTGAGTGTTTAATCACATGTAATGTGGTATAAATATAAGATTAATATTTAAAAAATCAGATTGAATTAAATAATTTAAATTAAATTTTTTATAGTTTATTATGAATAATTTTTATGCTATGTTTAATAATTTTATAATATATATATAATATTCAAATATATATATATTAAATACAGTAATATTTACACAAATTTAAAATAAACTTTCATCACCTGTTATATTTGATCTTTGATTATAAAAATTATACAAATTGAACTTTGCCACAATAAATGTAAAATAAAAGAGGCTATATTGATTTCTAGATATCTCAAATGTTAATGAATTGGCAACCATCAAACATTAAAATAATAGAATTGTGGGACGACTGAATTGAATTATGGGAGTTATGAAATGAGTCTCGTTTTGATTATTCAACGTTATGTAGTTGACAAAGACTATAAAGAATATAGTCGAAAGTACTTCTAATAAAATAACTTTAAATATGTGTCAATATTATTGTATTTAATATATATATATAAATTTGAATATTACATATATTTTTGGAAAGAATACAGACATCAAACTTAATTTATTCTATATATTTATTTATAAATATTAAATTATATAAAGGTAGAAAAGGTTAATACCATTGGCAATATGTAATATATAAATAAGTAAATAATAACTACAGTAAGGCATAATAAGCATAAAATAAATTTATTAATCTGTTAATCCAGGCTTTTGATATGGAATATCTTTGTCAAAGCACGATTGAGAGAAAGTTTGCAAAATGTATCAGAATTTTCACCAGAATATAAAGATAATTACACGGGGTGTAAATTTTAATGAATTTACATGTTTGCATAAGTGATAAGTGTAAGCACAAAGTGATGAAGCTCTGTCTACATTGTCAGTTTGAACGACCAGTGTTTGTTAATGGGAATGTCGATTGAATTCAATATATCATCCAAATGAAACACGATATTAATACATCTAGTAAGGAATTATAATAAAGATAAAGGCTGGATTTCATTTTAAATGTTTTAATAATCAAATTTCTATGCTGTACCATGTGTTCGTATGCCTGGAGAGAAAATGTTTTTTTCATTTAATTACATATATACATATATGTATGCATGACAATTCTGAAAAAGTCTGCTAAACAATTAAAACTGTCATCTATTTTTGAAAGTATAAAGTAATAAAATATTGTATTGTTCAAAGTATTTAAAAGAATATATTTTTTATTATTTAAATATATTAATCGTTAGGTAATAGACTGGGTAATTAAGCATTTCTGAATCAATTATCAACTAAATTAATTTTAAAAAATTCAATGTGCTTAATTCAGTGAAACTGTTGTGCTCATCCTGCTCTTTAAATATTTGAATGTTTACCACTTCCTGATTAAGTTAGTGTATGACTTTTTATTGTATGTGTTAAAAGGCTTATATTTTCTCCTTTGTAAACTGCAGAATAAATTAATTTAATATAGATTAATTTATGTGGGTGAATGAGAAAGGACATTATTCTCTTTACATCTCTAGAGAGAAATTGTGAAGAATTAATGACTTTGGTAGTCAGTGATTGAATAGTGAAGATTTATATTTAGTTTTCTTTATTCTTCAGCTAAGAAAATAGTAGACATCTATTCATTAACTATTATATTAAATATTCTTATTGATGATTACAGCAAAAGTAATTTAAAGATTGTTTTATTAAATAGATTGTTTCCCTTCATAGATAAGTGATTATTAGGGATTCATAATGATTTTAAAGGGACAAGTGACATTGTTGAAATGTGCTTTTGTTGCTGAGTAAATGGAAGAAAAATATAATGAGTAAAATAATATTTCTGCTGTGTTTTATTCCACGACCATCAATAGATTGCACAAATTAGCAGATAATAGCTCATGCATTGTTTACAATAGTATATCCTATACTATCCTGTGTGTTAATACTTTTCAACACAATTATAATAAGGATAATTTTTAACATATGCACAGTATATCCAAGTAAAAAGATGATTGGTGACCGATTCTTTCTCCAAGCTACTTGGTGTTCTATCTCTGAGTTAATGTACATTTTATGCAATCACATAGTTTAGCTGTTCATTACCAATATTTTGAGATGCTTGCAGGTCTGGGTTATGAGTTATAATATGAAATGTTTAGTGATTTCTACTTTAACCCATGCTGGAACAATGCACTAACATTAAATTTCACTTTAAATTAGGGGAAATTGCTACTGAAATGTTTGAAATGATTCAAACTGCATATCGCAGTGAAGCTATGAATCATAAGAATATTTTATTTTTGCAAAATATTGTGATGGCACCAAAAGCATTAAATATGGTCCATAAAGGTATGAAACATACTGTCATATTTCATGTGTCACCTCATGATCACTGTTAATGCCTTGAAATTTCTGTGGCAAATACATAAACTATGACATTATGTAACATGCATTGATTCATGGATGATGCTGCAGGCATCTCAGAGAGAGGATCAGCCACCTTTTCATAGGGTCATAACTGTATATACTTATGATATAATTTAATTTAAAAACTACAGTATATAAAGAAATTAAGATTATAAAAAAAAAATAACTGTAAAAAATCAGAATAATACAGAAAGCTAATATATTTACTTATGTACTATATGTCTGTATGCTCTACATTCTGTGTTAATTTAATGATAATATATTTGTTTATAATTAACTTATTGTAAGTTGTTACTTCATATAATTCCAATTTACATTGTGTTTAAACAAATGGAGTACCAGACTGTCAATATGGGTGAGATTCAGGAACATGATATGTCCTAATTCATTTAATGAAGAAGGTGGTCTATGTTTTTGCACTAATGGATGGCTGAAATGTGGAATTGAAATTGAATCCACAAAATAACAAGAATGGATAATTCATTTTTCTTCAACATATGGCTAGCTTCACAATATATTTTTCATTTATAATTAAATAAATAATTATCATTTTGTTACTTACAGGATGCACTTCGTGAATTGTCGTATACTTGGCAGAATTGCTAAGATCACTAGTTTTAAGCTTTGAAAGTGTGAGTTATGATAAGAGAGGGTACTGCAAAAGGAGAAATGATAACTTTCATACATGAAAATAATATATCTATAATTTATGATTATTAATTGCTTTATTTTTTGTTTGATTACTATTTTTAATAGTATATAAGTGAAGTAGTGGATGTTGAGTCAGCAGATGCAGTAACTCCCCAACATTGGTGTGTATGTATGTATATATAATGCTGTCCAATTCAATGTTATTGCTATGTGTTTAAAACTGAATTGTTGTTCATCAAAATTTATTTATATTAATTAGTTTCTACATGTTATTATTGTAGAGAAAGTCTTATTACTGTTAATAATTCAAGATAATGAAACTGATATGAAACTGGGATATATCATAGTTTCAACTTTGCTTTTAATAACAATGGTATTTGGAAATGTTTATAGGCTTCAAATCTAAGCCAAGATTGTATTGATTTGGTTAGGAAGTTGTTAATTTGAATTAGTTAAAAGCAGAAACAATGAAATCTTCTTGATATTAAGATTTACAGTATGTTGATGATTGTGTTATCCCTGCTAATTCAAGGGATTATCTACAGAAGTTTTTAATATTTTGAAGTTAACTTATAAAGACTTTTGTTGTGTAAATAATGTTTTGAAGTTCTTTATAAGCCAAAATGGAAAACAATTCTTGCCTCTGTTAATTTGGAAGATTTTTAATGAATCAACTTGAATATCTTGCTAGCTTTTTAAACAAAAAAAAATCTGATTCCCATTTTAAGAACATCCTAAATCCATATCTGCATTTAGAAAATAAAAAAAGGTCTAACAATTGCAACTAAATTAAGTATATGGGGATATTATTTTGCCAAAGGTATTTTGTGGAATGAATATAACTTAAAGCAGTGAAAAAATTTCTCATTAGCACACTGTTTTAAAAATTTGGTGTCATTGAGTCTAATATATTGTATTGAGCATGTGAGGTGAATAACGTAATAATTTTTCTAAAAAAATATATTTTATGGTAAATTTAAACATGGGTTGCATGAAAGAGATAGATTTCATTTACATTATATAATACATTAACTTGAACAAATAATGAAAATACTCTTTTTCATGCACTTTATGCAATACAATATTTTGTTAGTTCAAATTTCCAAAAATAAATGACAGTTTCAACTATCCAACAACCTTCTTCAGAAGTCTGTTTACTATTTTAAAAAAAAGATATTATAACTCTAAAGAGGTACAATATTGATTATTTTTATTAAATGTTTTTATATAAATCAAAACAAATTGTAATATTTAAATAAATGTTATGGGCATTCATATAGAAAGGATAGCCTTTATAATTTAAACTTAGGTTTTGTTAATACTTAGCTTTCGATATACAAAACATCATAATGGTAGCATTATTACTTTTTTAATGTTCTGGCTTTTAAATACATCTTTGATTAACATTTCCATTTGTTTTATTTGACATTCAAAAATATTTAAATTCATTTGAACAATCCACATCTTTGAGAAGGGATCCTTGTGTCTTTTCTGTTTATTGAAAGTCTATCTTTAGCTATTCTCCAAGTCTCTTTAATATTCCATTTTCTGTTTTTTTTTTCTCACTCATAAAATTTCAGCTTTTGATAAACTAACTTTATAGCCAGATTTTTGTTCATGGTCTGTAAATATTGCGGAATATTCAATACTCTTAATGAGCTTTATGATATAGGCATTTATGCTGGGCTTGTCTCATTCAGAGATTAGCCCTTGATTTCCCACAATATGTATACTTACACTTAGATTGGTTGCATTGGATTTTGTAGACAATTTGTTGAGCTGATTCCATAGATTATCATAGCATAAATACCTACACAATAGAGCTCATAAGAGTGTTGAATATTCCTCAGTATTTATGGACCATGAGCAAAAATTTGGCCATAAATTTGACTTGTTGGAATTGTATGCACAGATAGGGATAATAGAAAGCAGGTAATTAAAGAGGGTTGGGAAGTAGATAAAGATTGATTTTCAATAAGCAGAAAAGACAAGCATTCCCTCTTAAAAAAGTAGACTATTTAAATGAATGCAAATGTTTTTGAATGTGAAATAAAACAAATGTATCACATGATCATTATTTCCTATGTTTACCCAAGCTGTTATTAGCAATAACAAACTCCATACAATAGGGCCACCCATTGCAAGCTTTAGTAATCAATGGATTCAGGAAGGTTTGTGTATAAATTCCCCATCTGGCGCCTACTCATCCAATATCCCCAGACTAGTTTTTAGATTATTGCTTATATCAATGAGAAATTGCCCTTAGATCCAAAGCTTCTCACTAATGAATGCCACAAGCTAGAAACTAATTTGGGGATATTGGATGAGTAGGCACTAGATGGAGATTTTATGCACAAACCTTCCTGCATCCATTTATTACTAAAGCTTACAACTGAGTGGCACTACTACTATCTGGAGAGTTTGCTATTCTTAAAACAAATGTAAATGTAGTTAAATAATTATCAAGTGTATTTAAAACCTTGAACCATTAAAAAAGAAATAAAACTATTTATATGGTATTTTATATATAGAAAGCATGCTTAGCATTAATAAAAGCTAAGTTTAAATTATAAAGGTTACCTTTTCTACATGAATGCCCAGAACATTTATTTGAATATTAAATGTTTTTATTTATGTTACTTGGATGTATCTGGTAACTAATTTTTAACCTACTTCTACTGAATGGATTTTTTTTTTCAAATGAAGAAAAGTGTACTGACATGAGATGGTTTAATGCCCTATGTAATTTTTCAAATTATTAGAATGGCACCTGGAGATGTAAAGATTTAAACTACTAAACATCATATGATCACCATTTCTGATGAGCTTGAATTAAACCCATTATTGGGTTTTCATTTTAGACTCAAAGCTTTATAGTTAGCTAATAAGGTAAAAAAATATGGCTGCTGGATGGTTGCATTAGATCCTATGATCTAGGTCTGCAGTGCTTTCAGATCCAATGCTCCTCACCAATGAAAGCCATAAGCTGGGAACTAGTCTGGGAATATTGGATGAGTAGGCACTAGATGGGGATTTTATGAAAAATCTTGCATCCATTGATTAGTCTGGCTTGCACTGGTGGTGCTGCTGTAAAGAGAATTTAGCCTCTGTGAATTAAAGATTTCTAGATCCGGTCTCAACTTGTCAATTCTAGGACTCAAACTCGAATGTTTTATGACCTTCAAGTGTTTAACTGTTTGATTTGTTCTTTCATTGTTTAAATGTTATAGATCTTATAATATAATAGTTTCAGTTTTTTAAATAAATTTTAATAACATTTTTTTAATAACGATATAACACTATTAATTCGAAATTCCTGGTTCAAGGGCTTTTTCTGATCATTGTAAACTTAAATTTTTCTAAAAATGTAAATAAATAAATATTAGTTATATTGCTTTCTTTTCTTTAATTCATTGTGGTTTGCAAATATGTGTATAAACTAATTTATTAATTGTAAAAAAATTAAAGATTACCTTTAATATTTTCTTTGGTTTATAAAAGAATTTTGAATAATAGGTAATAATATTCTACCTGTATTAGTTTGTGTTATTAAACTGCCAAGTATATAATTATATCATTACTTATAATACAGTACTTCATCCAAAATAATAATTATCGACAAATTAACTAGTTGTTTTGTAGTTAATTAGTCAAGCGTTGGTGGTCGAGAGGTCAGAACAGCCGCCTTACAAGTAGTTATCCCGCGTAAGCGGGTTCGCTTCCCGGCCGATGCTATGACACATGAGAGAAAAAAATGATTAATTAGCTGGTACTGCGGTCCATAGGCCGTGAATTCTAAAACTCACCGGAAGTGACACAATTCGGCTTCATCTATCCAGTTTTCCATTCTACCATTATTCCTAACACATAGAGCTAAATGTGTTACTTAATTAAAACAATTAAATTTAGATGTCATTGATTGTTTTTTAATGTGATGTCTTTTTTAATTTTGCTGATTAAATTCCTAATAGAATCGTTTTGAAAGACATTACTAATTTCTCTGATTTTTTTTTTTTTAAAGTTTGAAAATAGATTTTATTTTTTATTCCTAGAGGTTTTTTTTTTTTAGCTATTAAAGAAATTTAAAAGAATTATTAAAGTCGAAAAATGTCTAATCTAATAACATTTAAAATTGAATTAGTATTACTTTTGTTACCATCCGATTCTGTTTATTGATTAAAATAAATCTGCTGAAATCAGAACAGTTGGAAAAATTGTAGCTTCCATAACAACAGATGGTTTATTTTATAACTTCCATAAGTTTGACAGCTAACTTTAAGAAGCTTGATATTTGGTTAAGGTAATTTAATTATAATCTTCAGCCAACATCGTAGCGAAAAAGTTTATTATGTTTGAGAGAGAAAAGAAGTAAATAAACTTAATATTTTTTTTCTTCCCGAAACATTTTGAGTTTTGAAAAACTTGGTAATAAAATGACTCTTGTCTGCAATTAGTAAAAATTATTCTTAGTAGAAGGCTACATTCAATGGTTGCGTGACCGGATATTGCTCTAACATCAAATCGATGGAGCGTCATGATACAATGTCAGTTTGTCTTTCCATGATTTTTCCTACTTAGTCTGAAATCAAATAAAAGAATAAGCTATTGTTTATTACATATCAGTAATTTATTATCTGAATTCAGTCATCTATTTTAAACTTGATTAATCATTGGACATTAGAATGTTATATGTATATCTCCAAATATAAATTTCTAAAGGTTAATCATTCTCAATGAGGAGTTGTATCACACACACATCATATCACAGCTACTTTTTAGAAATTGCTGTAGAAAGGATGTTGCTGTTAAATGAAAGGGGACTTATCGATTCCTCTTTTTTTATGTCTTAAAGCAACTAAGTAGGGTAAATTTCTAATATTTTTGGGTGCTTAAAAGAAGAGCACTACGAAGACTTCAGACCACCCAATGAAGTATTGAGAACTATATGTTAAGATTAACAAGAAGAGATCAAAATGAAATACATGGGTGAGAGTACCAACAGATATTGTTGATACAATTAAGAGACTCAAATGAATTTAGGCTGAATTGTAAAGAGATAATAGATAGTTGAAGTTTTAACTTGCATTCCAAGAAATTACAAAAGAGATAGAAAGAAACTGATGAAATAAAGGAGATTGATGGTATAATGTAGAGAACATATTGATTAGAAAAACTGGATTAAACTTGGGAAGATCTTTATTATACAGTGAATCTACATTGGTTGAAAATGAATGAGAAAGAGGTGAGTGATTCACTTAGGATAACAATAAAATTTTCTGATGAAGATCATTTTGTCTGCCCTGTTGGCTAATTTTTTTTTAATATGATAGATAAAGTTTATAGAAACATGGCAGCACTTTTAAAATTGTAAATCTCACTGCATAATGTTCATGCCCATTTTCAAAATATAGCTGCAAGTTTGATGATTATTCAGTGATGGGGTATAACTGTTTATGATTCACAATACACTTTATTCTAACCCACTTATCACTTCTAGTTCCAAGAATAGAAATATTTCTTGACAATATGATTTTTTTCATAAACAAATGCAAATATTTTATCTAGTGCCATGCTTGCAATTATATTTCATTCCAATATCAGCCTTTCAAGCTAATTGAGCATGCGCCTTGGATTGAAATTTTCAGACATCCATACATCTTGCAATTCAGCTATTTAACTTATCTAACTTATATATTCATATGGACTGAACTAAGTTCAGATACACCATATATTAATAGCTTTAGCAATATAAAATCACCAAAGCCTCAATAGCAAAAAATAAATATGACAAAAAAAAATCAAATCAGATATCACATGATCTAATTTAAACGAGCTTGTATTACAAATATTTTTTGTTGTTATTTTTTTTTAATTTTATTTTTTGCTATTAAGGCTTTGATGATTTTATATTGCTAAATGTATTAATATTTGGTGTATCTGAACTTAGTTCAGTCTCATATGGCTATTTAAGTTAGATAGCTGGATTGGAAGACATATGGAAAATTCAGATTTTCTACTTAATAGTTATCCATTAGATAAAGTGTTGGGCTTATCCTGGCATTTTTAATCTAATTCTTGAATATACTAGCACCTCACTGAGGAAGCCAGGAGCAAAAACTGGTCTCTGGGGTTAGGGATATTCTACAAAGCTTGTTAAGAGCTTATTTGCACGCTCTTTATATAACATTTGTAACGTAAGCTTGTTTAAATTAGGTCACGTGACATCTGACTTATTATTTGTAACTTAATAATAAACACAGAAAATTGTGTGACATCTTGTTTGGTAAAAAATGTTGAATTTGACTTATAACGATTATATTTAACTTATATACATTTTTTATTTTTAAAAAATGTTCCTTCATGTGAAAATAAATCAATTTTTTCTGAAAATAAAAGTTTGGTTTAAAAAAATATTTATATTTTCTCTACTTTCAATATTTCAAGTCAGCTATCTAAATTACAAACTATTACTATCAATACTTTTTGCATTGTCATCAATTACTGTTGATTGTATGAATGGCATTTCCTCTGAGTCATAATTCGTCACTGATTTGGTTTTAAGAATCCTCGATGATGACTCACTTTTGCAATGATTATGGTGTTTATTTACCTGATGATTAGACATCCTATTCTTTTTATTCTATACAATATTTTCATGTGTTAAGCTAAAAATATGTGTAACTAATGATAAAACTATCCTCAACAACTACTTACTTTTGAAATGGGGTGAAATTTTAAAAACATTTAAACAATATCTAGCTGAATATTATGCTACTTTATTAAAAAGTTTCTTAAGATGTCAGGAAATGTTATTAAGTTTTCATTCTTTATTTAAAAATAGTGCCTGGAGATAATTAGAATATTCATAAAAAGGTATATAATATTATCACTACATTTTGGATATCAACATTGATGTGGGCTTTGTAAATTAATGTCCTAGAAGATAAAAGATTTTTGTTAGAAACAATGATCATAATCATTGGTTAAATCTAAAACCTCAAAAGGTTTAAAGGTTTTGTGGTTGTGGTAAATGGTTCTATATTATTTTTATTGTGAAGCAATCAAAGTAATAAACACAAGCCAAGTGCCTACTTTAGTATTATCTTTAGTAATTTTAAGTAATGAATGATTATTAATAGTAATTCATTTATATTCTTATTCCTATACTGGTTTCTGCTTTTTGCCTTTATCGGTGAAGACTTGGAATTTAAAGCTATTTGCTTAATTCATAACTGCATTACTTCGAATTATGAATCGCATGTTCTCATAGTTAATGATATAAGGCAAAAACTCTACCTTTTGTTGGCCATGGGTTACTTAAACTTCTTTTAAATGGTACTGAAATAGAGAGCCGGTATGTTTGATAAGATATACCATTTAAAGAATCACATGATTTATTATTAATATACTTAGCCAGATTTTAAAAAATGTTACAATTAGAAAAGAACTAAGCTTCCTAAACTATATACTTAATGAAATAACTGTTCAAGCAGATTAGTGTAGATGCAAAAATCTTAGGATGTGTTGTATTTTTGGGTTTTAGCCTGAATAATAACATGACGTAAGGGTAGATGCAAGATACATGACACATTATTCCCAGATTTGAATCTTGAATTATCATTGATAAAACAAAAACCAGAAACAAATTTAGTGATGAGGACTGGATAAACTACCAGTATCTGTCAATCATTGATTGCTAAGGTAAAAAGCTGTCACTTTTCTGGATCACATTCTGACCATGATGACATTATAAAGGTAGCACTTGAAAATTTGTATAGTAAATAGTGAGGCTATCTTGTTGCATAACTCATTTTGATTCAAAGATGGTGCTGTAGATTAGCTTTGAGAGAGAACCAGTTACTTTTTCATTGGAATGCACTGAGGTATATCAAATATGCTAATTTGGCTTAGTATGGACTCTTCAAGATCTGAACTTATACCAGAATTTAACAGTAGATGGATTAAGTATTATGATTGATATGTTTTTTAGAAGTTCACATTGACAAGTGAAAGGACATTGCATATTGCTGAATTTCCTGAGATTTTTTTTTAAAATTCCTGGATGTGTCAATAAAAAGCTAATGATTTTATTAATTTGTTTGTATTAATAATTGCTTATATCTCAATGCCAGATTTATAAAATCTAGCAAAAGAAACTTTGTATTACTTGTTGTTTATTTAGTATTATTTTATTGATAGTATTAGGTTTTATTTTTTTTTGAAAGCATAGAATAAGTAAAGTGAGAATCAAAATTATAATAAAGACATTTAATTGTTTTGAGTCATATGTTTTCTTGGTAATGTAGTTTTCTACCTCGTATGGGTTAATTAATGCACAAAAGTAATCATACCAATTAGAATTTGGCAATCTTGCTGCTGGAAAGAATTATAGTTAGAACTAAAGTGTGACAAAGGACTTATATTACATTAGTATTTATAAACTTAAGTTATTGGACAATAGTGGCACATAAAAATAGGTATTATCCTAAATATATTGTTAGAAAGTAATGAACAAATATACAATTTATATCCGTATATTTCTGAAGATGTCATCTTTATTCAGAGAAAACAATATGGATTCTAAATGAACTTAGAAATGAAAATTAAATTAGTAATTTAATAACAAGTAGCTTGGAAGTTTTTGTGAAACTTGAGGTGCAAAGAAGAAAGGACATGTTTGGATTCCTTACTCTACCATTACTCTAATTTATACTAGCTAAAAATGTGAATGATTGGTCACTTAGTAGATCCCATGATGTTTGAAAACCAGAATTGATAAGTTGGTGTTTGATACAGGAACTCTTTGTCTCTACCACTATGTTAAAACTATTATGGGCTGAAACAATTTCATCTCAAATAAGATATCAAGACCACAGTGATAATATTATTTTCTAAAAAGTGTTTTATATGAACTTGGTCATGGTTGTGAGGAAGGGAGAAAAAGATTATTACCAAGACCCTCTAAAGAAGTGAAATATTTATTGCTTCCATTTTGGAAATATGTCTGAAGATAAAATATATTGGAGGCAAGGTTTTGGAGTTTTTCATAAATAAAAGTTTTCTGAAAAACAGGTTAAAAGACAGCATTGCAAAATGTCAAGTAAACAGAATAATAAACTATATATGGATGAATTTCTGATTCATGGATTGTTTTGTATAGTCAAAATCCATCTCACAATAGCTAAGTGGTATGCCAAAAAATTGTAAAGACCTAGAAAGGGACCACGTACGAGATGAGTGACTAAAATAATGAAGTTTTCTGGTATGTTAGGGAGAATATTATAATTGTTATTACTATTATGCTTATTATGATTACTATACTATTACGTTTTTTATTTTGAAACTGGAATGACAATAGTTACTTGTAAGTAGCTGCAATTGATTGAAGATGATTAATCACAATGAATATTTTAAAAATTTATTTTCGTTTTAAAATGTAGTTCAAATTTTTAGCTGTTATCATACTAAAGAAAACTTTTTAACTTCAAAAATAAAGCTTTTCACACAGTATCTCATTTTTTTTTTTTTTAAATATCAAATTCTAATTAAGATGAATCTTTTCTATTTTTAACAAAGCCACACATTTGTATTAAGGAGGATAAACTTATTTTTCAAAATAAAATTCTTTGAAGTTTGATTTAATTAATAGTTGATACATCTTTTTGATAACATTAATTGTTCGATATAATTTATATCAGAAAATTAATAATATTGAAAATAAATAAAAAGTTGCTTTGCTAGAATTTACTTTTTAAAAAAAAAAATTTTTGACTATTAATTAGAAATCTGAGAAATACACCGCTGAAGGAAAAGATAGTTGTATAATTATATAGTCGTCTTACTTACTTTTACAAATGGATTTTTGAAACAAATGCAGTATCTTTATTTGGGCTGGGGATAATCTTTAAGTTAATAAATGATTAGTAGTAATCTTTAATATATTTGCATAAAGAGGTTTGTTTCAAAGTTGGGTATGCAGAAAGTTTGATGCTTATAAATCAAACTGTAATAATTTGCTGTCTATAAATACTAAATAAACGACGAAGTCATGTGTAAGAGATTGTAATCTGAGCCTACTGGGAATGCTGGTTTAGCACGAAATGTGCATCTTGGGGATCATTTAGCTTTTTCATATCATTGCTCATATGTTTCAGGAATGTATGATGAAATAGAAATTTGAAATAGATCTTATATAAATGTGAAGTTAAATTTAAATATATATGAGATGTGTGCATGAAGTTATATTATAACATGTGTTATGTATGTCTTACTTGAAAAGTGAAGTAGGTGTTTCAAAATGCCGTCTCTAGAGAGGTCTGACTTCTTTCTGTGTTGATGGATGATTGCAATATGGTAGAGGCGAAATGAAAGATAGATTAATAATAAAAAAATTAAAAATTGAAATACAGTATTTTATTCAATAAATCTTTTAAAATTATGTGTCAATTATAATATAAAAAAATTAACTTTGTGTAATGTTTTTATTCTAGTTTTAAATTCTAATTTATATTTTTTAGATGTATAACTTATATTTAATCAGTAAAAAAGAAGTTTGACCTAGAAATAAAATAAAAGCACAAAATAAGTTTTTATATATATATATATTTAATCATTGAGATAGTGTAATTTTTAAAATATTATCATAATGTCTAAATTGTAAAGAAATAATAATATTTATTTTTTTATATTCTAAATTAAAAATTGTCTAGAAAGGATTGTAAAGGATTTAATATTTTTTTTTTATTAAGAGAAATTTATTATGCCGTGCAAACCTACATTTTGCTACTACATACTATTACAGTATAATATAAATTGTTTATTTTGTTGCATTACGTTTTCAGATGTAAATCATTCAGCTTTAACGCATTTACTTCTATGTATGTAGTTGCTTCTCCGGCAGTTCATTTCTGCAGATTTAGCAATCGTCTTCTTTATTTGAAGTTTCTCCAAGTGGCATTGACCAAATAATCTGGAGCTATTAAATTTTTCTTTTTGTTTGATTTTTTCTATGATTTTCTTTAGTTCTATTCTCTGTGGATCTACCAATTACTCAATAGTGATTTTACATCATGTTCACCATAATGCAAAGTACATGAAGATTGTAAGCCTTATCTTTGTATAAATGCCTGGTTTGATGTACCATTTAATGGGTATGAATTGCCTAAATGGGTTGTTTGTCCGTCTTGTGAGAAGTGTTGATTTTTTCTATGATTTTCTTTAGTTCTATTCCATTTGGATCTACCAATTACTCAATAGTGATTTTACATCATGTTCTCCATAATGCAAAGTACATGAAGATTGTAAGTCTTATTTTTGAATAAATGCCTGGTTTGATGCACCATTTAATGGGTATGAATTGC
Source organism: Epiperipatus broadwayi (assembly GCA_028023455.1). Lineage (NCBI taxonomy): Eukaryota > Metazoa > Onychophora > Udeonychophora > Euonychophora > Peripatidae > Epiperipatus > Epiperipatus broadwayi. The sequence goes on from JAQFVV010006238.1 coordinate 4,813,329, forward strand.
CTAAATGGGTTGTTTGTCCATCTTGTGAGGAGTGTTCTATGGTAATTTAATTTATTACATCTTATAAATATGTGATTGATGGACTCCTCTTCCCTGCTGCACATCTGGCACATAGGGTCTATCTTTTTTATATTTCTTAGATTTAATACTATTTTGTATTAATATTTTTTCAATTATTCAAGTTATTTTCAGCAAATAAGTATCACATTGTTCAATATATTTACATGTGTAAAATGTCCACACAAAATGTTTTTTTGTTATAACTCTTTGCTTATATCTCCAGATAATATTATGTTTGGATATTTTCTGTATCTGTTAACTGATTTGGTAGGGATACATTTTGCAAGATAGCTAAATGGAATTTTTATACATTAAATTTATCTCCTTTAAGTTGTCATTTTAATTATTTTTCAATTAGTTCATTCACACTTGTTTCTGATTGTTTAAATATATGTTATCTAAAAAAAAAAAAATAATAACAATTTAGGAACAGTAAGAGCCATCTTTTTTTAGTTATTAGTAAACAGTTATAAACAAGTGATTTAAAGTAACAAGTGATTTAAAATGAAACTGGGTTATAGTTATCATTATGTGGTTATAATTTTATACATAAATATAATCAAATCTTTCATATTTGATATGCATTCCTTAAGAGAATTTCATGCTTTAGTTACATGACAAACTTGATAATCCATATGAGTAATTTCATTGTTTAATTAACAGCAATTAATGTTTTGCATAAATAACAGTTATTTCTAAAGAACAAATCTCAAATTTATTACTAATGTATTTATGATTGAATTTATTTCTGATACAACTATCTAATAATCTGCAATATGTAGATATAAATACTTATATAAGAAGAACTTCTTTGACATTTTAATGATGTATTTCTTTTGGATATATCCAAGTTTCTTTGTGATGATAACAGTTAATGCATGTGTTTTATTCAAAAATTTAATAACAAGGAAGTCCATTTAAAATGAGAACATCAAAACACTATACTTTCTAGTATTTCTGAGTCCTTTCTGTCAACATATACATTAAACTTCTCAAGAATTTTAATATTTCATAAACATTAAAATAATAGCACTATCCATCAATGAATAAAAAGTATCTTTGCACAAAATGACTTTTAATTTTATTTGCCTTTTATTGATATTTTTAGAAATTTCATGAAAGTTAAATTTCCCAGTGAATCCAACACGATGCAGTTTTGTTACAGTTGATGTCTGCCCTCCCAAAAACTTGTAGCATTTATATTTTCAAATAAACTTTTTTCCTCTGGAGAATAAGTTTCACTCAAAGCAGACTGTCATAAGTTTGATACATCATTTAAGCTGTAGCAACTCCCCATCTACATATACAGAACAATAATAAAGATATGTGTAAGAGATTGTGATTTAGGACAACTGGTGAGTACTGGTTCAGCATTGAATCATACATGTATTTCACATGTCTTTGGTCATATGTTTATGATTACACTTCTCTACAAGATGTTAAAAGTGGATAAAAATCAGATCTTGCATGAGAGTGTTGTAGTGAAAAATATACTACAGAAATATGATTCATTAAGCAGCTATACCAATGTTTTTTTAAGGTTCATTTATCATAAACACTATATTTCTTATGTTTTGAAATGTCTACATCAACTAAACGTCTCATAAAACGATTATTTAGGAATGATTTAAAACTTATTACTTTATCTTTATTACTAATACTATTCCTGCAAAGGATAGACTGACATACTCTGGGGTTCAAGTTCAAGAGATTGCAGCCAGCTCTGGCTCTTAACTTCTTATCTAAGTAGTAAACTATTATTTTCTTTTTTTTTAATGCCTTTTCTTTTTACCTTTTGTGTCTGTGTGTGTGAGTCAATTCAGCAACTTTGTGGTTTTAAGGCAGTTACATTTTCTATCAGCCATTTAAAATTATGAATTATCATTCTTAACATATGCATTGATGTTATTGTCTGTGTGTGTGGGTGGGGGGGGGTGTTTGTTTATTTATTGATCTGTATATATTTTCTGGATAACCTGGTTTTTACTTTAATAAACAGATTGTTAATAGGCTAACATATTAATAAAACATATAATCAATCCTACACTATCATGTTAATTTTTGTATTTATTAATTCAATTTACTTTCATGCTTACATTATGTAATTATTTTGTTTTTGGATAGCCTGCACTCACATGTACACACACGTACATATATATTACTTTGTATTAAAAAAAAAATAGCAATAAAAATACATTTATTATAATCAAATGCGAAGAAGTTAGGCATTTAAGATATAAGATTTTAACGGTGTAAGATTTTAACGGTTAATATGTATAAAATGTATAGCTTAAGAGCTAATATTTCAAATTATTTAAATGTCTACAAAAAAGAAAACATTTACATAATAGAAAAATGATTCTTGTTAGTGCTGCTCTCTTGTGTCTATTATAGGAATTATCATGTTATCTAATGTCAGTATATACACACATTATCATACATATATATATATATAATAAATAAATGAACTAGAGATGGTATAAATTTATTTTGCTAAGCCTAGTGTGCTTATGGTGCAGAATATCATATTCATGGCTTAATTAAGTCAAATATATAAGTTGAGGTTTGGCATATCAAAATAAACAACTTGTAAATCATTCACTCTCTTGTATTTATTTATTATCATTTTTCTTGCGTTGGTTTTGTATTAATTACATATGTGTACGTAAAAGAAAAATCTCTTTAAATCTTAAATATCAAATAAAGCGACAAATAACTGTATACACATAGGTATTATATTATAAATATTAACTGCTGTAATAGATTTGACATATATATATATATATGTATACACACCACACCGGAATAAGGTACAATATTCGAAATACTAATGTATTACCAAAATAAATAATAGCTGTAGCCAGCTTAATGCATGACTGCCATCCTGAGTAGTATTTGACTGTTGAAATTTTTAAATGTGTGTGTGTATATGTATTGTAATTAATAAAAAGATCATGAGTATTTTAATGACCAACAATTTCCAGAAAAGTTAAAATTTTCAGCTACTTCCAAGCCATTAAGTAACTTCCAAGCCATTAAGTAAAATATAAATTTAAAGGTATAGTTGCTATAAGTTACAGTTTTGAGGTTGGTAGGATTTGGCTAGTTTAATCTTGTTTGTTCAGCCTGCTTCAATATCATCTTCCAGTTGGGTTTGAAACCAAATTTGGAACATAAGGAATAAAGTGCAAACCTTTTTCTTTGTTTCATTTTTGTCAATCTAATACAATTTAATTCTGTAACTGAAATGTAACATCATGTTATATTAATCTCTACTGCTTTAATAACTCATACTTATCCTGCAATTTAAGGAATGAAATTCAAATCCTTTCCTTTGATTCGTCTTTCGAATCTAATACAATTTATTTCTATTACTGAAATGTAACATCAGATTATACTTTTTTATATTCCATTAATAACCCATATTTTTTCTGCAGTCTATATCCCTTTTCTACTGCTCAAATCACTACATAATTAACATTATTCTCTGCTAGGTCAAAATTTAGTGTTCTCTTTTTGCCTTTCAAGTGATAACAGAAATAAAACAAAATATTAATTTAAATTCAAGACAGTTAATAAGATAAAATATGTATTTACAACTGAAATATAAAGTAATAATAAAGAAAATGTTTAAATTATTGAAGAATTTAAACTAAAGACTATCATATTAATTTATTATAAAATACGATTATAAAATTTATTGTGTTTTATCAGATTTTAAGATTTATTAGTTTAAGTTTCATTAAATCATTTGAAAGTATGTTTAAATTTTCTACTTTAATATCTGTTTGTATAGTGTGTGGCAAAGTAATAACATGAAATAATTTGCATTTAGAATTAGAACATGAAATAGCATAAACTTTCATTTATTTCAACAAATAAGTAAATACCTGGGCAAGAGAATCAATTCTAGACATCCAAATGAAATGAATTTTTTTCATGTACTGCAGTCAGAGAAGACACGGTATAGGTTCTAGCGACATAATGTACTTAACACAATAAAGATCCCAAAATAAATTTAAAGACCATTGAATTAAATTGATGTTTGCATATTCTTAGATTTGATTGTAAATCTATTTTATAAAAGAAACACATCCAAACACATTAATAAGATGGATCCCTGAAGAATCATTTTTAATTAAACCTGTAAACATCACCTACCTTTTATTGTATGAGTGCCAATTTGTTTTGTTCAGATAAAATATGATAATAAAAGATTGCTGTTATTTACAGCTTTATATAAAAATGATTATTTAAGAATCTGATTTCTAAAATTAGTAGTAACATATTCAAATTTGTTCTGTGAAATATATTTATATTCTTAATGTTTCATATTTGATATGCTATCAAATGGTTTATGTGCTCATTAAAATCATATGTATTTGATTGTAGTTTGAAGTTATGTCATTCATTATTTATTTATTATATAAATCACCTATACATAAAAAAAGATGGCAAGAATGTGTACAGAATCATTATCTGCTGAAAATATAGCACCCTAATGCTTAAATTTCCATTGTGTATTCTGGTCTAACATATGATTTGACATATGATCAATAAGACAGACAACTTTTTACATTATGATTGATATATATATAGAATTATATTCTTTTCATTGATTTTTAGTTTGATAAAGAGTGAAAATTTTAGAGCTTTTATCCAAATAAACAGAGATAACTTTAGCTTTTGATGTTACCAGGAAACTATCAATTATTGCTAGTTGGCAATCTTCCTGAGTCTAAGTAAGTTTTTTTCATTAACCTATAATAACTCCTGTTGTGGTTTATTGGAGTAAAAGATCTCTTGTTTCAATAAACCCCAATAAAAAAGCTATTATAGGTTAATGGAAAAAACTTATTTAGCCTCAAGGGGATTGTTACTTAGTAGGAATTGATAGTTTCATGATGACATCAAAAGCCAAACTTATCTCTGTTTAAATATATATTATATATTGAGACAGTTATGTGTCTCATGGCGTATGACATAGTAATGTATATATATTGTAATTGTGGGTTTTATAGTATACAACAACATAATAGTGTGTGCATATATATATAAAGTTGAAAGGAAAAGTAATAATAAACACAGTCAATTTTTTTTTTGTAGATATTGTCTATATTCCACTGGAGTAATAGTGAGGAGTGAAATAATTTTGAAAATTAAAAGAAGCATGTTTTATGTTAAAATAGATCTACTGATAATTGTACAAATTCCCATATCTATTTTAGAAATCTTTTTTAAAATTAAAACTTGCATAACATTTTTGGTAGTCTACTATCTATTTTAGAAATCTTTTTTATAAATAAAGCTTGTAGATTATACTGATAAAATTCAAAGCTGCTTTTCAAATGATTAAAAGTAGATTTAAAAAATTGGTAAAGAGAGGAAAAACATTCTTCAGTTAATGAATTTTCCCCATCTCACTCTAATGATAAAAAGGGTAGATAAAAAGGTTAGAGTTGTTGGTTTTCCCAGAGTTCTTAGCTTAGTTTTCCAGAGTTATATAAAGCTACCATGAATATGAGTAATTAAAGACAGTAGCTACTACTAGTTCACTATGTTGGAGTTTAGATTCACCTAGAAGGAAGACCCATCTTCTCTTATGTTCTCTATAGGTGATATAGTATTAGATAGCTAGCCTGAAGTCTAAGTGCAGATGATTGAATAACATTTACCTGGATTATACCTGTTCTGATGATGACACTTATCCAGAGAATCAATCAGCTTCTTAAAGAATTGGTACATGTATGCTGCTTTGTCTATATGTAAAGAATCGCAGATAAACATACTGCACCATATTTATATAAAGTGCAGCTGGTAAGTTATTTTAAATAATTTCTTTGGAATGACATTTTAACAGTGACATATATCAAGAGAATGATGTTGTTTTAAATCATTTATTTAAAGAAAATGACATTTAAAATCTAAAATTTGAAAGTAAAACAAATAAATAATTTTAATTTGAATTAAAATTTTAAAAGTAAAGAATTGATTCGTCTCCAAAAGTATTTTTCGATTGGAAAACAAAGTAATTTACTGTAGTATTTTTTAAAAGACATTTATAATTAATTAAAAGTAATCTGTCAAATATTCAATTTATTTTTGAAATGAATGAAAAAGAAAAAAAACTTTTAATGACCATAAAAAAGAAGCTAATTAATAATTTTAATTCTTATCATCTATATTTTTATATACACATGTGTGAATTTTATGTATATTTTCCAAATGGAATTAATTATGACAGAAGATATTTTTAATAATTTTATTATTTTGATAAATTCAAATATGGTATAAATGTCAGTATGCACATACATTTCTATGGTCACACCCATATATGTTAAATCAATTATTGTGTATTATAAAAAAAAAAAGAATTCCATTCATATGTTAATTATTATACCACACATCTGTGTGATTATATATATGTGTTTTATGTAAACTTTGTATGAGGTATCTGTAACATTAAAATGTGATAATTTAAAATTTATTTTATTTTTATCTGACAATCCAAATATGTTAATCAATTATTATAGTGTGCATCTGTGTGATGATATATATAATGTTTTATTAAAATATGATAACTGAAATTTGTTTTATTATTTTATGGCAAGTCAAATATGTTAATAAATTATTATACTGCATATTTGTGCAATGATATATATGTACTTCATGTAAACTCATTATGAGGTATCATAAATCACAAGTTGATACCTTATTATTTTTTATATATTAAGCAAAATCAGAAGGCTTAATTTATATGCATAGCCATATTCTCCAGACTTTAATATTATTTTTATTGTTATTAATAAACTTGTATTAAGCCTAGTGTTAGTATTTAAAATATTACATTTTTTTTATTTTAAAACTAACTTGTTCTTAATATATTTTAAATTTAATCTTAAGATAGATTAATTTTATTATTATGTAAAATAAAATAAAGAATATTCAGAAAGTAGTTTTCTGAACAAGGTGGTTTACAATCATAATTGGGTTTTTTTTTAATGTATGGTCCAAGAAGTGGATTGCTCTGAATGATCTTAGCAATATAATGAGATCATTGGTAATTTTTATTATTATTTAGATTACATTTCATTTAATTTTTTTTTAATGATATGGCCTAATTAGTATTTTAAGATTAATATTTCACATTGCTTGAATTTAATATTAAACAGTAAACAGTGGAGTCTGGCACATTAGAAATAAAATGTTTCATAAACAGTAATAAACTTAAATAAAATAGTAAAAAGAAACTTTGTGAACTTTAATCTGCATAACACATTGCAATAATACATACATTGAAAACAATATGGTCCATAAGATGTAATACGGTCTTTGATAATAAAAAGTATAACTGGTTAAAAAAACTAGATAAAGATTGGAGCAAATTTTTTAATCAATGCCTAAGATACCTACCGAAGAAAATTATGGTCAAAATATGGTGTGAATGTATGCTGACACTATGTGAAGTGTGGGATTGATAATCTAAATCAAAATATTTATAGAAGACCTGGATATATAGTGATGTTCTCTGCATTTGCATAGCGTAGTGTTTTTAAAATAGAATGAAATAATTATTATGTATATCTGATAGTTAAACCATGTGGTTTATTTGTAAAAAGTGTATATAAAATTTGTGTTATTAATAAATAATATACTTTAAATAAATAAATATTGAATAGTGGAATGAACTATTGATAAAATTATTATATGTGTATTTTTATAAAAGAATTGATAAATGTGAACGAATGTTTGAAAACATCAAAGGATATTTTTAAAATATTTATTTATTGAGTGCTTGAATATGTGTACATTATATAACATTGTTAAATTATTAATATGTTATTTTTTATGAATGTTATCTGTTGAAATATAGAAAAAGACCTAATACTGATCTCTAAATTGTATAATAACAAATAAATAAATGTATAGTACGAATGTATGTTTTTTATCAAGATCATTTGAGCATGAAAACTTTTTTTTAAAAAAAACATCTTTTCATGAATTTAGATCTTTGTTGTTTCTTTAATATTGTGTTTTGGAAATTATTTTAGAATAATGTTTGTATATTTTACAATGTTGCGTGAGTTACTCAGTGGGGAAGATATAGGATGGTAGTTGGGAGAGTAATATTTATGTTGAAATGTATTAGATGTGAATTATATTTTCATGCTTTAAAGGTATTAAAATATACAGATAACATTGGGCTGTATATCATTTTCTATGGACAGTTGCATTTCCTTATTGTCAATATGCTATAATAGAGCCATGATTTGAATCTTAGGTACCCGATGAATATAAACCTATTATTATGATTTGCACTGTATTCATGATGATGTTATCTTACTCTTTTGAGCCATTCTTGTTATTATTCCATGCTTTACACTTTAATTGCTACCTATCATCACAGGAATCATCGTAGAAGGTAGTTTTATAAGTTGGTAAAGTAATGATTAAACAATTTGAAGTTAATAATTTGTGATAGGTCAAGATGAGGTATATAGAAATTTTTTTCACAAGTAATGTTGAGATGTTTGATGGTTGTCATAGTACATAACACAAGAGAGAAATAATTGATACTCATACAAATAGTAGAGGTTACTTACCTCAAACAGATGCATATTCAAATCCAAATGAATGTGAGAATAGTGAAAATGATTTTGAATGATATAATGAATGTAAGAGTATAGAACAAAAAGTAATCCAAATGTCAAGGAATATAATTTGTGTATAGTTCTTTGAAATTTGTATTATAAATAATTTAAACCCATATCAGTTACAAAAATTTATGAAATTATCTCTTAAATATTTTTTTATAATAATTATTATTTTTATAGAGGGAAATATTCATATTTTTTATTAAAATTTTCTCATATTCAAATATCAGGATGGTACTTTGCCAAACTGCAAAGAAAGTCTTTAATAATTTTTCTTTTAATATTTTATTTGTTAGACTTTAAGAAGTGTATTTTAAAATATAAACTTATATTGATACATTTACATCTTAAGAAATATATTTTATAGGAGTATAAGTATAATATTTAGTTTCATAGAAATTGGGAAATTTATTGTAACTATTCCCAATGCAAATAATAGAAGACTATTTTACTGTATGGAGATTACATATTATCATTACTGTTGTAAGTTTTATTTTATTGTGAAATGGCCGGAGTGAAGGCTATATTATTTTATCTTGTATTTATTGGTAAGGGTTACTGTAAATATATTTTTATGTTAAATAATGTTAATTCTTATTTTACCTTTGTAAACATTTATTTTATATTATGTTGTTATTATATTGTCATAGTATAATATTGTTAATTCATGAATAAATTTAATTGCTTTTTGAAACTTACCTTAGTCAAGTTGTGATTCATCTGCATGCTATTATTTGATTTTTCATTTTACATGCATGATCCACAGAAGTTAATAATTTGAATTTGGCTCGTAATCTTAAAGATTACTTAGATAATATTTCTATTATAATTGATTAAGTAACAATGTATATTATTATTATTATTATTATTATTATTATTATTATTATTATTATTATTATTATTATTATTATTATTATTATTATTATTATTATTATTATTATTATTATTATTATTATTATTATTATTATTATTATTATTATTATTATTATTATTATTATTATTATTATTATTATTATTATTATTATTATTATTATTATTATTATTATTATTATTATTATTATTATTATTATAATAATAATAGAAGATTGGTTATTGGTAATTATTTTAAACTGATACAACATCAATGAGAGATATATTTAATATTACCACAATATTCAAATACATTATATTTCTAGGAATGCCACATTTAACAAAGAGAGATTGTACAATGTTACTTAATATTTTATCATATTATTTATGCTTTATTACTAAACATTAATCATTAAATAGATTTAATGTTGAGAATCATTAAGTTAGTTTAGTTGCTTATTGTTGTTATTACTTTGTAAGAGTAGTTAGAATATCGTATAAAATCCCTCATCATATTTAACTACAAGGTGTTAATTAATTCATTAATTTTGTTATTAGTTTGTTAGAAATGAATCTGGGATTATTACATTATTATTACTTTGAAGAATTGAAAATTTTCTATTAAAAGATGATGATTAAGAAATTATTAATTAATGTTAAATGTCTAATTAGTATTTTATTAAAAGAATATTAAGTAATTAATTTATTATTTCTCTAATAAATTTATAAATCATATTTGAGGATTATTAGATGTGTGTTTTTTTTTAAAGACCTGAGAGTATTACGTAGTAGTTTATTAAGTGAATTTGGTAGGGTAATATTCTTATGCCATTGGGAGTATATCTTTTAAGATGTATTCTCAATGTTAAGCCAGCATACCTTACTGAACATCTTATGTTAAGAGTTCCATAATTATATTTGTTATTTTGATAAAACCATATTTCATTTATAGTATCGAGTAAGTTTTTTATAAGTTAAATTTATTATTGAAATGAATAGATTGAGTATTATAGTTGGAACCCTAACTATTATATTTAATTTAAGTGTTATGATATTTTATTCTTATAAGTTTTCTTTTATTTAATTATTAAAAATATTGTTTTATTAGATATTGTATCTTAATACTGTATCTTGAGCTTGGCAGAACAGCATTATTTCAACATTGCTTAATATAACCAGTAAATATCTTTACTAAAAGATTAATCATAAATCATTGTGGTCTGTAAAAATTAGCAGTTACTACCAGTATTAAATCACTGAGAAATTAATTAGAATTCGGTAAAAATAATCATTTTTAAGGTTAAATATATTTATTAATAAAAATAAATTAATACTTCCATGTTTCATAAAAGGAATTGTAATAAATGTTAACAAAATGAAACTATTCTTGTTAATTGTTGATTTCACAATTTTGGTATAACTTCTTAAGATGTGAGACAAATTGGTTTGTAATATTTCCAAAAAAAAAGGTTTTTCTTTTTAATTTCTATGGCAGTAGTACCTAGTTCATTCTTTGTAATTGTTTGTTCTATGGTTATCTTTGCTTTTCCTCTTCTTCAATTATGCCAATTAATGTAATTGAATTAATCTTCAGATCATTAGGTTTAATGCTTTTATATTTTCTCTACCATGAGGTATAGGTATACTTTTGGCCAGTCACTGTTATCATTTTGTACCCCTTACAAATTACCTTTGGGTCATGTAAAAGTCTGAGTTCAACCCCACTATATATTACATATAGAAGTGCAGGTATGAAAAAGCCTGTACTGTAGAAAAATTCATATTTCATCATCATCTAGAAAATATCCCATTCTTTAAATCTAGGATTCAGAATGCTTATTTTTGAAAGGCCAGCATTCCACAACAATTTTACAAAGACCTACTATCAAAAGTATTAAAAATTTAAATACTTTACAAAGTATTACCTTATTATTAAAATTCAGTACTAATTTAAATTATATGCCAGTATTAGATTACACTAAATATACTGTAAACTAAACTACACAAAAATATATTGTCTAGTAGATTCTCCAATCTAACAATATTAAGACAGTAACCAAGTGTGTATAACCCTAGACACATATGCTTTACATTAATAATTGATAAATTTATTTACTAGTTTGAATGCTATCAAATACTGATTGAGGGCTAACGGTTTTTTTTTTCTAAAAAGTTTTACAATTTATTTATAGGTTTTTTTGAGTTCTTTTGCTGATCTAAAATAACTCAATACTATAGATTTTAAAAACAAGATTTAATCTGTTATCTTTTAAGAATTTTTTTTTTTTATTAAATGTCAAAGCATCTCTTATTCTTTCCAAAATATTACGTTTTCTTGTTTATAAATATTAAAATTAAAATGTACATTTCTTTTACGAACAGAAATTTATGCATACAGACACATGCTTATTCATACACACATAAGATGTACCAGATGATTGGAAGAATGCAGTATTAATATTAATATTTAAAAAAGGTGATAAAGAAGATATTAAAAAATACAAACCTATCAGTTTTTTATCAGTTTTATACAAAATTTTTACTAAGATAATTACAACTCGTCTACAGAAAACACTGGATTTCCACCAACCAAGAGAACAAGCTGGATTTAAAAGTGGTTTTAGTACAGTAGATCATATCCAGATATTGAGAGAAATTATAGAAAGGACAAATGAATATGAGTTGCCATTATGCTTAGGATTTGTAGATTATGAAAAGGCATTTGATTCTATAAACATTTCTCCAGTGATTAAAGCATTGGATCATCAAGGTGTAGATCCAGGATAGTGTCATATTTTAAAGAATATATATAAAAATGCAACAGCAACAATTAGATTACATAATGATAGTAGGAAAATCAACATTGAAAAGAGATGACAGGGTGACTCCATATCTCCAAAAGTTTTTACTGCAGTGCTGCAAGAAGTATTTTATGGATTAAAATGAGAAGCTAAAGGAGTGAAAGTAAATAGAAATTATTTAAGTCATTTAGATTTTGCAGATGATGTAGTTGTTTTTGCAAATAACGCTTTAGAGCTACAGGAAATGTTGCAGGAGTTATCAGATAAAAGTAGGAAAGGAGGTCTAAAGATAAATGTTAAAAAGACTGAAGTAATGTTTAATATATTTTCTCAAAATATGAAAATAAAGATTGATTATTATGAGTTAGAAGAAGTTAACAGTTACAAATACCTTGGTCAGATTATTAATACAAATGGAAATATAATGGATGAAATTAATCATAGAATTAAACTTGATTGGAGTGCTTTTGGTAGAAATAACTTGATACTAAAAGGAAATATGCCTATGTGTTTGAAAAAGGTTTTTAATAAATGTGTTTTGCCACTTTTTACTTATCGATCTGAGACTTGGACACTTAATAGAAGTGTAATATAGAGATTTCAGACCACCCAAAGAAGTATGGAGAGATGCATGTTGGGAGTAACAAGAAGGGATCGAAAACACAATGTATGGATAAGAGAACAAACAGGTGTTATTGACCTCATTGTAAAAGACTGAAGTGGAGTCGGGCTGGACATATTGTTAGAAGAGATGATAATATATGGACAATTGGAAATTTTAAATTGAATTCCAAGAGCTTGTAAAAGACCCAGAAAGAGACCACATGTGAGATGGATGGATGAAATAAGAAAGTGTGCAGGAGTGATGTGGAGAAAAGAAGCTAAAGATAGGAAAAGATGGATTGAACTTGGTGAGACTTTCATCCTGCAGTGGATTGATAATGGTCATTGATGATGATGATGTAAATATGTATTTAATTACTTACTATTTAAATTTTTAACATTACTATTTCAAAGTTTATTGACTTAATTACAATTTTTATTAAACTAAAAACTGCTCGGCCATTAGTCGTTGTGTATTTTTGAAGCGCATGAAATACTTACTCAAATATAGTATTTGTAAGTAGAGGGATTTGAATTTAGGATTTTTCAGACTTTATTTTTCACTCCATCTTAAGCAACTGATACATATGAGCACACACATGTGAAAATGATACATGATCCCAATATACATATTTTATGATGAACCAACACTCATCAGTTGGACCAGATCATAGTCTGCTGCACATATATACAATCACTGCTTGGTTTATATTAAGATAAAATTCCTCAAACTTTAATAGACAGGCTTCGATTTCCTCACTCTTTCAACTATTCAATCATTTATTTCTTGAAAAATCTATGATGGAACACTCACAGTCCTTATGTCTACATGGGTAAGACTACTATATCAAATCCAATAAGGGCTTTGAACATTCCATTATCAGGTATTCAATGAAATGAATACTTGACTAGGTGGAAGGGTGAGAAGATTAATGTCCATTAAAGTTTGAGGAGTTGCTATCATAATATAAACAAAGCACTGATTGTATGTACATGAGGGAAACTTGGTTCTGGCCCAACTGATGAGTTCTGGTTCTGCACAAAATATGTATATTGCGAATCATGGATCTTTTTTACATGTGTCATGTGTCTCAGTTGCTTGAGAATCGACTGAAAAATCCTGAGTTCAAATTCCTCTATTTACATATACAGGAAACATTCAGTATAAGCTAATTATATATTCCCTTACAGTATAGTATTTGTAATTCATTTGTTTTTTATTAGTGCATATGAACTTTCACTATGCCATTTTCAGGAAAGTTAGGGATAAGTTTGTATCCACCTTTTTAATACCTTATTGGGAGGTGTGCAATCATTGCATGATAATATGCATTGCATGTTTTTGATTTTATCAATGCATTGTTTATTTTTAGCTCAGTCCTATCACAACCATCAATCAGTCCAGAAGTCACAACACCCTTCCCTTCTATAGAAACATTAATGTGCACTTTTTCAAGTAATGTATGCTATGTGGATTACTTGAAAAAGTTACATTCCATAATGTATTTATAGTGTGGAAGATTGATCTGACTTTTGGGTTGATGGATGATTATGATAGGATTAAGCTAAATGTGAATGATGCCCTGATGGAATCAAAATCTTATTCCAATATAGATAAATGGGATTAATAAATAAGGTAAATGTAGAAAAGACTAAAATCATACGCTGAGAACAAACAATCTATATAAAACAATAGTATTTCTTTAAAATAGCCAAATAGGTTTTTCGTTTCAATTCTATTATCAATATCTTCTATCACAGCCATAGTATCAAATTTGACAAATTATATCTAAAGATCAATCACCATGTTATTTCTGAATAATTGCTTGCTAAGATAATAAATATATTTATTATTAATAATAATCAAATGGTTTTATTGTTTGAGAGTTCATAAGAAGTTTGAGCGTAGGAAGCACCAGAAGTAGAATCAATCTGAGAATTTTACACTGCAAAATCTGACACTCTGCTACTGCACTGAACCTCATGGGGCAATAAATAAATAATTGAAGTGTTTGAGAATCATAAGAAGTATGAGACTGGAAGTTCCAAAACAAACCGATCTGAAAATCTCATGCTCCAGAAATCTTGTTAATCCACACAGTGTGGTTTAATCTATCATAAGAATCTCAGCATTTAGTTATATATCTGTGCAAGTGACATATCTGTATAAAATGTTTTGTGATATATTTTTCTTGGAATATTAACTTTAGTCCTATAAGATGGCACTTTTAATATGTATTTATTAAGAACAGTAAATAAAATACTCATTAAATAATCGAATATGTAATAATAATTAAGTCAATCATTTTATTAAAATAATAATAAGAACAATATTAGTAACAATAAACTAAAGATGAATTTTGTGATGATTACACAAATTAATTTTTGATCCACAGATATGTCCACAAATATTATATATAGAGCTCGCAAATAAGCTCTTAAAAGCTTTGCAGAATATCCCCAGACCGGTTTCTGCTACTGGCATCTTTAGTGAAGTGCTAGGATATTCAAGCATTAGATTAAAAATACCAGGACAATCCCAGCATTTTATCTAATGTATATTAAGTAGAAAATCTGAAATTTTCATACATCCGTATGTCTTCCAATCCAGCTATCTAACTTAAATAGCTTATTTGTGAGCTCTATATATAACATTATAATACAAACTTATTAAATTAAGTCATGTGACATCTTACTTGATTTTTTTTTAATGCCCACAAATACAGCAAGTGGGTCTATTATTTTGTTTCTTTGATATTTTGTGATATTTTTTTACTACTTCTGCATCAAACATTTCTTTTTGAAGGGCTTCAATACCTTTTCTTATTTTTTTCATTACAAATATTTTTTTAATGTTTGTGAATATTTTTAATAATTAAAATATATTTTTATAATTAATATTTTTGAACAATTGAAAATTTGCATATAAGGCAGAAATATTTTTTTTCTACTTGTAATATTAGTAAAAGCTGAAAAGAATATTTTTCCATTACCATTTTTACTATTCTTATCTTTCACGCAGATACTAAGTTTCTTTCCCAAGTCTGTGATGGTGCAAATTTACTCAACTTTAAATCACTTTCCTATGCTGTCTTTAGCACTATTGTGCTGGTTTTGTATACATTTAATGGTAACAACTTGAAACTAAACACACTTTTTTTAAAAAAAATGAGTGACAGATAGTAAGATGTGACCTCCAATGCTCCTGATTGTTATTCTAATTCTCTTTACAAGAGATCTATCATTTGTGAGAGCTTTTGAGTAAATTCTTTCTTTTGTTAGATATCACAAATGAAAATATGTTTTCCCTAATTTGTTTATATATTTATGATTATTTTTCATAAATTGTAATATTTATTGTTTTGTATTTATTCGATGGTAAAAACCTGAAACTAAATACATGTTAGTATTGTACAGGCATTTTTTCAAAGGAGTGGCAGATAGCAAGACATCACCTCCAGTGTTTTTGATTGCTACTTTCTAATTCTCTCTTCAAGAGAATGTTTGTGAGAGCTTTTGATTTTTTTTTAGATTTCACAAATGAAATATGTTTTCCCTATTTGGTTTATATATTTGTGGTTATTTTTTACATATTTTAATATTTATTGTTTTAAAACAATAATGTGATGAGTAACAGATTTTCTTAAAAATATTTACTTTTAAAAGAAAATCAATATTAATATGGTTGCAAATAATAATTGGCTGATGAGAATGTATTCATATTGACTGTAAATTATTTATTTTTGTCAAGTTTTTATAGATTGTAAATAGAGTTTTAAATTTTAAACAAACTGCGTTAAAATATATATATATATTTTAATTTAAAATTTTTATTAGTGGATCTTGTAGCTACTGGTAAGACAAAAGTTTCATTTTAATATATTTTTAAAAAATCATTCAAAATTGTTGAAAATATAAAGAATAAAAGTATATTTAATAAAATATAAACTTGAAATAACAACTGAAATATTAAAAATATTTTTTTTACTAATTTTAAAAGATTTGAAAAAATAATTATTTTTTAAAATAATTTTATTTTGCTATAAACTTTATTCATAATATTGGCATCATCAAGGGCTTTAAGCATTCCATCATCAGATTTTCAGTGATGTGGGTGACTGAAGAGTTGGAGAGTGTAGAGGATTTAAGCCTGTTCTTTAAAGTGTGTAGATTTGCTATTTTAAGATAAATCGAGCACTGATTATATATGTGTGTGGAACATGATCTGGACCAACTGATGAGTGCTGGTTCAGCATGAAATACATATATTGGAGATCATTTATTTTTTCCACATGTATGTGGTCATGTGTATCCATTAGAATCTTGAAAGTCTGGGTTTAAGTATCCTTTAATTACATCTAGATTAAGTATATATATATTATACTTGCATTTCAATCTTATTTATTTAAACTGTAGACTTTATATATATGGAAAATTATTTTCAAATCACACTCAAATGTTTTTTAGCAACATCCTCTGTGAATAAATATAAAGTCTGAACTTTAAACAACTACATTTATTCACAGAGGTCATTGCTAAAAAACAATGTTTGGGAGAGTGATTTGAATATTTTTGTATGTAAATTTTCAGCCAATGATATGCAATAAGATATTTTTAATAGAAAATTGTGTGCATGTGTCCAATGTGATAACTATTCTTTATGTTTTTCATGAAAAAATAATAATTATTCATTAAATCTCTAAGTTTGATAAAATTTATTAAAAGCTTAACTTCAAAGAATAAAAGTATTTTTAAAAATAATATATCAGCTTTTTAAATAAATAAAAAGAATAATAATTATAAAGAAATAAACAAAACAAAATTTTTCATTTTAGCTTTTACGCTAAAAAATGTACTTTAATGAAAACAATTACTGTTTAGACAATTTGTATAATAAAACAAATTTTGATAAGGAAAATAAGTTCAAGTAATAGAAGGAAATATTTTTTGGAATATTCAAGTTGAACTTATAATTACAAAAAAATAATAATAGCATTTCTTGATAAGAGGCATTTCTAATTTAATAATAGACATTTCCTGTTTGACATTGACTAATCTTCTATTAAAAAAATAAATATATTTAAGTAAAAAGAGTTAAATGTAAACAGCATATACTTATTAAGAAACAAATATTTAATTATTCAAAAATAAAAATATACAGTAAATTATAATTAGTTATATTTTATGATTTCAGAATAAAATAATATGCAACTGTAGTATAGTGCCTGCTATTAGGAAGAGAAAGAACAATGATCCTAATTTGGCTTTTGCTAACAGCTGACATCTTGGTGCAATATTCAGTAATTTCATTAAAGAAGACTAATGGACAGAAATTAATCAGTGAATTTAGATATAGTTCAGTCATATACCATATTACTTAATCTCTTAATTATAATAGAATGAATTAATGCTCATGATATATAGTTACACATTTGTATTATTACTGTCTAAGTAGTTATTTATTGTACTGAAAGCAAAAACTTCATCCATTTGTATGTATTAATGTAAATAATTTTTTACATGTAATAATTAACACTGTTGTGTTTAATCTTTTACTATATTCTTATTGTATATAATCATTATTTATATTGGGTAGTAATAAAAAGCCATCTTGTCCTAAGATTTTGCTACCTCCATGCATGCACAGTGATTGTCCAAAACATCTCTCACTATACTATCATAATATTTATATTGTTATGAATTTACACTTGATTGTTGTGCTAATAATAGCTAATAATATAACTAGTTTCTTTATCATATGTTTATTACCCAAATGTTCAGGTAATGCACAAACAGTGTATGATTGGCTGTACACAACTTTGTCATTCATTTAGCCGGACATTTTTTTCCTCTAGCACATGTATGCATCATTCCTCATTATTTTAGCTATATAAAAAATAACTTTCACCTTTAAGCTATTTTGAATAGATGAGTTTATAAAAATAATCAAATGGTTATTCACTCAACAAATCAGGCAATGTCTGAGTGCATGAAAAAGCTGTAGAAACCATGGCATTTATTTGTTACTATACCACTATATTAAAACATAGAGACATATTATATGCAAATAGAGGGATTGAACATAGAATTTTTCAGCTTACATTTATCTTCCAGTCCATCTCAAACAACCAATACACATAACCATATACATGCTAACAAGATAGATGATCCACAATATATGTATTTCATACAGAACCAGCACTCATCAATTGGGCCAGATCATAATATCCCTCACATATATACAATCATTGCTCATTTTATATTAAGATAGCAATTCCTTAAACTTTAATGGACATGCTTTAATCTTCTCACTTTTTCAACTATTCAACCATCCATTTCATTGAAAAACCAACAACGGATCACTCAAAGTCCTTATTGGATATAGTCATGTGTATTGGTTATTTGAGATGGATGGAGTATGATTATAAACTGAAAAATCCTAAATTAAAATTCCTCTTTTTACATATATAAGAAATATTCAGTATACTGAATGATTAAGCAAATTACATGTTGCCTTGGAAATAGTATTAGTTCAGCCCATCCCTCTCCTATTAATATGTGTGGATATGTAACAGTCCATTAATTTGAGGGGTTAGATTGACATAATGACTACATAGATACAATTACAGTATCAAATCCAATAAAGGCTTTGAGTATTCCATCATTGGTATTTCAATGTAATGGATGGTTTAATAGTTGGAAAGGTAAGAAGACTGAAGCCAGTCCATTAAAGTTTAAAGAATTGCTATCTTAATATAAGCTGTGCACTGATTGTATATATGTGTGGATGATTACAATCTGGCTTATCTGATGGGTGCTAGTTCTGCACCAAATAACATATATTGTGGATTTTTTTCCATGTTTGTGGTCATATGTATCAGTTGTTTTAGATGGGGTGGAGGGCAAGTATAGACTGAAAAGTCCTGTTTAGAATCCTCTACATATATATATATATATATATATAGTGCCCTTTTGTATGGGTCACCATCTAATTTTCGTGCTAATCTGTTAAAAATTTTAAATTTAGGATATATTTGAATATGTGATGTTAATTTTGCTTATGGTAATATTTCAAAAAGTTTAATTAAAGCAATCTATGAGTATTTGATATGTGAAATTGTGCTGAAATTGAGAGACATTTTAATGATGATTATTATAATATATAGTTGGAAAAACTGGCCATAGTGAATACTGCATTAATATATTTAATAAGTAGGTATTTAAAACTAAAAGTGTTTAAAAGACAAGTTAAAATTAAATGCATATATTTATTATTGATAAAATAATGTTATAAAAGAATATAAATATTTTTAATTATTATAAATACTTAAATAGAAGATTAATATTTGATTTTAATAATATCGAATTATTAATTTAAAATCTGTTATAATATCTTATTTATTTTAAAAAAATGTTTATTTTAAAAATGCAATTGTTAGTTATTTTTAGATTATAACAAGCGTTTCTTGTGTTGTAGAAACAGATGTTAGTTAAATATGCACACACATGCTTGGAAGTTATCTAATAAAGTTGCACAACTATTTTAAAAATCATGTTATAAAATTTATAAGTAATACGTGAGCTATCACGAGATAAAATAAAGATAAATCAATGTAGAATATTAAATCTGATTTTTTTAAAAGTATTGCTTTAAAAATATAACGTATAAAAAAGACTTAGTTTATTTTAAATAATCTTCTAAAAGTTAAAATTAAAATCAAGTAAGTAAGAATATTTTAAAAGAATGTTTAGTGGATTTAAATAAATGATAAAAATTATTTTAAAAATGTAATAATGTAATAAATATTAAATATTAAATAAGTCATTATTTATTTTTAATTTTGTGTTGTTGGTAAATATGTAAATAAGCCAGCAAGTTGATTGTTTAAATGTACCAATCAAATGGGAAGTTTCTTCCGGTATAAAAGCTTAGTTCAATTGTTAGGAGAGGACTTTGTGATTGAATTTTCAAGTTAATTGAGTTATTAAAAATAGCAAAGTAAATTTGATAGACGCTCTCAAAATCAATTTTTAAAATTATAAGAGTGTCATTGTAAATAATTTATAAAAGTTTAAAATGATAGACATGCAGTGTTAATTTAATTTTTCCTTATCAATCGTCTCTATATTGAAGCTCAATTTGCAAGCAAATGGTCATGGGAACATCATATATAGTGAAAATATATCGGAAACTTTATACTAGAAATATGACAAACGCTGGATTAGTTCGGAAAGTTACGAGATGGAGAAAAGTAGTATTTTGGACAGTATATAATTTTAAAAGCTAATTGCTATTGATTATTAAAAAATAGATATTTTAAAGAATAAAATACTTCTTTATGAAGAAAGTATTTTTGCAGGCTACAAATTTAAATATATATCTTAAGTAAAGATATTAGAAATAAAAGTAGTTTGATAAATACTTGCCTTGTTAAGTCTTTATGTTTAAAAGACTGAATGTAGACAATTTTAAAAAAGGCAAATAGATTGAAAATATATTTAGCTAAAAATCTTAATATAATAAAAATTATTATATTGAAATAATTTAAACGCTGGTTGTTTTAAAATGAAGAAAATTAATCTTACCTAGATATTTTGTTAAGGAATGCGCAAGTAAAGCATACATGGATGTCCAAGTCAATTAAAATAATTAAATGATAATATTTCATAAACTATAGACTAATATAAGATAATAACTTTAAATAATATTTTTCAAGAACTGAATCCGGATCAGATAAACTATTTAAATTTTATTTTATTTTTATGGAGGAGTTGATTAACTTTTATTTTATTTTAAAAGAACGTTTTCATTTTTATAAACTTTTAAAAAACACGTGATAGACCGGAAAATGGAAATGGTGTTTTAGTGAATGTGTACCTAGGATTAAAGAACTATGATGGTGAAAAGAAGACATCGCTGGAGTTACGTAATATGAATTCTGTTTTATATATTTAACATAAAATTTAAATATAATTAATTTATTAAAAAATAAGATAGGTACATTTCTTAAAATAATAACTAAAAAATAATATAATAATTAATTGCATAAGTTTATCTTATAATTAATATAACACGTAATATGTTAAAGAATGATTGTGAGTGTAAATGTGATTTATTTTATGAAGCTGTAGTTCCGAAGAATATTGGAAGATGGACTGTACATTAGATCGTTATTTATGGTAAAATATTGTATAATAATAAAATTTGATGTATTTGATATGTTTTCTTTAGATCATCCAAATGTTATGTTATTTGAATGAATGTATAAATATTTTAAAAATACACACACATTATATTGGCAGTGACAGTTTTGTTTAAATATGCATAATTTGAATTTATGATATGAATATAATACAACATTACATAAGAAGCTTAGAAATAATTATATGATTCTTTCGTAAACAAATTTTGATATTTTTTTTATGTTATAGTATTAGAATTATATTTATTATTCATAAGTAATTATTTTTATTGTAAGTTTGAAGAGATCTCAAAGTCTATATTTTATTTTTTGTTTTATTGGATAAATTAAGTTAAGTTTTATGTAGAAGTTTATGTTTGGATTGAAGGTTTACTGAGTATAGATGACGTAGTATAAATAGTTTGGATAATTAGTTTTTTTTTTTATTTAAAATCAATGATTATTTTCCGGAAAATTTAAATAAGTTTTAGAGGATGTTTTTGTAGATAGAAAGTTATTAAGAAGGGGTAGAATAACACATAAAGTAAAGTAATAATTTTACATAGAAAAGAATCATAAAATTTATCTAATATAATACTTTATGAATTTGAAATTAATGAATAATTTAAATATTATTATTTTAACAGTACATATATGTAATGCATATTTGATAAAACATGTAGCATGAATTACATTAAATGAAATATAAATTATAATCAATTATTATTATTACACTACAAAATACATTAGTTTCTATATTATGCTATTAAAGTAATACTAATAGTAAAGTAAACACATACTAGTACATGATGAAATGAATAACAGTAATACTTAAGTGATGTAGCAATTTAATTAAAAAAGTTTAATTGTTTACATATGCTACATAAATATTGTTTTAATAAATTTTCCTGTGTAATAATTGAAGTTCACTGATATTTATTTAAAGTCTAAGTTTTAAAAGCATACTTCAGTGTTATTAGTACAGCATTTTAAAAGAATGTATAATTACTTATTAGGAGTATGAAGTAATAACGGTGTAAACATATTGTATTATTATTTTCTTATTTTTTTTATTTTTCTTTGTTTTTCATAATTTTGAACTGTAAATATTGTAAATAAATTCTTAATTGAAGTTAATGTAAATAAATTTGTTTAATTTGTTTTAAAAGTGTGTCGAGTTCATTATTTTACACCACAGCATTTGACAGCAGATAATTTGAATAAACATAATATTTGCACAATATGAATTATTATTATTATCTAGAAATAAACACAATATTTTCTTGATATCATTTTATAAGAATTGATTGATATTAACATATAATATTATTATGGTCATAAGGTAATTATAATGCACATTATAAGAGTACAATATTATTTATTGCCACAGATTATTGAATTATAATATTTTGATCTATTCCAAAATTAAGATGCTATATGAAAATAAAAGATATACATATGATTATTTATTTAATGATTGATGATATAACAGAAATAGATAAGATTAAGTTATACCATAAGATTAGTATTATATATTATTATTAGAATAAGTTAGGTGTATTTAGGTTTGATATAAAATCCCTTATCATACTTACTTACATGAATTATTATTACTTTAAAATGATTAGAAGAGCCTGAGATTATTTAATTATATTTTAATTAAAGGTTGAGATTTATTTTTATTATTATTAAAGATAATTTATTTTATTTAAAAGCCATAAGAATGCTGTAGATATAGTAGTAAGTTAATAAGGAGGTAATAGTATTCTTATGCCATTGAGACAATGTCTTGGGAGATATTGACTCAATGTAAATCTACTTATTTCTTTGTAACTTTACTTCACAGTCTCATGATTTTGATAAATACTTGTTTAATTAGTACATAATATAGAAATATATTGATTTTGATAATTGACAATAAATTTAATTAGAATATGATAATATAAAAGTATATTAAAGATAGATATGCAAATTTTAATTAAGCATAATAATTTAATTGAGCTAGTCGTATTTCAAACTATATTATACATCGAGAAGTAAGGGTACAATATATATATATATATTATTGTCTGCATGGCTTATCCCAATGATATTAAAACAGGAAAAACTCACTATACGTATTACCACACACAGCAAGCTAATCAATGGATGCCAGAAGGTTTGTGCATAAAATCCCCATCTAGTGCCTAGTCATCCAATATCCCCAGACTAGTTTCTGGCTTGTGACCTTCATCAGTGAGGAGCCTTGGATCTGAGAGCACTAGATGGGGATTTTATGCACAAGCCTTCTGGCATCCATTGATTACTCAAACTTGCTGTGTGTGGCAATACGTATAGTGAGTTTTGCCTGTATTAAAACAGTTATACACAGGCATAAGAAGTAGTGGTCATATGATGTTTATTGGCTTAAAACCAATCATGCCTAATAGGATAGTATTGGCTATGGTTATTAAAGAACCAGAGACACCAAAATGTATGGGTACTGAACTGAGTCAGACCTATCTGATTATATAAGCTAGGGGGTTTGGATTGAAAACATTAAGGTGTTTTCGATGTAAGTCTCATAGTTTTGTAGTTAAGTGGAGATAAAAGGTGGCTGCTGGAGGATTGCATTAGATCCTAAGATCTAGGTGCAAGTGTTCTCACATCCAAGGCTCCTCACTGACGAAGGCCACAAGCCAGAAACTAGTCTGGGGATATTGGATGAGTAGACCCTAGATGGGGATTTTATGCACAAGCCTTCTGGCATCCATTGATTATTCTAGCTTGCTGTGTGTGGCAATATGTATAGTGAGTTTTGCCTGTTTTAAAAGTTATAAACAAGCATAAGAAGTGGTGGTCATATGATGTTTATTGGCTCAATGATATTATGATGGATTTTTTAATGTTAAAGATTTTTTGATTAAAAACTGATTTATCACATCTCATGACAAAGAACGAATGATTTCCTGAACAATTAACCTTTTATTATTTTTACTTGCAATATGATCATCACATAACCATTATTGATCACCTGTAGAATTCAAGATCTTTTCATATTTAATTCAGTTTCTTTTATAAGTAGCCTCTCTTCTCCACATCACATCAATAAATTCTAATTTCATTAAGCCATCTAACATAATCTTTTTCTATCTCTCACAATCCAGTTTAAGATCAGTTATCCATCTATTGGCGATATGTCTCAACCAGCTTCATTTCATTCTTTTAATTTTTTCAATGAGACCTGATCCAAGTGTTTCATTTATTCCTTCTTGTTATTCGTCATTGAATAGAAACAAATGAAAAATTGCGTTAATATTAAATATATATTATTTATTATTTACAAAAATAAAATATTTATTGTAGTATTATTCAATTTATGTATTTAACTTTTAGCAATAATTTATATATTTTTTTTCTTTTTAGCTTCTACGGTTTTTCTTGCAGATAATCATCCACCAAACAGAAAAGGTCTGACAATTTATCCGATCTGTCTTTTCTATTTTGTCATAAGCTGGTTAATCGTTTCTCACACACATTATAAGTCATCTTGAGTGAAATCATTAACTCGGGTGTATTTTTGACAAGGAGAAAAATTTAATGGAAAACGGTGCCATCCTAGACATATGCTTCGTTCTAATCTAAACAGTTTGAAACGAATTAGATGAAAGAAGAAAAATATATCATATCTCAAGTTAAGGGGCTAAGTCAAAACTTTGCTAATAAAGAATATATTTATTTTTGTTGTTTATTAATATTAACTAATAATTTATTTTAATTGTGATTATTATTATTATTTGCAGAATCATTATTTTAAAATAAAAATAAAGATTAACAAAAATGTAAATTATTTTAAATTTATTTTGAACATTAATTTTTCTCTAAGGATTGTTGGATTTAATTCGTTTGAATTGTATTTGTATATACATATTTCTTAACAAATGAATCTGTTTGTACTTATATTAATATTTTAATAAAATAAAATTGCGAAATTAATTATCACGTTGTTATTATTAATGTCAATAGTTTTACAAATGTTTAGAACGCACGCCCTCGCCAACCCAACGCATCATCCAGGTTTCCGGAACCTAAAGTTTTACAAATTATTAACTAATAAAAGAATTAGGAAATGATAAAATTGTATCCATAAATTTTATCTGGATGTCTTCCTATATAAGTACCATTCTGTTTTACACATTAATTGTGATGTTTTTCAGTGACTTTCTCTCATTCCCTGTTTATTATTGTGGTCTTTCTTATAATTACTTTATTTTATGTTTTCATTAATTTATTTTATTTTAATATGTATATTTTTTTAAATATTAATTTTATTATAATTGTGTAATATAGGGTATATGAGCACAGATTTTCAGATGACCCATCACTCTCCACTATATCTAATATCACTGATACACTCAAGCACATATATGCTGAAAAGATAAATAATCACCAATATACGTATTTCATGCTAAACCAGCAATCATCAGTTGGTCCAGATTATCATCTCCCACACATATATACTATCAGTGATATTAGATAGAGTGGAGAGTGATGGGTCATCTGAAAGTCTGTGCTCATTTACCCTATATTACATATATAGACACAGGTATATAATAAGCCTGTGTTTCAGTTATAATTGTGTGTATATATGTTAAATACATATGTAGTATTTGCTTCTATACACAATTTCAAATATTCAGAGGAAAGTTTTGAAGCAAATGCGATATGGTGGGAGAAAAGCGCACAGTCTTAAGGTTATAGCCTTAATAAAAAATTACTTTACGTAAGGAGTATGCGCTTTATAAATATAATTACTACAACTTTATATTATCTTAAAAGATTTCTAAGCATAAGATCTCAACACTGACTCATTGTAAATCGAAAGACTTTGTGAATGTTAGTGTGTTATAGAATTTGTGGACTTAATCAGTGAGGTATTTAATAGCCTTACGCTCTCAAATCAAAATGCTTTAGATTCTTCTATTTATTTAGAAAGTAGATTGAAGATAAGATTGGCCGCTCTTGTCTTTTAAATAAATCTTCTGTTAAAGATTTGCAGAGATCCCTACTGTCATTTTTTCACGCACATAGTCTTAAGGTTATAGCCTTAGTAAATATTACTTTAAACCTATATAAAGAAATACAATGTTGATTGTTTTCAGAGAAGTAATATTTGCAGAATAGTAAGTTAAAGAAACAGAGTATTGATCCAGCATATTATTTATGTGGATGGAACACAAATTAGTTTACATAGTCAGTGATATGTTATTATTAGTAATAGTAGTAATAGGGGTAGTGGTGATAGTAGTAATGGTAGTAGTAGTCGTAATCATAGTCGTAGCAGTAGCAATATTTTGTTTTATCTTTTTATTTTTTCCTCTCTCTTGGAATTGAAATGGCTATTCCTTATTTGGGAGTGGTTTTTGATGATACTGCTAAAATCCATTATGGAAATATTCCTTAAGACAAACATGGTGCAGTGATTATTATATTCATCTTGTATATTCATAATCTAAAATTTACATTAGTGTTGAACTTGAATATGTTTGGTTAGGTGTAGATAGGGTCTGTAAAAGCAAATAGAGTGAAAAACTTAATTAGAATTGATAATAATATATTGAAGTACATCTAGCAACATTAATATTATTAAAATATTCTTGAAGTTTAACAAGAAAGAATTTGATCTTATCACCTAAATATATAATTGTGAAATATGGAATTTAGATTTAAAATAATCGCTGAAATGAAGACTATAAAACAGAAATATATTACCAATACCAAATGTGGAATAAAAAAGAGAAATTGGCATTAATAGTATTGTGAAAATTAAAGAATTTTGGGGTGATGTGACAAACAGTTAGTAGGATAATTTAAAATATCTAAAAATGATATCTGACAAGAGAAAAGTCGATGATGAGATTGGAAAATTTGATAATCATTATGTGGAGGAAAATATAAAAGGCATTTGACATCAATATTGCTATCTTTTATGTCATCTAGTGCAAATTTTAGTAATTAATAGATGTCATGTGGTAGAGTTTAATAAATTTTATCCAGTGCTATCCAGATATGCCTGAGACTAGTTTCTAACTTATGATTTTAACTCTCTAATTGATTGACATTTTTTATTGTTATATCTGGTGAAAGTTTTTGTCAAGGCTCAACTTTTCATTTCTGTTTAAAATCGTTATTTTACACTAACACTCAATAAATCAAATTTGATTTCTTATTAATTTAATTTTACAAATGAAAAATATCCTAAAAAATCATACTCGCATTTCACAAATATTAGAAAAATGGGTTGCAAGTAAGAAAAAATGGTCAAGCATTGTTAGCCAAGAGGTCATCGCATTCGCCTTACAAGCAAATAGTTGGTTGCAGACGGTTGTGGGTTCACTTCCCAGCCGATGCTATGACATAGGAAAAAAAAAGTAAGAAAAAATGGTGTAATACGTCTTCAGTGATGTGAAGGAAAACACTTTTTAGAAATCATCAAAATCTTTTTTATTTTAAATTTATTTTTAAAGTGTGTATGAATAAATAATAATTTTGATAAATTTCTCAAATTCTGCTTTAAAATCTTAAAATTGGTTTATAATTTGGTTTTGATAGGTAATGCCTTTCTGTGATCAGTATCATAAAACATTGTTTTCTCAACACCATAGTTTTCTTTCTTAACATTATGTTAAATTTATTAACTTCTATTTTTAAAAATAAAATGTGAATACATTTATTCTTCTTGATTCAAATAGTTATTAAGCAATTATTGGGTAAAAATAATCATAAATATTTAATAATCTAGCAAAAAATTATATTTTTCAATCCAAAATATTTTTGCCTTAATCTTGCAAATACCATGAGTACCAGATTACAAAAAAAAGTAAATTGGCCAATGCCTTTGAAGATATACCTCTTTTTGAGAACAATAGAAAGAAAATTCTTTAATGATTTGCAAAAATCCAGAAAATACAGACTTCTGCAGACTGGTTTTTGAATTAATAAAGCAATATTCACTAAATTACAGTTTTAAGCATTCTGAAAAAAATAACTGTATTAATACTAGTTGTTAATCATAAAAGAGCAATCTAAAATGACAAAATTACCTCATCTCTGAATAGAACCGATAAAGAAAAAATTAATCAGTAACAAGGTTTTGGATTTTTGAATAGGGCATTTGGATGTTTTGGATGTGATATATCTTCCCTCTAGCAAGCATTTTTTAGTTTCTGTTATACTATCAAGCTACCACTCTAAATTGCAAATTTTTTCCAAGTCAATTTTCTTACATAGTTACATAGATCTGAAATCAATTCAGTTTCTATATATTATGGTAACCTGCTTTTAATAACCTTAAATATTATCCTTTCACTAGAAAAGGTATTAACCCAATAAGACATCCTCATGACTGACAAGAAGTCATATATCTATGCATACACCTTTTTGATATTCATTAGCAATTTCTTTCAATCTCACTACATATATACTATCTAGTATAGGCAAAGATCATGTGATGTCTTATTGATCATGTAATCAAAGATATTTTGCATAAATGGAGAAACATTTGGCTTTGAGAAAGTCTTTTAAAGCCTTCTGAGAGTCAAAATTATATACATATCTAACATTTAATTTAGTACATGGTAAAATGACTTAATAATCCACTGTAAAACAACAACTCCTCTAGATCCTCATTGAAAAAATATTTTAAAAATGTACTCTGTAATGCATAAAATTGCAAGTCATTATGGAAAATAAAACTAGGTTTCTATCATCAGTAGATTTCTGAGGTTTGTTTTTCATACTGGGTACTCATTTACATTGCATCTATCTATAACCATTGTTAAATTTATCCGCCTTTTAAGTTAAACATTTGGAAAAAAATAATGAGCAGTGCTAATTGCTCTGACAAGCTTTATTAATAAATGCTGCAAAAGAAAGCATTTAAAAATCTTTATCTAGAAATTATTTCCAATCCTCAGGCCACTGGTTTCATGCTTTGGCAATCATCAGTGAGCTGCTAGGATAATTTCAGATACTAGATCTAAAAATACCAATTCAAAGCCAGCATTTGTCTATAAGTTAACTATTAAGTAGAAAAACCTGAAATTTTCAGACACCTATATGTCTTCAGACCCAGGGGTTGAGAAATGTTTGGCCAAACCATGTATTAATAGCTTTATCAATATAACATTGCTTAAGACCTAAAGGCAAAACTATAAATAAAGCTTATTTGAGCAATTACCACTGCTCATTATTTTTTATTTACAAGCTTATAAAAAATTGGGTCATGTCATGTATGACTTTATTTTATTTAAACATTTGGAAACTTTCAAATTTCTTAAATACAAACTAATATATATGCACAATTATGTAATTTTTTTACTTCAGTAATATCTATATAATTCAATGACCTTAGATGCAATTAATTGCAGATACCTTTTAATTTAAGACAAAAATGATGATGATGATGATGATGATAATAATAATAATAATCATATTCCACACTTTATAATGCTTAGACATATTTTGGTAGACTCCCATATATCTATTTTTTCTCAAAATATTAAAGGTTCATCTGCAATTAGCTTATAATCAAGATCAATATATATATATATATATCATCATCATCATTATCAACCATTATCAATCCACTGCAGGATGAAGGTCTCTCCAAGTTTAATCCTTCTTCTCCGATCTTTAGCTTCTCTTCTCCACATCACCCCTGCACACTTTCTTATTTCATCCATCCATCTCACATGTGGTCTCTTTCTGGGTCTTTTACAATCTCTTGGAATCCAGTTTAAAATTTCAATTGTCCATCTATTATCATCTCTTCTAGCAATATGTCCAGCCCAACTCCAATCTTTTAATTTTTTCAATGAGGTCAATAACACCTGTTTGTTCTCTTACCCATACATTGCGTTTACGATCTCTTCTTGTTACTCCCAACATACATCTCTCCATACTTCTTTGAGTGGTCTGAAGTCTCTGAATTGCTCTTCTATTAAGTGTCCAAGTCTCAGATCCATAAGTAAGAACTGGTAAAACACATTTGTTAAAAACCTTCCTTTTCAAACACATAGGCATATTTCCTTTTAGTATCAAGTTATTTCTACCAAAAGCACTCCAACCAAGTTTAATTCCATGATTAATTTCCTCCATTATATTTCCATCTGTATTAATAATCTGACCAAGGTATTTGTAACTGTTAACTTCTTCTAATTCATCATAATCAATCTTTATTTTCATATTTTGAGCAAATCGATTAAACATTACTTTAGTCTTTTTAACATTTATCTTTAGTCCTACTTTCCTACTTTCATCTGATAATTCCTGCAACATTTCCTGCAGATATATATATATATATATATATATATATATATATATATATATATATAATTATCTTGTAACATACATATATAAATTTAAAACAATTGGGTTTAATTGTAAAATTTTGGAACAATTGCAAATTTCAAATCATTAGCATGAATAATACGATATGTATTTTAAAATGTCTTTCATTGGTTACACTGAAAATCAATGTTATTTATCAAAGAATAAAAAGATTTTAGTGCCAACTGAATTTACTATACGAAGAAAAATATCACCATTGCCTTATTATAGTGAGTTGGAAAAGACATTGCTGCACCTCTATCATTTTGTACTGCTGATTGTATAATTATTATGTTTATTTTTTATCTGTAGATTTATATTTGATTCAAATACAATACAAAGATCCTCTAAGTCTGGCATTAATTGGTTGCTATAAAATTACACACTTTTAGCTCTATCAAAATTTCATTTTAAATCCTGATTTAATAAACACTACTACTCTATAGTGATTTCTCATAATGTAACCTTCAAAAATTTTTTTAATACTATGATGTTAAAATATTTGGTAATTTGACTTATGAAAAAATTCTAAATAGAAACCCACTTCTATTACCATAACTACTATCTCTTCAATCCCCATCTCCTGACAGTTAAGATCCTTAGAGCATTCCTTTAAATTTAATATTCATGAACTGCTTAAGCCAGCAACGCCAGAATGAAACAGGAGAATAAATACTACTCAAAACTTTGTGTGATATATACTAATCTATTTGCTATTAATAACAAATGAATATTTGAAATATTATATGATGGAAATAATCCAACATAATTAATTGTTTCTAAAATATCAACTTCACAAACTTTCAGACAAGCAATATACTTATTCCAAATATTTTCACATCATTTTAATTTGAACACTTGATGAATTTTAATTTGAGGATGTTTATTCTAAGAATGATAAGACTTGTTTTATATTTTTTATGGATAGAAGAACCCAATCTTAGTACTTCATTAGATAATAGGAACCATTTTTCATAATAAGCATAAACCAGATTTCTTTATATTTATCTGTTTTAATAAAGTGTCTGTGCACACATATGATGTAAAATAATTTATTTCAAAATTGAAAACTGTGCTTTCCACCAGAGATTTAATTTTTTTTACAATAATAGGTTTATATAAGGGATTCAAACTCAGACTTTCACATGACCCTCAACTCTTCATACCATCTCATATTGCTGACCTACCTGATCACACACATGTTGAAAAGATAAATAATCACCAATAAACGTATTGCATGCTAAACCAGCAATCATCAATTTGTCCAGATTACTATCTCCACACATATACACAATCAGTGCTCAGCTTTATATTAAGATAGCCAATCTTCATACTTTAATGGACAGGCTTCAAACTGTTCCAATCCACAACTCTTCAGCTGCCCATTTTATTGAAAATCTGATGATGGCACATTTAGAAAGATTTGAAAAATGTGAGGATTTACCATATTCAATATCATCAATTTATAGTCACTATTTTGATTTAGAACTGATTAATTGCTAAAATGATTCTTAAAAAAATTATAATTTTTTTTAAAACTGTCATTTTCAAAATGGCAACCGTTTTGTAGATTAATGACATCATATAATAGTTATTTTATATCTGAAAGAAAAATGGTGATGATCATGCTAAAAAGTGTACAATACATTAAAAATATTTTGATTATAAAATTAAAAATATGATCAATGTATAGTATTTTATTTAATTGCCATTCAAAGTCCTTGCAAGACAGTCAATTCATTCATTAATGATATATTCAACATAAAGTTTAGAAGTTATAAAAGTAAAAAACAGTACCCTTCATTCACTGCAATAAAGAATCAAAAATGTATTTTGATTGCATATAACAACCCTATTAATATTTTAAAATGTGTACATTCACTTAATGATTTCACTCACTCACTTTTATGAATTAAAATTTTTATTAATGGTATTTAACTTGTTGCAAAAATTAAAGTCATCATAAAATTTTGTTACTATAATTGGAAGTTATTTTGAGGGGGGGGGATTATTTTGTGCATTATGCAATTAATGATGAAATTTACATAATCAAAGTTAATAAATATAATTATAAAATACCATTCATTGCACAGTATTTGCTTAGCCAAAGGGGGTATTATTGCAACCGTAAAATGATACAGTGCTGAAAGAAGAAATAAAATTTTCTTTCAGCATAAAACTAAAAATAAATTTTGGTTATATACCGTACTATTAATAATTAATTTTAAATTGTGTGTTATATTAACTAAAATATTCACTCAATTAATTTTGCAACAAAACTTCTCAACAAAATTAAAACTGCTATCATTATAAATCTAAAGTATTTTCAGTAAAAAAAAAATGGGGAGAAGAAAATAATTTCATGAATTATGCAATTAATAATCAATTTTATATAATCAAAAGTTATTAAATTTAAATTAAAAGTAATATTTACTTGCTAGATTTTAACTCATAATTTCAAACATATCGAAGACAATGGCAACATCTCAAACTTAAAAAAATTATAGTACCAAAAAAAATACAAATTTCATTTAGCCTAAAATTAAGCAAATTTAAGTCATATACTAATAACTTTAAATTGTATACCGTGAGAATATTAGCTGAAATATTTTGTCGAGCAGTTTTAAATTTAAACTCTTATCAAATGCTAATTTTATTCAAATCAAAACTGCTAATATCATAAACATATTTTTGCTAAAAAAAATGAAATGATTTCATGCATTATGCATTTAGTAATAAATTTTTCATGATGAAAATTCAATACAAATAAATTGAAGAAATTTCATGCTTTTAATTTTTATTTAAATGGCTTACATTTTTGCCATTACAATGTGCTTGCATTATTCAAAAAATTGCTAGTATGTTCCAAAAAAATGGCTATCACATATAGTAGAGTGGGACATCATATGCCATAAAAAAGATCACAGGGTATTTGTATATAAATAGCTGTTTATTTAAATCTTCATGGATTCTGTAAAAAAAGTCTTAAATATTGATTACAATATGCAAGCACAATGCATTAGATAAAGTTTATCTTTTTTAATATATCAAATGCATTAGGTTTTGGTGGTGTACAGCTCTGTAATTTGATTACTCTTGCACTGTTGATAAATAATATGTATTTATGGTCACAGCAGTACAGTTATATAAGATATTATTAAACATTGCTTTTTTAATTATAAATTATTTTACATAAACAATATACAACTATGAAATTAGAAAAAAATGAAACTTCAGGATGGGGATTTTTAATGCAATGATTAACAATTCTGCAGAACAAAAAATTGTCATCTGTGGTGTTATTTTCTTTTTCTCAGCCCATTTAGTTTAGTGCAGTGGTATTGTATCAGACTTTGGAGCATAAGGTCCTCTAATTTCATTTCTGATAATCAAACTTATTATGAACTTCCCAACCAAAAAAGCCATTAGATTTTTATTTTTTAATGGGTAATGTGAAAATTTTAGAGCAAAAAGAGACTTCATGATTTCAACAATTTAAGTTCTATATAAGAAGAAAGTAGTCTTCAAAGAAAAACTTCCAAATATAAACATCTTGAATGTGTTTGAACTTAGATTATCATTCTTTAAAGCCATATACACTAAAATTTAATTCTGATATATAAATTTGTTAGTTGATGAACATTTTATAATATTATTCATATTTTCATGAAAGCATTGAATTACAGCCAATAATAACCAATTATTTATTGCTCAGGAGTTCATAGAAGTATGACCAACAGAAGTAATAGAGATATGGATAAGCTTGTGTACCCATCAAAAATGGTGATCATGCGATGTAGGTAATCCATGAACCTTAAAGCTATAGATCTATCACAATACCAAACTGTGGGGTGTAGAAGTCACCGAAATTTAATAAAAGCAATTAAGCAAAATCATCATCATCGAGTAAAGAAGCAAAGTGATCACCATTTGGCAAAACAAAAAAAGTGAAGTCATCATTAGTGGAGACAAGTAGGCTTTGAAAGGGTCATGACAGTTGATATAAACAGAATCTAATATTTACGTATGTCTGTGTTTTAAATGTTTATACATATGTGCGCATGCGTTGTTGCGGTTATATAAATATTGATATTACATATTTAAATAGCAAATTTTATTTTTGCCATTTATATTATTTTTTTGATACATGGGGGGGGGGGGATGTCTATAAGTTATCAAAGTATTAAATCTCATCTTTGAAACAAACCGGACAATGAATGTTTATAAGCTGTTCCTATTAATATATAAATATAGCATTATTACTCAGGGGAGGAAGGTTTCTTTCCTATAGTTAAAAGCTTTTTCGTGTTACTATTGGACTGTTTTCAAAAACGTCAGCTAGCGGTATATTCCAGCGAGGATTAGACTCGGGAATAAAAATGTTTTATTACTTGATTTTTTAAAAAAAAAAAAAATTAAAAAAGAAAGAGAAGGTTTTTTGTTTTTTACCTTCCTAAAGATTTATTAGCTTTTTTTTTTGCACGTCCACCCCCCCCCCCCCAAAGCATTTATTCTATTTTATATTTCAATGGTTTATTATGGTTTGAGATAGTTGAAAATTTTAAATGAAAAACAAATGTTCTTCATAAATTAATTAAATTTCATCTAAACAAAGTCACAAATAGGATTATTGTTTTAAAATTTGTAAAGCCTATCATTGATATCTGTGTATAATTGGACAACAAATAATATTCTAATTACAAGCATAGAATTTATTTATACCCCTCACGTCTGATTTAATTAATTCGGTTGTCTTTTCTTCCATCTAGTGGGTTTTATCAGAACTTTTGATAACACTTTATAACTTATAATTAAGACAGCACTAATATTCTCGCTAAAATACACAACTGATAATATCTAATTGGCTTAATTTTTTTCTAAATAATTCGAGGCTTTTTTGCTGACAGAATCACATTTTTTATATTTTTTTATAATGCATTATTGTTTATATTTTATATTATATATTGCGATGGTTACAGAAAGGAGTTTTGCTGTTGATTGAAAAAGACTCATTTCTTTTTAATTCTTAAAGGAATTGAGCCAAACAAATCTTAGTGATAACTACTTGTTGTTGCAACATGCGCGTTAATATATGATTATTCATAAAATGTAAATGGGCCGCTCACTAACATACATTTGATGCTTTAAATTAAATCCGAAGAGATGATAAAAGATCTAGAAAAAGGCTTCATGTGAGATAAATCGATGAAGTAAGGATAATTTTAAAACAGGTAAAACTCTATATGTATTGCCATTCAATGCACAAGCCGTTGCACTGAGTGGCAATACGTATAGAGAGTTTTAATAACAGTTTATAAGCAAGCAT
This sequence comes from Epiperipatus broadwayi, assembly GCA_028023455.1. Classification (NCBI taxonomy): domain Eukaryota; kingdom Metazoa; phylum Onychophora; class Udeonychophora; order Euonychophora; family Peripatidae; genus Epiperipatus; species Epiperipatus broadwayi. The sequence continues at coordinate 4,850,173 of JAQFVV010006238.1, forward strand.
AAGAAATCGTGATCATGTGATGTTTAGTGGCTTAAAATCAATCCTGCCTAATAGGATAGTGGTGGCTATGGTTATTAACGAACCAAAAACACCAAAATGTATAGGTATTGAACTGAGTTCAGACCTATATGACTATATAAGCTAATGAGCTTGGATTGAAAATATAATGTTTTCAATTTAAGACTCATAGTTTTGTAGTTAAGTAGAGGTAAAAGATGGCTGCTGGAGGGTTGCATTAGATCCTAAGATCTAGGTGCAGTGCTCTCAGATCCAAAGCTCCTCACCGACAAAGGCCCCAAGCCAAGAAACAAGTCTGGGGATATTGGATGAGTAGGCACTAGATGGGGATTTTATGTACAAGCCTTCTGGAATCCATTGATTACTCTGGCTTACACTGAGTGGCAGTACATATAGAGAGTTTTGCCTGTTTTAATAATAGTTATAAGCAAGCATAAGAAATGATGATCATTTGATGTTTATTGGCTTAAAACCAATCCTGCCTAATAGGATAATTTTTTACATGATGGAGAGAAGAAAGGTTATGGTCAAAGAACTGGATTAATCTTTGTGAGACTATTATTCTGAAGCATGCAATAATGATTAAAAATGATAATCTTAAAAAGCTGTTTTAAAATGTATAAAAAAAAATGAATATTACATTTTGCATTGTTACATAACTAACAAATCCACTTTTACAAGTAGATTCTAAGCCCTTTTCAGTTTATCATGGTTGTAAAGTGCTGGACTTGAGAGCTATAGATTTGTGGATCATAGCTCAACATGATTTTGGGGGAGGGGGGCATTAACCATTCATTTATTTATGACTTCTGGTGTCTCAAGCTTAGTTTTAATAATAGACTTATTTAAACTATGGCACTCCCTAGATAGAATTCAGAATGTTATACAGCTTTTCAATAAAACAATGATTATCAGCAAATAACCACATAGTATATATATAACTAATTTGCTTTGTTTTAAAAGTTATTATTGCTTTTATATACATTTTACTGCTAAGAAATAATGTTTTCCAGATGATAAATAAATGTGATACAAATAAAGTAATATCAGTACATTTACTGGATCTATTTCCAATAATAATATAGTTACAACAGTTAAGAGTTTGTCAACCATAACCATTAGTAGAATTATAAATGCCTAGTGATTAGCAGTAATAACCAATGGGTTTGAGAAATATTATGACTCCTACTAAACTCTGCTACTTTCAACTATATTGGTTTACTTTATTAATGATTATTTTCTATTAACAATTTTCTGATTCCAGTTTGTATGTATCTGATTATGTTCTTGTAAATAGGGAACAATGTGTGTTACTAACAGAGTAATTCTAGACTGTGAATTATTGTTCCGAGTATGAAAGTTAATTTGCCTTTCGAGTAGATATCAGTTTTTATGCAATTTTGTTTAATGTGTGTAAAGAGATTTGGATGGATATACATATGAATAATAAAAACATGTTTTATTACAGAATTATCCAAATCATTGGCATAAATTTTTATTCACTATCTTGTAATTTTTATTCACTATCTTAAAAAAATTCAATTTTTTTTTTAATGACCACCACATTCTTTCAAATGTTGGCCATTTTGTAATGAAATTCTAGAATATTGGTGTCATGAAAACAATGTTAATATTATAAACTAATATCATGAAAACAATGTTAATATTGTAAAATGGTGTCATGAAAACAATGTTAATATTGTAAAATGATGTCATGAAAACAATGTTAATATTGTAAAATGTCACAAAAACAATGTTAATATTGTAAAATGGTGTCATGAAAACAATGTTAAACCTTTTCCCGCCTCTTACGAGGTCTCTCGTCAACAGTTGACGTCACTGTAATTTCATTATTTTTAATGCTAGGATATTCGTTTGACAGTTATTGATTAGGTTTTTAAAAGTTCTGTAAGATGGTGCCCCCTTCCAAATTATTTTACAAGTAAAAAAATAAAAAAAAACACATTTAAAGCTAAACAAAGAAAGAACCTTGTCGGTGATTGGCTCTCAGCCGAAAAAGACATTCTGATTGGCTGGAAAGAACAAAGAAACCGCCTGATCAAAGAAAATAAAGAAAAACGCTGAGGTTTTCATTTCAAATATGATTTAAAGTATATTAAAAGTATATATTAAGAAATTACAAATCATTTTCAGAGAGTATACTAAAAAAACAAAATTATTTTCGAAAATATTGAAGATTTTAGTAAAAATATTTAAGATTTAGCAAAAAGAAATATTTACTTTTCTATAATGTAAAAAGCATTTACGTCACGAACTCTTTGTTTATATGATGGCTTTTATTTTGCCAAAATTGAATATTTTATAATAAATAAATAGCAATTTATTTTTGAAAAAACTTTCGTTCACTTTTATAACCTGACAATGTATTAATATACTTTTTATAAATGAATATAAAGTCAATATGATATTAAAGGTGAAAATATTTTGACAATTGACTTGTCTTCAGTTTGTGAGCTGGCCAATTAAAAGCTTTGATTTTTAGCTGACACAACCAATAATATAATTAGCAGTTAAAAGGTTAATATTGTAAAATGGTATCATGAAAACAATGTTAATATTGTAAAATGGTGTCATGAAAACAATGTTAATATTGTAAAATGTTGTCATGAAAACAATGTTAATATTGTAAAATGATGTCATGAAAACAATGTTAATATTGTAAAATGATGTGAATGTTAATATTGTAAAATGATATCATGAAAACAATGTTAATATTGTAAAATGATGTCATGAAAACAATGTTAATATTGTAAAATGATGTCACGAAAACAATGTTAATATTGTAAAATGATGTCATGAAAACAATGTTAATATTGTAAAATGATGTTATGAAAACAATATTGTAAAATGATGTCATGAAAACAATGTTAATATTGTAAAATGAAACAATGACATTCACATCAAGTAAAAACTATAGTATAATCCTGTAAAAAATTAATTCATTATGAATTAAAAGTATGACTTTTATGAGACAATACCTTAAAACGCAATTAAAATAAGCAGAAATATAATTACTGCACTTATCTAATTTTCATTCAGTATCCTTGCAAGACAGTCTTTACTGAATGAATAATATTTCTGTAGTGTAATTTTCACTACATCAATCTCATGCAAAGTAGGAACTGCTTTCTATCACTTAACACCACGAGAGGTGTAATCATAAACATGTGACCACAGACATGAAAAAGTTGTATGATCCCTAAGATGCACTTAACATTATTTTCATATGTCTTTGGTCATATGTTTATTATTACATTTCTCTCAAGGTGTTAAAAGTGATAGAAACTAGTTCCTATCTTGCATGAGAGTGGTGTAGTGAAAATTACACTAGAGAAATATTATTTATTAAGTGGATAATAAATTAAATGTTTCCCATAGAAAAGCATTTTATTATAATTGTTTTTTAAAGAGATTTTTAAGATATTTTGGGAAGACACTTTAGTTTGCTGACCAGGGTAAAGTTGTATGCAGTACATTGTCATGAATATAAAAAATGTCAGTGTTTTTAATGAATGTCCTAAAGAAAATAATTATAATATCACTGAAATAATAGGTAGCATCTGCATAACCATAATTCGATTATGATCTTTCGCCTCTTAATCTACTCTATATAAATAATTTTCTAATTACAAATAGAAAAATATTCTTCTTAAAATAAGACATTATTTATATAAATATCTTTTTTAAATAAAAATAAAAGAAAACTCATACAATTCAAAAAATAAAATAAAAAGTCTTTCATAACAAGATTATTATTCTTCCAGACTAAGAAGTATATAATGTGTTGATTCAATAGTATAACAACACTTTGGTTTAAACATTAACATATATGGGAATTTTTTTTATAAGACATTTGTTTCCTTAGTATCAAAAAATAATCATATTTTTTAGGAATACATCTTTAGAATGCGAACATATCTAATCCCCAACTGAGATTGCAATATCTATAGTATGTTATATTAATACATTCTTTATTAAGTTACCCAATTGAAGAGTGATAGATTGAGTGCCTTGGTGCAGTCAAAACAATAAGGAAATGCATGTATGTTTACACATACACATTTAATGTACTAAAATTATACATGCTATAAACTTATAAGAATTAACGTTTATATTAATATTAAAAGGTAATAATCAGGGTAGAAAATTAATAACGAAAGGAATGCAAAATTCCAAAACAATCAAATTGCATTAAAATATTAATAAATTTTAGATAGCACAAAAAAACTGATTAAGACTAATAATTATTTCTAAGACTGCAATCTTAAAATAAAAAAAATACGTTACATGAACTCCACAGAAGTGTTAAAAAGTGGATTGAGCTATGAGTCAAGAAAGAGGCCAGCATACAATGCTAGAGAATCTATACATAGAAAGAAATACCTGGACAGGCCCAATACCCAGTGACATGTCAGCTGAAGAAATATCTGGACAGGCCCAATACCCAGTGACATCTCAGCTGAGGATAACATGTGGGAACTACGAACATTTTAAAGGCTATCTCGTCTTAATTATAATTTTGTTAAGCCTTTAATCAGAACTGTAGAACTAAATAGTCATCTATTTATACGGTACTATAAGTTAAAAGGTTTATCAAATGTATATTTAGTGAATTGTTAATATTTAACCTTATTTTACTGCATTGAATACTTATACTAAAATTCTGCATTCTACTAGTATCTTTATTGATAGTTTTTGTTCTGATTCATGAATAAAAAATACTCTTAATTTTATCTGAGGTGTAAAATAATGGATGTGGTTTACTATAAAGGAATTCATAAGATGTTCGAGCACGAAAGTGATATAATTGAGACGTATTCTACGTATGCATCTTGAGTTCTAAAGTCCGTTACTTTACCATTGCTGTAAATTTACCTCACGTGGCACCTGAGGTGCCAAAAAAAAATTTAAAAACCTTTAAAAATATTGCAATACTTTTACAAATGTAATTGCTGATTGAATGTGATTCAAATGTTTTAATCAAAAATATATTCGATTTTTTTTTTCCATGTGTCAAAGCATCGGCCGGGAAACTAACCCGGGACAACTGCTTGTAAGGCAGCAGTGCTGACCACTCGGCCACCAACACTTGACATATATTCGATTTTTTAAATCAGGTTTTTTTTTCCTTTCAATATTTTGCTTTATAATTTAAAATGGATATTTTAATCTAATTTTTAATATTAAACAAATAAAATGTTAGCACAAATACCAAATATATAAAGTAAACAAATAATGTAAAAATATTGAATTTGAATTTGAGAAAATAAATATTTAAAAATAAAATACTGGTAAAATAATAAACATTTTTTTCTTTAAAAGCTTTTTCTTGCTTTGATAAAAAGATAATGCGAATTCTATCAAATATCTACTTCATCAGAATGAATAATCATATTTATAAGTATAAGCTATCTATAGGCTTCTGATTTCATTTTTAAAAATTTATATAAAAAAGATAATCGAATGTTTACTCGAAGTTCGTAAGAAGTTCGAGCACAAAAACTGACAGAACTAATCTATAATCTGCCACTCGACCGGACTACTAAAGCATACACATTTTATGTAAGTAACTTTATTTATTTAGCATTTGGATTCATTTAAAGAGCTTAACTATTTACAAAATATAATTAAGTATGATAGTTTTCCATGGCCAGTAACACTTAATTTAGAAAATAAATCAACTCCATATGGAAAATGGATTTCATCTTGATTAACTCCTGGTTAAAGAAAAATTATGAAAAGTTATAATGCATTAAATAAATGATTAAAAAAAATCTGTAGGGATTCTGATTAGGAGATAAATTCACTAGAGCTTTATTAAAGTCGCTATTCAGCAAATGCAGCTATAGATTCAGCAATCAATTTGTGGTTGACCACATCTATATGGACCATGACTGATAAATTTCATTTGTGATAGCAGATGATTGCAAGAAAGTCCTGAATCTGTTGATAAGAATTCAGTAATATTTAGGAAGATAAAATCTAGATGGCTTTACGTTTATATTGGTTATGGAAATAGGAATTTTTTTGAAACTTCACAAAAGTCTTACTTATATTTATTGTTTGGACCATTTCCATCATCTAATGTGAGTATTGAATATCTTTAGAAAAATTTAACTTTATTTAAGTATTCCAAATACATTTAACTGTTAGTAATAGTACATCAAACAGGTTAGTATATGCACAATGTTTCAAGAGGTATTATTATCCCCTCTTCTTCAGGTGTTGCTGGCCTGACCAGTGACAGTACTAGCATGGGAATAGAACCAGGATCTGTAGATTCTTGATTATTGAATTTTATGGTAACCCTGGCATCCTTCCAAAGGCAACAGTTAATAGAAATTTTATATACTTATATATGAGATTCCTCCTGATTTCTCCTCTTTTTCTTCTTAAGAGCAAAGTTTATTAATGGTTTCCATACATTATTTATAGTCATACTAGGTTGATTTATGGAATTGTTTGCCACTGTTAAATGAGCAGCTTCTTTAAAGTTTTTTTGTACCTTTTCCTCTCTATCCAATATTTTTGTATTCTCCCAATTGAACATATCTTCATTAGTACATACATGGTTTGCTACCTTAGACACCTGTTTTTTGCTCTTCTAATCATCTGTTTATGTTCTTGCAAGTATGTTTCAATGAAGTGACTGTTTTCACCAACATCTGTTCTTCCACATTCACATGGTATTTCATAGATGCAGTTTTTTTCTTTTCAGCATTTCAAGTTTAGGCTTTGTAGATGTTAGAATTCCTCATAGTCTTGTATGGCTCTGGAAGGCTGTTCTGATGTTATACTGATTGCAGATTTTCCTTAATTTGTCTGCTATTTTTGGTATATATGGATACACTACAGTACCAATAATTGTTTTCTTTTTGATTATTTTTTTTATTGTATATTTAATGTTTTCTTAATAACAGATCATGGATAACTATTTTTATATGAGTTTGTTCTATAGAGATATTTTCTTTTTACAAATTTCTGAACAAACTTCTTTTGCTCTGTTCCATAGTGTTAATATAACTCCATGTTTTGTGTTTTTGGTGTGATTGGATGTATAGGCTAATATGTTTCTGTATGTGTAGGGTTTTGATAAATTGTAGTTTTGATTTTGCAATGAGGAAGTCTTGCCACAAGAACATCTAAGAATGCCAATGTTTGTTCTTGTTCTGATTATATTTCTGAATTTAATCCAAGGTGATATATTGTTGATGTGTTTCCAGAAAGAATGTAATAATGCTTTACCATGCGGCCATACAATAAATGTATCATCCATACAGCAAATCCAAACTTTAGGTGGATATGGAGTAGTTTTTATGGCTGTGATTTTAAGTTCTTCCATGTAAATATTGCTAATCATGGGTGCCAATGGTGAGCCTATAGCCATTACTTGATATTCCTGGAAGAATTCTGTATTATATTGAAAGTAGGTTTTTTTATGCAGAATGTAGAAAATCATTTAACTTGCTTATGTAAATCTAAATTTGAAGGGATAATTCCTAAGATTTGCAACTAAAACATTCCAAAAAGCTGAGAAAATTACTCAGAGAGCAAGTGAAGTTCTGTTAAAAAAAGAATTAATGCTCAATGGTTTTCTAGGTAGCAAATCTTGCATTTTATTAATAATGTATAATGTTTTCTAAAAACTACTGATGAAGATTTCGTGAGAGATTCTCAAGCAGTCAAAAAATCATATTCTACGTTATATGAAAAATAAAAGAATGTGAAAAGAAGAAACATGCTAACCTACATGGGCATATCAAAAATCATAATGTATCCAGTAGGTACCAGCTTCATCTGTTAAAAAATCTCAATTCTAAATATCTAACATACTGAAATTTCTGTTCTTGAAAGAGGATTAAACTTTCCCATAACACTGTTGAATATCCCTTTACTAGATATAATGGCAGCCACCGAGGAAGTTACTCTAAAGAATTGTCTTTAGAAGAAGCAGCAGAATTATGCTGGAGAATAAAAAGAACACTTGACAAGCAACAAAAATTGAAGTCAAACATATCCTATGGTGAGAGGAAAGCAATTAAATCTCTCAAAGTAGATAAATCAATATAACTGTTGGAATGGTGCAACTGATTACAATAAAATACAAGAATTTCTCACATTAGATCTCTACAGAAAAGGTGGCAAAAAATTTGATACCATATACAGAAACAAAGTTACAAGCATTACTCAGAAAGCATTGCAAGTACTTCAGTGATTCAGAAAAAAAGGAAAATAATATCATATTTTAGCAAAATTTCTCATCTTTATGGTCTACCTAAAATCCATAAGGATCATATTACATTAAGACCTATTGTTAGTTCAAGGTTTCTTCTTAAAGTTCTTAATCCTTTGACATACAAGACCCAGTTCTTTGTCAGGATTCTAGTTACTTTGTAGAATTTATCAAGAATACGAAAATTGATAGAACTGACTTGCTTGTAAGCTTTGGTGTGGAAAGTTTATTCACAAATGAATCATGTGAAGAAGCATTGTCTATTGTAAGGAAAATATTAAATGGTGACAATGGCTTACAAACCAGACCAACTCTTCCAATTGATAGTATAATTGAACTATTAACATTCTGCCTAAAAACAACATACATTCAATATAATACAGAATTCTTTCAACAAAATCAAAGAAGGGATATGAACTCACCACTGTCACCCCTGATTAGCAATATTTACATGGAATAACTTGAAACCATAGCCATAAAAACTACTTCATATCAATCTAAAGTTTGGTTTCACTATGTGGGTGATACCTTTGTTTATGGACACATAGTGAAGCACTATTACAAACTTTAAGGAAACACATCAACAACATATCTCTTTTGATTAAATTCACAATAGAATCAGAACAAGAACAAAAATTGGCATTCTTAGATATTCTTGTGACAAGACTTGCTCATGGCAAAATCAAAATTACAGTTTACCAAAACAATATACATACAGGAAAATACTTAGCCTATGCATCCAATCACACCAGAAACCCAAAACATGGTGTTATATTATCACTATGGAACAGAGCAGAATAATTTTGTTCAGAAACTAGTGATTTGAAAAAAGAAAAGATCTATATAGAACAAAGTCTTATAAAAAATGGTTATCCATAAGCTATATTGAAAAAAAACCTTAAATATACAACAAAAAGAACCATCAAAAGAAAAAAACAATTATTGGCACTGTAGTGTATCCATACATACCAAAAATAGCAGATAAATTAAGGGAAATTTGCAGTCAGTATAACATAAGAACATCATTCCAGAGCCATACCACAGTAAGAGGACTTCTAACATCTACAAAGCCTAAACTTGAAATGCTGAAAAGGAAAACTGCATCTGTGAAATACCATGTGGATGTAGAAGAACATATATTGGTGAGACCAGTCATCCCATTGAAAAGTGCTTGTAAGAACACAAACTGATGACTAGATGAGAGACAACAGTTATGTCTAATATAGCAGACCATGTATGTATCAATGATCATATGTTCAATTGGGAATATACAAAAATTTTGGATAGAGAATAAAAGGTTATAAAAAAGAAAATTTAAAGAAGCTGTTCACATGACAATGGCAAACAATACCATAATCCAACCTAGTGTGACTATAGATATTGTATGGAAACCATTAATCAACCTTGCTCTTAAAAAGAAAAAGTGGAGAAATCAGGAGGAACCTCATAGGTAAATATATAAAATTTCTACTGATTGTTGCCTTTGTAATGATGGCTCAGTTGGTTAGAGCATTGCCTTAAAATTTAATATTCAAGAATCTAATGGTCCAGGTTCGAATCCCATACTAGTACTGTCACAGGTCAGGTCAGCAACACTTGAAGAGGAGGGGAGAATACCTCTTAAAACATTGAGAATATACTAATCTGTTTGATGTACTATTAATAACAGTTGAAAGTAGTTGGAATATTTAAATAAAGTTAGAAAAGACATTAAATACTCATATTGGATGATGAAAATAGTCCAAGCAATAAACTAAAACATCATCATCATAAACATTTCAGGAAAACACTCATAAAAGTCTATTTTTAAGTCACAATTCTTCATTTGTAGATTCTTAGATGAACATCCAGAATAGTAATCTTGATAGGGGTAAGTATAGATGGCAAACAATTCAAAGTCCTACTGGAATCACAAACATCATTATACAAAAACAAATGTATAATTAGTTTGTCTGCTAAAAAAGACACATTATTAGCTGAAAGAATCTCTTTTTATTCCTCTTAGAATCTTTAAAGGCTGATTATCATTTCATATATTTTTATCATTGTAACTGTTACTGTCAAATGAATGGGTTGATCATGGCCATATACCAGACATAGAGGTGAGTTTATTAGGATTTTATCTCTGAATTTAATACCCAGAAAACAAGTTGGTATTTGTTCTCAGTTATCTGATAGGTCTTACCTGAGTCATCAATTATTTTTGTGTGAATTTTTATAGGGATTTATGAAATTTTTTATATTTATGATCATTGTAGACAAAAACAAATAATGTTTGTCACATTTTGAAAGCTGTAAAATCATTGGTTATTAGTGACTGCAGAACAAAATATTAAAAATACTAATGATTCAAGGATAACCATCAATGATAGCTTTTTATTTAGCTATCTCAAACTACAGATTATTTTCATATGTAGAATAATTGCAGGATTGGACAAAGAACAGACCAATATTTAATTGAATTTTCAGATATTGTAAATTTAAGAGAATCGATGAAAAGTCATTTGATTAAAAAAGTGGAACCTGCATTTTATTATTAATACACAAATATAAACAACATAAATAGAGTGGTATTTATTTTAAAAACAAGGAGAAAACAGTATTTTTTTAAAACTGTCTTCATATGTTTTAATGCTAGAATTGAAAAGCTATTGAATGATTAACCATTTCATATTTTAATGTTATTTACACATTATATCCTAGTTACAGTTTGAGTTATAGTTAAACATTTTATTTCAGTATTAAAACCTTTAATGTACATTATGAATCAATAATTTGTATATAAATTTACAAATGCAAAATATTATAAAAATCATATTTGAATTTTGCAGGGGGGGGGGATAAATGCACATCTAAAACATTTTTTATTGAATGATTAAAGCAACACCAAAAAAAAAAAAAATAACAAAATTTTGATTAATTCTACTTTATTTCTAAATCCCAAACCAATTATTGCTAAATCATCATAAAACTGTGAAATTCGGCTCTAAAATTTAAAATTGCATTGATAATTATTCAAATATTACAAAAGTTTTGTATTGGAGTATTTATCAGAGCATTACTGATTAGAGATGCTTTTTACTATTACTGGAAATTTCTTAAGCCCCTTAAATCAATACATTTTTTATTGGTTTATGATCTGGTGGAACTTTTGAAAATGTTCATCTTTTATCTCTGTATAAAATCTTTATTTTATACTAAAGCTCAGTTAATTGGGCTTGATTTATTTTGAATTTCATTTTGCAAATAAAATATATTCTAAAAAATTATATTTGAACTTTGCAAATATTGAAAAAAATAATTATAAATAAGGACAGAGGATGCAATATATTTCTTAAAGATGTTAAAGTAAACAATCTTGAACAAACAAACATTCTTTTTTATGTTAATTCTTTATATAAATAAACAAATGTAGATTTGAGATAAATCTATTAAATAATTATTACAATATTTAAAAGTGTTCAGACACTATACCAGTTCCAACAGATAAACTGTAAGCATAATCAAACCTTGCCATTACTTTCTTTGTTATCTATGACAGCCAAGTTTATTTTCTATTTGTAACAATAAAATATATATGAATAAAATAAAAGTGTAGATGTGTGATGTTTTATTTTAAGAATTATCAGAAATTTTTAATATACAAATAAAAAATATTTTTATTCCACAAATTTTGCATGAAACAAGATGAAATGAAAAGAATATTTTGGAGGAGTAATTTGTTCTAGTTAACAATAGAGTAAAGATGTCAGATCTTAGCTAACTGTATCTTCAGATTTCTTTATAATTGATAAATTAATAAAATCAGCCTTACAAAAACTGCATAAAAAACTCTATGTAAATATTAGTTACTATAACAGTAAAAACAGGGGTTTAAAACTTACAAACTGCCATGCTGTTGCTCAAGTAAACAAGGCATGAAAAAAATAAAAATAATAATTGTTGGAAATTTAACTTTGAGTTTTTAAAATAAAACTTAGAGTCAAAGAAAGTAGAAGTGCAATTATCAAAATATTTATTTTTTTAATTATTTTTATATAAATATTTTATAGTAATAAATATTTAAATTAACTACAGAAAATATTTATTTATTTCTTTGTCAAAGGATTTGCAAATAGTCTTGCAACTGTTTTCTCAAAAAATCCGCCAATCAGTGCTTTTGTTGGATTATATGTGGTCATCTTGTCAATCAATCATTATCAACCTACTTCAGGATGATGGCCTCTCCAAGTTCAATCCATCTCCACTGATTTCTAGCCTCTCTTTTTCACACCACCCCTGCGCACATTATTTCATCAATCCATTTTACATGTATCTTTCTGGGTCTTTTATAATCTCTTGAAATCCAGTTTAAGATTTCACTTGTCCATTTTAAGATTTCAATTGTCCATCTACTATCATATTTTCTAGACATATGCCCACCTTAACTCTACTTCAGCATTTTAATTCTTTCAATGATGTCAGTTACATTGTTTGTTCTCTTACCTATGTATTGCATTTTCACTCTTCTTGTAACTCCTAACATGCATCTCTCCATACTTTTTTGAGTGGACTGACATCTGTTTATTTCTCTTCTATTAAGTGTCAAGTCTCAGATCCATAAGTAGGAAAAGGTAAAACACATTTATTAAAAAAGAACCTTTCTTTTCAAACACATAGACAAATTTCCTTTCAATATTAAGTTATTTCTACCAAAAGCACTCCAAAAAAATTTAATTATATGATTAATTTCATCCATTATGTTTCCATCTGTAGTAATAAACTCACCAAGGTATTTGTAATTGTTAACTTCTTCTAACTCATCATAATCAATCTTTATTTTCATCTTTTGAGAAAATCCATTAGACTTTTTAATATTTACCTTTAGTGCTACTTTATTACTTTCATCTGATAACTTTGGCAACATTTCCTGAAGCTCTGAAGCATTATTTGCAAAACAATTACATTATCTTCAAAATCTTTTTTTTTTCAATAATCTCCATTTACTTTTGCTCCTTTAGCTTTCCACTTTAATCCACAAAATATTTTTTGCAGCACTACTATAAAAAGTTTTGGAGATATAAAATCATCCAGTCTTACACCCTTTTAATGTTAACTTTCATAGTAACATTATACAATCTCATTTTTGTTGTTGCATTTTTTATAATGATTCTTCAGAATGTGACAATATTCTGGATTTATACCTTGATGACCCAATGCTTTAATCACTGAAGAAATGCTTATAGAATCAAATCCCTTATTATAATATACAAATCCAAAGCATAATGGCAATCCATATTTTTTGGTCTTTTTTATAACTTCTCTCAATACTTGGATATGATATACTGTACTAAAATCACTTTCAAATCCAGTTTATTCTTTTGGTTATTATTCTCTGTAGATGAGTTGTAATTATCTTGGTAAAAATTTTGTATAACACTGATAAAAGACTGATAGGTCTCCAATTTCTAATATTGTCTTTATTACCTTTTTAAAATATTAATTAATACTGCATTCTTCCAATTGTCTGATACATCTTTATTAATTAGACATTTGGTATATAACTTTATATATCAATTATAATTCCATCATCACGGAATGATAAATTAAATTATAAATTTAATTGCACGTCTCATTTCTTTATTTAAAATTCTGGGCAATTCAAAAGATGTAATAAATATAGGAGGTATTTTTTTTTGTTCTTTATTGAAATATAATTTTTTTATAGAACTCTTACCCTATTCATGACATCTCTTTTTTTAGTAATAATTCTATCTTTTTTTTTCTTATTGCAGATATAAGTTTCCTACCAATACCAAAATGTTGTTTTACACTCTTGAGACTTTTATTTTTCTTCTACAGTTTTTCTTGCTAGTTCACAATTATACTTTCTTATATCATTATCAACTTTTTTTCACATCATTTTACAAAAGTTGAGATATTCAATCCTTCTTAATACATCATTTTTACATATCTTCATATTCCTTCTTTTCTTCATAAATTCTCTAGTATCAGTAGAGATTTTATTAGTCGATTACTTCTTTTTCTACCAGTGATTTTTGTTGCAGTGCTTAAAAGTGTATCAGTTATTTTTCTATTAAATTCATTCAAATCTTAATCATGTTCAAAATCTATTAATACTTGAAAACGATTTGCAAGCTCTAATTTAAATTCAGTAGAATGTTTCTGACGATTAGGAATATCAATTGTAAATATTATTTTTTAAAGTAATTTTTGTCTCTCTAGTTTGGCATTAATTTATTAAGGACATTACAATCTTGAAATATGTATTTTTTGTTAGTCAAAATATAATCTAATTCTGCTGTTATCTTCATTCAAATACATCCATATCCATTTCCTTTTAACATTTTTCTCAAAAAAAGATTATAATATAAAGTTTTTCTTTTTCTGCAAACTCCACAAGTCTATGTACTATCCCATTTTTATTACCATAACCAAATTTACCTACAACACTTTTATCTTTCATTTGTTACCAATTCTAGCATTAAAGTCTCCCATAACAATTTTAACATTATTTACTCTGGTGAAAAACCTTTTGTATATCCATAAAACAACTTTCTACTACTTCATCACTATGAGAACTTGTTGGGGCATAATCTTGAATTATTTGATTTTGGTATCTGCTGTTAAGTTGAATAACTAATCTTGCATCTCTGTCCGACACCCCATCAATCTCCACAATGCTGTTCTTCCACTTTTTATTTATAATGAATCCTACTTCACTTGTACTTCCAATATTTGTGCCTTTATAGTAGAATACATGTTCACTTTTAAAACCAATTTCTCTTCATCTTTTTTTCTAACTTCACAAAGTCCAATAATGTCCCATTTAATATGAGACAGTTCTTCAATTTCTTGTAATCCTCCATCACTTGAAAGTGATCTGAAGTTGTAAGTACTTAAGTAAAAAAATCATCACTAAATAGCAGCCTGGGTCTATAACCAGGGGATTCTTAGCACCCTTTACCTTCAGCCACTAATCCCTGCCTTGGCTATTGGCTTTACAACCTCCTAGGAATGATTTTTTTGACGGTCCTAATTGTATTCATCTATTAAAATTAATTTTTTTATTCATAAACATTCATTCATTCTGTCTTATCAGACAACTGAGAAGAAAGTCCGTGGCATTTCTGGATTTTAAACACAAAGGTAAAAAGCCTATATATTTACCACACTAGGTAATGTGTGTTGGTGAGCAGCCCATCTATGTTCAAATATTATATGAATAATCATATAGTAACAACAGCTGTTATAGCTAGAATGTATGGAGTAGACATTAGAAATTTGCCCTGTTCAGTTCCTGTAAGGTCTCCAAGAGGAATCAAAAGGTTGTCTTTTACTTAACAGCAAACTGCTTTCTGCAGTTTATTTGAAGTACTTCTACATATAATACTGACATCTTCAGACTTTTTTGAGCTAATAAATCAATAGTTATTTTATTTCCAGTTTATATCTTCAAACAATTGCACGACTAGCATAATAACACTATTGAAAGCTTTACAAGAGTCAAAAAAAAACCAAAAGTGATATAGTACTATCAAATATTTTATAAGAGCATGCAGACTGAGAATTGTTTATTTAAATTGCTATGAATAGGCATGAATTTATGTATTCGGTGGGAGAAAACATGTGTTATGAATTAATGTGGAAATGGAGATAGAAGCATTCAAATTATAAAATAGTATAATTGATAGTATGTTTTGGATAACTAAAGAATTCCACTTTGTGGCTGCAATGTGTTCTTAATAGATTTAAAGGAAGAAGCAATCATCAATTTTTGAGATGTAAGATACGTGTAATATAACACTAAAGAAATATGTATTATTAGAATGACCACATAAATAATTCATATTTCTAATCTTTAGAAATATTCCTGTGAATTTACATTGAAACTATGTTGATAGGATTGCAAGATGGATTAGATTTGAGTGAGATCAAGATATCTGGTATTCTACATTAATCTATGACTTTCCTGTCAAATTTTCAACTTAGCCAAACCAAATTTTATAAAATGAAGAAATATAAAGATGTTTAAAAGTGATCATTTTAAAATTGAAAAATCTGGAATTGTATAATATAATCTGAAAAATAAAATATGATATGAGGAAATATAACTATGAATTGGCAGGTAAACTATAAAAGAATAATATACAACAACATTTAGTATTGGAAAGCTAGTTGTGATAATATAAAGAAAAATAGAATTACTATTAAAAAATAGGTTTGCCATCATGAAATGTGGGAAAGATTTTACAAATAACTATAAAACAATTAAAAAACCCATATGGTTTTATTGCTTGGGAGTTCATAAGAAGATTGAGCACCAGACCTGAGAGAACCAAAATTGATCCTGGAATCTCCCAACCCAAGTTGAATGCACTACCACATGCATCAAACTACATGGGGTTATAAAACAATAATAAGAAAATGGATTTTACAATTATGACATCTAACATTTTAAAAAAGAGGCAAGGTATAAAAACATTCTGACAGACACTTATGTCATTGTTAATCTTTTTAATATTACCCATGAATCTAATTGCTATCATACATTTTCACAAAGTTCTCCTGAAATTGATACTATTCTGGGTATGCTTTGGTGTTATTGGTCATTGTGGAAATTCTTATAAAATCTAATACTTTTTATACTCTTTAAGGATAATTCAAAATGGCAATCCATAGTTGATTATTTTTGTCTATTTCTTCTCTAAATGTTTGGAACGACCTACTGTACTAAAATCACTTTTAAATCCAATGTTCTCATTTAATTTTATTTTAATATTTTTTGAAAAAATAATTTTGTAAGATCTTAGTAAAAATATTGCTTAGAATTGATAGTTGCTGATATCTTTATCATCTTTTAAAAATATTAATACCACAACTACAATCTACCAATAATTCAATATTATATTTAAAAAAATCATTAAATACTTACATTAAACAATATCGACAAAATAGCTCTCCACTTAAACCAATAAGACATCACATGATTTACAAATTTTCACATAATTTTTGTTATACATTTTTCTGTTAGAATTTTACTGATTTCTAAAGCTTACACTAGATGACATAACCGTAATGAAATTGAAAGAAAATTGATAATAAATTTTTAGTTTGTCCCGTATTGTTTAAGTTAGGTATTTGGTGATTTGTTGCTACTATTGATATTACTGGCCAGGATAATAAGATGCTTATAGCTAATGAAGAACTGAAGGTAGTAGAGTATATATTGATTTGAAAACTATATAGCTGTTCAAATAGATTTGCTTGAGTTCAAAATCTTAGACTGATTTAAATTTCAAGTTTGAAGCTTGGAAATTAAAGTGGAGTTAAAAATGCTTGTTGATATATATATATATATTCCTTTCCATTTCAGATCTTAGTAATAAACTGGTTTGAGGATGAGGATTCAAACATAAGCCAAAGATAAGGATTTTCTAGGCATCTGGTAATCACTAATTGCTGAAGCTTATATTGGATGACAGTAAAGTGGGTAGCTGTTTTGTTTTAATCTGGTATATCTATATGATAAATTTGAAATTAACTCCTTCAGTCACTGGAAAAGTTTATATATATATATATATATATATATATATAAACTTTTCCATATATATATATATATATATATATATATATATGTTGATACAAAGATTTTTACAGGTTGCATATATAAAAGACATATTTTGCAGGTTCATCCGTGTTAAAAAATTTAAATATTGATATACCAACGTTTTGACTTGATCACCCAAGTCATCTACCTTTTATCACCCAGTGGATGACTTGTGTGATCAAGTCAAAACATCGGTATACCAATATTTAAATTTTTTAACACAGATGAACCAGCAAAATATGTCTTTTATATATATATTTAAAAAGAGCAGAAAGGATGCTGGAATTATTAAAACAGGAAGTGGTATAATTGCAGGTACAGTGATGTCTTTGAGAATTCTGTTTACATGATTATCATGAAAAAACCATAGCATCTAATCTAATACCATTCTGAGATTTGGAAAAACAAACATTACACTTCAATAAGCCAGAGATATAATATAAATATCTATATGATCCCTCAACTTAATTATTAAGTTATCACCCCCCTTTTTTTATAAACAGAAAATTGTATATAGGGTAGCAATATTGATATTATTAATAATAAAAAAAGCTTACCCATGAACACCAGTGGTTGTGCATGTATGCCACCATTTTCACATGGGAGGGGACAGGTAAACTGTATTGAAATTGTGCTTTCATTTTTAGATCAACGCATCAACATTTATCAGACAAACTTGACTTACCTTGAGCTTTTGCATTTTAACTAAGAATGGCTAGATATCCATTTACCAACCAATTTCAGGTGGTACTGTTGATTGACTATTTTTTTTATAGATATTTTAAAATATCTTGGAAAATAATCATACAAAAAGAATATAATTGAATAGCTTTGTTGTTTGAGAGTTCATAAGAAATTCAAGTAACAGAAGTAACAGAGCTGGGTTCAATCCATGGACCTGAAGTTCCAGAGTCTGCATCTCTACTACAGCACAAAACTAAATTAGGCAAATTATCAAAAAGTTAGAGTTCTTAGGACATTTGAGCACCAGATGTGACAGAGCTTCAGAATTCCCCATTCTACCATTTCACTAAATCTCCTAGAACCTTACATATATGAAAAAAGTTTAGGATTTATTCAAATTTGAATCCTAGTTCTGGAAAGATAAATGCAATAGGAACTATCTCATGAGGATTTTACTACTATTAATAGACTCATATAGTTGAAATATTTATATCTGCATGAAATAAAAACCTTCAGTGACTATTCTACTATGATGTGAAAGTCATAAAGATCTACCTATATTGTTCTTAGGTAGTTGCCAAGGCAACAAGATTGGCAGATAATCCTTAGAACATAACGCAATTTAAAACCTGGGGAGAATTACAGAGACATCTTAAGGTTTCTCAATCTTGTAATCATCATAATTAATTTTATTAATGCAATTTAATTTTAAAATGTAAATGAGTGGAAAATGTTATACTTAAAATTGTTTAATGTAAAATTTATTCCATTAAATATTTAAACTTTCCAATATCTATTATTCAGCACTATTAAAATTTAACGAAAAAAAGATTATTATTTTTTTTTTTAACATTTGGAGGAGGAAAAAATAGATAAATTTATATTTAAATATGACAATTTGTTACTTATTTATTTAAAAATGTATTTTAAAATTTAAAGTAAGTAAATAGACAAATTATTTTTAAGAGCATTTAAAAACTGTTTTTAAAATGAAGGTAAATAGCTTTTATTGTGTTTTTAAAAAAGATATTTTAATTGAAACACAAGCAATATATATATATATACACACACATGCACTTACAATATTTTATGTGCTACGTTTGTATGAATGAGATTATTGTCCATTGCTTAGCCCCAAATCCATTGAGTTGTTAAGAGATGTCTTTGTAAATGAAATTCCAGCACCTCCCATCGCATGAAATAAAATTTGTAAATTAAAACAAATTTTATAATTTAAAAAATACAATTATCTACACTTTTATCTTTTTATTTACATATTAATTCTCCTGTCCTTAGTAACCACAAAAGAATTTCTAGGAATATTTTCTCTATTTAGGAGATAATTGAATATGGTTCTGCAAATTGGTGGCCAGGCTTGTCTCTAGAGCAACTCTTATTAACTTCCTAATAGAATTCCCAAATAATTTTCATCTGATATATATATATATAAAATCTTACATAAGTAATGATCCTTCTAGTTTATCCATTTTTACAATTTATGTGGCTTTCTGGAGCTTATTAAAAATATAATAAGTTGATATGTCAATTAGTTTGTTAAAAATAGTTTTTGTTTGTCTCAAAATCCATTAGCTACTTTTTGTTTAATTCAGAATTTCTCATGCATAACTTATTTACTTTTTATTAACAGCTACATCTGTTCTATTACATTATTATTTAATTTTTTATGTCTTATTGTTCCAATGTTAATAACTGATTTGCATTGAATATACTATACTTTATTATACACATATTACACAGTCCATCATTTTAAATTTTCATACTTATGTTGTTATTTGATAAATTTTTAGAAGCCATTAGCATGGATTTGCATTTTATTTAAATGCTGAAATGTGATGTTACTGTCAACAGAGTGACATTAAATATAATATCAGTATAAAAAAAATTTGATGTTTTTTTTTTAAAAATTATGTTTTTACTATTTTTGTTTTTCTTGAATTTGAACTATCTGCAATAAAAAAACAATAATTTATGGATATATTTTGGTAATTATATGGATTTGAACCTAGACTTTCAAGCTTCCATTTGTCATACACTCCAACTTATTAATACACCCAACCACATACATGCGAAAGAGATAAATGATCTCAAATATATGTATTTCATGCTGAACCAGCACTCATCACTTGGTTTGGATTATTATCTCCCACACATATATAATATGGACAAACTAAAGAGTACTGGTTTATCATGAATTACAGATATTGGACATCATTTATCCTTTTGCATGTGTGTGGTTGTGTCTATCAGTTGTATAAAATGCAGTGGATGACTAACAGGACCTTGAAAGTTTGGGTTTAAATCCCCTCTAATTACATTGAGCTTTAATATATATATACTATACTTATATTTAAATATTATATATTTGGGTAATATTATGGACCAATAATAAGTTTTTAGCTAGATACCTCCCATGATAATCCAAATTCAAGGAAAAACAGATTAATAAAGCATATAAAAATAATATCAATAATAAAAAAAGCTAATATTGGTTTGTATTAAAGAAAAAAAAATCAGTTATAAAAAAAGTTTTAAGGCAGTGCTGGAATCAATCCCAGAATTCCTTATTTCAGAGTTCTAGCACTCTCACCATTTATCTATGTCAAAACATTCTACTGGTATTTTAAAAATGTGACTAATAAATGGAATCACCTACTATAAGATCTATTATACAATATACTGCAGAATTACCATAATTATTATGAGACAATATTTTTAAATAAATTTATTTTTAAATAAATTATTAATAGTAATGTATCATTTTTTATGTAAATTAGGATAATTAAAGAAATATGGTTAGGAAATCTAAATATTTTCATTTGCATATAAATTTTGTTAACCATTTCAATTTTCTCCTCAAAGCAATTCTTATCAGTATCAATCCATCACTATTAAAGGAAATGCTAACTTTTTTTTAAAGTATCAATAATTTTATGCATAATTTATTCATAATATTTTAATTTCAAAAAAATTCTATACATGTCAAGATATCTGAAAATTTGGCAACTTCAGTCACTTTTAAAACTCACCTTGATTGATTTTTATTATCTCTTAGCAGTCTCTAACTTTATTAAAAATAGAACATTACATTTTTGAAAAATGCAAATTAAGGGGAAGATGATTACAAGCTGTTTGCTAACAAGTAATCAGTGACTGTCTGTTAAAATATATTGCAATATTTTAAAAATTATTTAAAAAGTTTAAACTTTTAAAGCATAAATTGATAGATTTATCAGATATTGATATTTATTCATTCATATTTTAAAAATATATGTCCAATAAAAAAGATTTTGTTTGTTTCTGAAATAAAAATCTAATTTTGCTTGATAGTTGAATAATGAAATAGTGCCCTTGTTTGATCATAATATAATTGTAACTGTATTTAAAGAATCCAGCTGTGATTTTTTAGAATTTATTTTGTTTCTAAACAAACATATCTATCAAATGAAATCAAATTTATTATATTCTGATAAATAATAATAAATTTCTTGTTAAATTTAACATTTAATCGTCTAATGAAAACAATTAAAATTGTCACACTGCTAGTGTAGTGTGGAAGTATTAACCTTTTAACCGCTAATTTTATCATTGGTTGTATCAGATAAAAATCAAATCTTTTAATTGGCCAACTCACAAACTGAAGACAAAGCCTATTGTTAAAACATATTCGCCTATAATATTAAATTCAACTCAGATACGTTTATAAAAAGTATATTATTAATTTTTCAGGTTATGAAGAGAACGAAAGTTCTTTCAAAAATAAATTGCTATTTATTTATTCTAAAATATTCAATATCGGCAACATAAAAGCTATAATATAAACAAAAAGATCGACTTTTACGTTATAGAAAAGTAAATATTTCTTTTTACTACATCTTCAATATTTTTACTTAAATCTTCAATATTTTTCGAAAATAATTTTGTTTTTTTATTATTCTCTCTGAAATAATTTTAATTTCTCAAAATATTCTTTTATAATAATATTAAATCGTATTCGAAATGAAAATCTCAGCGTTTTTCTTTATTTTCTTTGATCAGGCAGTTTCTTTGTTCTTTCCAGCCAATCAGAATGTCTTTTTCGGCTGAGAGCATGCTAAGAACCAATCACAAATAATGTTCCTTCTTTGTTTAGGTTTTAATGCGTTTTTTTTCTATTTTTTACTTGTAAAATAAATCGGAAGATGGCACCATCTTACAGAGCTTTTAAAAACGAATTCAATACGTGTTTAACGAATATTTTCGTATAAAAACTGGCTGAGTTAGAGTGATGTCAGATGTCGACGAGGAGCCTCGTAAGAGGCGGGCAAAGAGTTAATTATTGCAATGACATAGTGGTCAGTGTACTCAGTTTGATGCAATGTTAGAGGATATAGGGTGTAATATATTTTGAGCAATTGTCACACGACTAAGTACAAAAGTAATCCTATTATATTCAAATAGAAAAATAGTTACAATTAGATTTTCTAACAATGGTATGATTCAGAAGTTTGAAAATTTCTATTTTTATATAAATTTTATTGTTTATTGCAATGGCATGGCCCCACTATTTATGAAGTGTTTCTGTGCTCTGCACAACATGTGCACCCACATGCATTGCTCTGCTTGCCTTCCATTTTTGAAGTGCAAGTTTAGAATCAAGTTTAAAAATAAATAATCAATGTCTTTATTGCTTGGGAGTTCATAAGAAGTTTGAATGCTTGAAGTACCAGAACTTAAACACACCACTTTGCCAAACTACTTTAGACCGATTATTTTCTCTTCAACTTAGGAATCACATCCATTATCATTCTTGGTCTATAGAAAAAGTGTAGTTGTGTCAGATTCTGGTTTTCTTTTAATTATACTGTTTGAAAATAAAGTTAACAAATAAATAAAATCAACATGTCATCAGTATTCTAAACACTAAAAATGCATCTCATCACATTCTATATCATATATGCTATTCATTTGTATAATGGACAACAAATTGCTATTTCTATTTATATTTTTAAATTAACACTAGTAAAAAAAGCCATTGATCAGCTTCCTATTTTTTATAAAACTCTGCTTATTCATTATTTATTACTATTTATTATAACTATACTCAGTGTACTGACTAATATACTCAATTATGCATTCAATATTTTGTAATAAAGCTTGTGAAATGTGTTTAATGTAATGAAAATTCAAACATATTGTAATTTATGAGTAGTAATGTTGATGCTTGGCATGGCTCATGAAGGATATTCTTTTGAAGCTAGTGCTGTGAGTCTTGAATTGTCATAGCTCCAAATTCAGAATTTGGCTATTATATAACATCTCATATTTTTAGTTAAATAATGAGTTAATAAATGGTGCTTAAAATGCATTTTTTCACACTATTATTTAAATGATAAGCTATTTATAACATTAACATGTTCCATTATAGTTACAGCCATGCTATATAATTTTTGGTAACTTTGGGCATTATCTTAGATTACTGCCCATAGTTTTATTTTACAACAAACATCAGTTGGAAAAAAATCTGAAGATGTTAGCATTAGATGGATGGACCTTTAGGAAATTACAAATATAATTTGCATATCAAAGAAATTAAACTTGCCATATTTTAATCTCAATAAAAGTGACAATTTCTGATTGGTGGAATGTTTGATCTCATGCAAAATTTTAAATTTTTCATTTTTGAAAAGTAAAATTGTAATTTTCACTAATTTGTTTACATATTAAAATTTATTTATGCAATATTTTTATAAAATGCTAATTTTAAACAAAAAAATCTACATATCTACAATTAGATTTTATATAAAAAGATTTATTTTTAAGAAGTCAAATCATAAAAAGTTCATTATGATAAAGCAGTTTTTATTGTATAACAAGAATGGCCTTTTGTCAATACTAGTAAATAAATTTTTTAAAAAATTAGAACAATAAGTTTAATGTTTTTAAAACATATTTGCTTTCTTTAATAGTAACTAATCTTACATTTCTTTTCTACTAACTTTTTAAATAGTTAAAATTACAACCAATAATGTCAAGCACCATGGTTAAAGTTACATCTCTATTTAGTATTTTATTTTCCTATTTTACAAAGTTCAAATATTAACTTTTTGAATGTCTGTTATTTGCAAACTTACTTTTGTAATAAATAATGTAAAGATTATTAATATATGATAGTCATCATCATCATCAACCATTATCAGTCCATTGCAGGATGAAGATCTCTCCAAGTTTAATCCATCTTCTCTGATCTTTAGCTTCTCTTCTCCACATCATTCCTGCACACTTTCTTATTTCATCCATCCATCTCACATGTGGTCTCTTTCTGGGTCTTTTACAATCTCTTGGAATCCAGTAAAAAGTTATAATTGTAAAAATAAAATGTCCAAATATGGAGTTTTCACTAGGATTTTTTTAAATAAGTAGAATGAAATTGGAATCTGAACAGATTAATGCAATAATAATTATTTACGAAAAAAATATTAGTAATCTATTCTGATTTTTGGTTAGTAATTTTGAGACTTGATTGGGCTGATAATAGATGTTCTCCAGAAAATTAATACTGTGAGGCTGTATTGTCATAGTTTTTAATTCAGAAGTTGGCAATTATTTAGCATCTTAGTTGAAGATGAATTAATACATATAACCTAATCATAATTATTAATGAAAATAAAGAAAATGGAAAAAATATAGTTTATAAATATATGTGCCTTATGATTCCTAAGTTATCTTATATAGAATAAATAGAAAGAATTTGAAGGTGAGAATTAAATTACATAGATTTGGTATATTAGAGAATCATATTTTAAAACATTTAAAAATATTTATGTGTTTTGTAATACTAAAATTTTTTCAAGTTATAAAAATGTAAATCAAAGTTATTATCTTTATTCTATTACTGATTACTACTAACATTCACATATATAAAGTAATTATCACTATTCTTTCTTATGTCCTCCATTATACTAATTTCTATCATTTGATTTAGTACAGGATGCATTCACTCTGGTCTACCCATACCAATGTGGTTATGCATTTGTCAGATACACTTTCTTCCTTTAATCTCTCAAATTTTGGTACAATTTTCTCATATTTTTAAGTAATTCGCCCCCTAATGAGAATATTTTCAAGCTTTGTATTAAAATGTGTGTATTTTTCTAAATACATTATAAATATAAAATTTTAGTTTGAAAAAATTCCATAGATAGCAAGAAAATCAAAAATTTGGCAATAGAAAGGGATTTAGCTAACTTTCTCCCACCTTGATGAGTCATGCCTTTATATTCTGATGTTTCAGACATCATAATTTTTTATAATATTGTTTAGAGAAAATGTTTATTTGCAAATTTATCACAATTCAAAAATTTTTTGTCAAATAATTTATACAATATTTAGCACAAATCAAGAATATAAAATATTAATAATTTAATTTTAATGGAAATACTTTATTTTTAAAAATAGAACGTTATATTTTAAGACAGTACAAATATACCCTAAAGCTATTTACTGTCTATGCAATCAGTAATATTATAAAAATGAGTATAAAAATATTGTAATGTTATGATAAATATTAAAATTTTGTATACTTTTAAAGCATAATTGGTTAGATTTAAAAAGAATAAATAAATCTTCATTCAGATTTTAAAAAGAAACGATAAATAATGAAGATTTTATTGATTTTCTAAAATGCTGAACTATGAAGCTTTTCTTTATTACAAATTCATTTTTTTATAATTTTTGGAAATAAAATCTGAATATTCAAATTTATTTCAGTAGTAAACAAAATAACTATCAAATAAAGTCAAATTTAATAATTTCTGATAAGTAATAATGGTTTAATCTTAAGCTTAATGTTGAATGTTTACAGCAACTGAGATTAAAGGAAAACTTGTGAGAGGGTTAATTTCATACACACAATAATTCTGACTCTAATATTTTCTATTCTTTTTCATTATGTAATATTATTTTATTTTATTTGTTTTTCTATCTTTGTTTTTTTTTTTTTTAAATTTGATATTTAGTGATGAATGATTGCTGATGATAATATATAAACATATAAAGAGACTATAGCAATGAGTATATTTTAATATTTATTTTAGTAACCTAATATATTTTCAATGCATTAGCATCTTACTCATAGTTATCTATGCTAACATATAAAACACCCATTGTTTATTTATTTGAATAGCATTAATTCTTTGATTCTTTATGTTTTCAATGATTTGCAAGTTCTAATTTAAATATGTTGAAATGTGTCTGAAGATTAGGAATGTCAATTGTTAATATTGTTTTCCTTAACAGTTTTCAACTCTCTAGTTGTGCATTAACACATATCTTACATCTTACTAATCAACTATCACTTTCTGTGTTTGATGTATGATGAAAATTAAAATCGTTGAATACATTTTTTCTAGTAGTCAAAATATAATCCAATTTTGCTGTATTTTCATTTGGATGCTTTTGTGACCATCTCTGTTTAACAATTGTCTCAAAGATGAATTCATAATATATATATATACACGTGGGTCTCTTTTTATGCGGATTTATTTAACACGATTTTGAAGTTACGCGATTCATGTTTCATCAGAAGTCGAACTCCAATAATGCGATATTACTTTAAATAATAAATTTCATGCACTTACGTTATATTGAAAGTAATAACACATTATTGGAATTCGACTTTCATCTTAGTAATTTCAATATTTTCAGTGCTTTATAATAGTAAGATTTTATGCAATAATGAAATTAAAATCATGATTTCCACATTTTATGTATACACACATTAAATTTTACAAGATTATAATGTAAATTTGTTCAAACATTGTGCATGTTAATTTTGCATTTTAAATCACATTCTGTTTTTGCTTTTTAAAAAAGAACGTAATCAATTATTAATCATTTAGTGTCCGCAAGTTTATTTTTAAAAGATGAGTAATAGCAGTGGGCACAATTAAATTTGAGAATTAAAAATTAAAATCTGATTTTTAATTGTAATTAACAATTTAAAAATTACTTACTGTGACTTGAAATTAATGTGATGTAAAATGAAATTTGATTTTTAAACGGAATTGAAAATTAAAAAATTAAAGACAAAAATAAGAATTTAATTTTTAGTTGTTAGTTTTAATTAAATTTTCCCCAGCAGTGGTGAATAAATGTCTTTTTATTATTATAAGTCTAAGTTCATAAACAATTAATAAAATCATCGTCTCAAAGATTAATTACTAATTACATTGTCACCAGAAAACCATTAACACAACGTGAGAGTGACATTGGCACTAGTTGTATTTCCTCTTGTGAGAATTGATTTTTTCCCAGTTTGCAAACGAACGTGTTTTTCGGCAAATAGCAATAATAATTAAAATGTGTATAAAAAAATGTAAATTACTGTACTGTGAATTATGCATAAAAATATATTATTTTGAATAAAATTAAATATTATAGTTAAAAAAAGTTTGTCTTGTATCAATTTTTTTCAAATTTGAAATTTTTTATTAGTCATATTTTATTTCCTTATTTTTTTTTTTGCATGAATTTTAAAGTAATTTTACATTGGTGCTTTGCTTTTATGTGAATTTTGAAAAATCACAGACTGCATTCCCCCTTTTTCAATGTAAGTTACGTCTATTTTTGCGCGATTTCATTTGCATGTGTTTTCTGAGGAACCTATCTATCGCATAAAACAAGACCCAGGTGTGTGTGTATATATATATATATACAAACTCACCACCCTGTGTTTTCTCTCATTTTTATCATCATTACAAAATTTATCCACAGTATTTTTATTACATGATCACCATTTCATATGCTTACACATGCTGTTAATAAGAATACCAAACTCTCCCTGCAGTAGAACTTCAAACTAGAAACTAATCTGGGGATCTTGGATGAGTATGCATTAAACAGGGATTTTATGCACAAAGCTTTCTGCATCTATTGATTGTGAAGGATTGCACTTGGTGATACTACTATATGGAGAGTTTGGTACTCTTATTCACAGCATGCATAAGCATATAAAATGGTAATCATGTGACAGTTTGATTGCCTTCTACATGAATCCTGCCCATGGGTTCATGGTGATTATGGTATTTGAAAAGTCAAAGACATCCAAATATATAGATTACTGAACTGAGTTCAAATCTATATGACTATACAAGTAAATGAGTTTGGCTTGGAAACATTATAGTGTTTTCATATTGACCTCATAGCTTTATAGTTAACCAAATAGGTAAAAGGTGGCTGTTGGAGAGTTGCATTAGATCTTACGATCTAGATGCAGTGCTCTCACATCTAAGACTTCTTACTGATTAGGCTTGCACTTAATGGCAGTACTGTAGAGAGAATTTATTACTTTCATTGAGAGAATTTATAGAAAGGATCAATGAATATGTGCATCTATTGTGCTTTGAATTTATAAATATTATAAAAAGGCATTTGATTCTATAAATATTATGATTAAAATCTTGGATTATCAAAATATAGATCTATGATATTTTTATATTCCGAAGACTATTTATCAAAATGCATCAGTAATGATTAGATTATTTGGTACTATTAAGAAGACTAACATTGAAAAATACAACATAATGATTCTATATCTCCAAACCTTTTGTCAGCAGTTTTGCAAGAAGTATTTTATGACATAATAGCTACTTTCTTTGTACAATACTGCCACCTAGTGCAAGCCATAGCAATCAATGCATGCTAGAAGGTTCATGAATTAAAATCCTTATCTTGTGCCTACTTATATAATATTCCCTAACTCATGAATTAGAAGTTAATAGCTACAAATATCTTGATCAGATTATTAATTGAGATGGAAATATAATGGATAAAATTAATCATAGAATTAAACTTGGATAGAATACTTATGATAAAAACAAATTAATATCAACCAGAAATATGTCTATATGTTTGAAAAAGAATGTTTTTAGTAGGTGAGTTTTATTTTTCTTACTTATAGATCCGAGACTTAAACACTCAAAATAAAAGCAATTCAGAGATTTCAAACTATTCAATGAAGTACGGAAAGAGCAAATAGGTATTATTGATATCATTAAAAGAATTAAGAAATTGAATGGAGCTGCTTTAGATATATTGCTAGAACAATGATATTAGATAGAAAGTTTAAGCTTTAAACTAGAATCCATGCTATTTTAAAAGACTCTGAAGACAACCGCATGTAAGCTGGAAGTTTGCACATAACCTGCAGTGGATTGTTAATGATTGAAAATAATAATCTGTAGTAACAAATAATTTGTATTTTATCAGAATAAAATTTATCAAAAATAGTTTAACCTCACCACTAGCATGCGTCAATAATAAAAGTTTCGTATATTACACAAATAACGTACGACACAATTTATCTGGTGAGGCATAGAATACCGGTAAGCGAAGCCACAGTTGGTCCGATACTGCGTTAGATCGCAGCGTATTTATTTCGTAATGTAAAGCATTAATCGAATAATTGCTGTTATTAACTATTCAACCAATGTTGAAATATAAGCTGTAACCTTTAACATATTGTATTGCATTTGTAAACATTGTTATTTTTTTACAAACATAAACAAAACTTACATTTTTCATTGTTTTTTTCTTTGGTGAAGCTATTAAGTGTCCCTGTGTTTACATATAAACGGCTACTGGAAGATATTGTTAGTGTGTCTTTATGTTACATATAATGATGGCATTGGTTCAGTTTATTATATTCAATTAAGTTTTAAATGAGTCGATTTAAAAAGGAACTTTTGGAGGATTTTTGTTTAATCTTTTATTTGTCTGTTTAAAATTAAAAAAAATAAGACAATAAAGCTTTCATGCTGAACTATCTCTCTTGTGCCATTTTGCTTCTTTTAAAAAAATGTGATTTGAAAATCCCCTTAAAGCTTTTATCCTGAGCTCTCTTGGGATCTGAAACAAAAGACCTTGATCTTCTCTTTATGCAAAGATTAATATTTATTCAGGTAAAACTAATCCAATTCTGGTTTCAATAAAATATATCAAGTGGAAAACGATTTTTAATTTTTTGTATTCCATTTTATTTTCGTTTTTTATGAAAACTAAATAGAATAATAAATATTGAATTATTAACACCTATAAAATATTGCTACCAATATTTTCCATTTTTTACATGAATTACTAAACATTTTTATAAATTAAATATTATGGCAATAATAAGCTAGAACAATAATAAACAGTTACTCAAACTAATAAGGCCATGTCAAGTCCAAAAGAAAAAGGGAACAGCCTACACTAGGAATCAGTTATGTATAACGATACAGATCAATCTATGAGCCACAAATACAACCACATATAAAACATACATGTCTATTTTTTGATTTACTTGATATTTTACGATGCTGTTTTTTAATTTCTTCAGCAGAAGGCTTTAAATACTTCATGTCTAATTGTAGCTTTTTAATGTATTCTCTTTCCCAGTGGAAACCAATTGGATATTTAACTTCTTTAAAATGTCTTTGAGATAATCCTTATAACATAGATTATCTCTCCCATGAAAACTATGCTCAACTTCACCATAAAACGTCCTTTTAGGATGTTTTGCATTGGTCATTGTTTTACATGTCCAATTCAACAAAGACATGAATTTATAATGAAGGACTGAATAGTATCACATACAGCAAGCTGGAGAATATATTGATTGGTTTTATGATTTGACATTCTATTTTTAAAAATTCTACAGAGCATCCTTAAATAAATCTATTCTAATACTTTTGTATTGTGCTGAACACCTACAATATTATGTATGTTTCCAAATTTTTTCCCTCTTATCAGTGCATCTCTCATCTTAGATCCATCATATTGCAAACAATCAACAATGCAAAAATTCAGACCACCATCTTTTGCTATTCATGCATTTTCCAACCAACCTTCACTCTTCAGGTAATGTAGATGTGGCAAATACCTGAATCTTCATGTCTGTGTTAATTGCTCAATATTTTTTATTATCCCACACTCACACAACATAAAAACTAGTTTCTATCTATGTTTAATACCTTATGGAAGGGTGACCAATCGTTGCACTATCGATAAATATAGTCAAGATTTTATGTTTGTTATCAGTGTATCCCTCCAGCTCTGTTTTACCATATTACAATCATCCACTAATGAGAAAACTTATTCACCTTCTCACACTATGGACACATTTTACAAACAACCTTTATTTATTAGGTAACTTAGAAGCATCACATATCTGAAATACCATGCCCATGCTGTTAACCCTTTATTTCTTCATTAAACCACTCTCATGCAAAATAGGGGTTGATTTCTAATTGCTTTGTTTTTGAAATGTATGCAATGTGTAATGTATCTACTGCAAATGCTTTTGTCATTTATTTTTCAGTGTACATTTGTCTTTCTATTCACATTAGGTTCTGTTTTTAATCTAATTGTATGCATATATTACCATTGTGTTAAGCAGACCTAAAATAAGAAAAATGGCAGAATACTCACTTGAATAATATAAGATAAATTATTTATGAACTAGGAAAGACAAAAAAAGTTATTAAAAGTTTTAATCTGATTAATGTAATGATATATTTAAGAAGATATAATATGACATTCAATAATAAAAAGTACAACTGACTAATAACAATAAAACTATTAATAGAATAAGTATTTTAACAGACATCTAAGATATCCCTAAAAAATATTGCAGTTGATTTTGTTATTCACTTATCTTTCTTGAGTGAAACATGGTAATAATATTCTTTTAAATTTTGAGTTATACAGACTTAAAATGATTTAAATAATGGATGAAGGAAAATTAAATTTAAAAAATGGAGTAGTATGAGGAAAAAATTATATATATATATATATTAGTAAGGAAACAAGTCATACATCACATGCTGTAATTAGTTTGTATTTACAAATGTAATATAACGAGCATGCTAATAGTTCTAAACAAGCTTCTTTTTTCCGATAAATGCCACAAGAGAAAGCATTTAAAATCTCTCTCTAGAATTATTTCCATTCCTTCACTGACAAAATTAGCTGGGAATAGGGACAATTCTAGATAAAGATTTTAAATGTTTTCTTTTGTCGCATTTATTGAAAAAAGCTTGTTTAAAACTATTAGCATGCTTGTTATATTACATATATATATATATATATATATTATACTGAGACAAAGTCGGTATATGTAAACACACACACACTCAAGCAATGTAAAATACTCTATCTTATTTTCTTACAACTTATGATAAAAAATAGATATAGTTGTCTTTCCATACTTTCTAAAATACACTTGTAAAATAAAATATTAATATGTCTAATTAAATAGTTTAAGGCTTTAACATAATTTACTAAAATAATATTCTCTAAAAATGAAAAATAATATGCCATTATAAATATCAATAAATAATTTATACTTGTATATGCCGCGGGAGTAATTAAAAAGGGATATTTTAAATATAATTGTAGTAAAAGTAAAAGCTTATAGAAATGATTTTGAGAAAGATTAAATGCTCGACTTTTAGCTAAAGTAAATTACATTGTTCTCGTAAGACACGCACACACGTATGCATTCAAGGTGTGAATGAATATAAGTTTGTTAACTGAGATTGCAATATGAGATTGTCTAAACATAAGATTGCCTTAAGCACATGGATTGAGTAGGACACGGACCCCAATGACAACTCTAAGAACATGGAACTCTGGGGGGAGATTCGATCCTCAGATAAGATCCAACCCATATAAATATCAAGCAAAAAATGTTAAAAAAAAAAAAAAGACAGAGATATAAAATATAAAATGTTATGTTAAGAGAAGCTAAGTCAAATTATCAAATTTTTGTTCAACTTTCTCAAAATTCAATTTAATTCAAATTACTTCGTTTGTGCTATCCGTTTTCAAGATGATCGATATGAAATTAATATTTAGAGCGTCGACTGTCATGAGGGGCTAGGAAACCCTTCAGTGATTGATCGACGCTCCGCCACCAGAACATCTCTGTCGCTATGAATACTTAATAATATTACCATCTAAAATTAGTGCTCCAACCAGTTCAATAATGTTCCGTGAAATACATGAATCATCCTGATTTATTACGCTCAACTTTAAAAGAAATGAACAACCTCCTTATGGAAAACATCATCTCCCATGTTCAAACCTCCACTTAATTAGAAGCAGCAGAAGAATAAGCCAAAATCCTAGGTAAACACTTTATTTTTTTTATGCTTTCATTCATTCCATACGTAAACTTTTAAAAGAGGCAATCTCATAATTAACTAACTTTGATTTCGTAAATTAAACTATAAAATATTCCGTAATTCATTATATTTAAAAATTTATTATTGTAACTTATTATTGTAATCTCAGCCTTCGTAAGATCAAACATTATGCAATTCCTAAAAATTTAAATCTCAGGACTTTTCAAATATGAACTTTGATCCTAGTTATTATCTTATAATTTATAACACTTACCTTCAAAACTGTAAAAAAAAAAAAAGAAATTTATATTCTATCATCCATATTTTACGATATATAATATGTTCTTTTCTGTGCGAGTGCGTAAATGCGTGTGTGTGCGTGTAAATAAAACTTTTAACCAATGTGCTTTTTTTTATATTCAATAAATTTGTTCAGTATTTAAACAAGTCGAGCATTTCTCAAATCATTTCCTATAATTAAATCTTTATTCTATTTTTTCGTCTTGATTATTAATAAAGTTAGCATTTATGCATATAGTTAATTATATTACTCTAGATTTATCTTTCTTAAACTTTGTTGCTTTTTTTTTGTAAAATGTCTCTTACAAACATCGTGCCGTAAGTCACGATGTTTATTTATTTATTTACTTCTTCCGTATTTAAGATAGATTTAAGAATTGGGAGGGCCTATTATAAAAGATAAATAAATGTCAATGAGTTGTAAATATAGCTGGAGTAAATAATTCTACCGGACGGTATGATATAGGGGGGATGATCTTATAAGCTTCTAATTGTTTAGAGATATAAACGAATAATCGTATTGGTCCCAAATAACCAATGATACGGTCCAATGCTTGGATCGATCAGTTAGTTAATCAAGCATCTTCTCCATTGGTTATCATAGCGTCTTTTACCATAATAGTAATTTTGAAACAATTACAGTGCGACCCTGAGTGTCCCTATTGGTCCATGCTGGGAGTTCGAGCTTGTGGGCGGGATTAGACTTCGAAATCGTTTTGACATGACATAAGGTGATGCGAGAAGTTAAATTATAATTAAATCATCATATCTGGTGCCCCCTTGTATTGATAGTGAACATTTATCGATAGAAGAAAATAAATAAAGCTTTACGCTATGTCATGTTTGTTTCGGAATCACAATCCCTACGTGATCGGATGACCAAGCGACAAGGTTACAATATATATATATATATACACACCTGGCTCTCATTTTATGCGGTAGATAGGTCCACAGAAAACCCACATTAAAAAAAATAGACTTAATTTACCTTGAAAAATGGGGGATAGATGCTGTAATTTTCAGGATTTGCATAAAAGCAAAGCATAAAGGAAAAATTACTTTAAAAAATTCACATTAACAAGATAAGCAAATAAAGTATGACTAATAAAAAATTTCAAATATTTGAAAAAAATCAATACAAGACAAACTTTTTTTTTACTTTTTTTATTATTACAGTATTTAATTTTACATTTTTCATACATATTTTAATCATTACCGCTAGCATTCATTTGTAAACTGGTAAGAAATCAGATTCGATGTGATGTGTTGTAGTTTCTCCTTAAACGAAGTCAAGAATCTCTCAGTAATTATGCCCAGAGAAACCTGTTAGCCACTTTATTTTTATTCATGATGTGATGTACAACTAGCGCCATTTTCAGCCTTGTGCTGTGTTAATGGTTTTCTGTTTTTATATTAAAAAAATGAAATCACAATCAAAACAAAAAGATTATACATTATCATTAGAATGATTATTTTCAGTTTATAAAATGTTCGTTTTTTATTTTAAAAATCTAAAAGATTATTTATTTTTGTTCTATATAACAAAATACATTTTAAAAGTTTAAATTTTTTGAATATTTATTGTGATATTTTTATATGTATGTATAAATCTATTATTATTATTTACTCATTAGTATAAATAGGTTATTTACATAGAAGCTAAGTTCTAAATACAGCTTCAGGCCATATTCATGTTAGCTGCTAATACGTTATATTTTTGGAAAAAAAAAAGTATTTCAAGTCAAAATAAGTTATTAATAATTTAAATTTCTTGATATCTAATAAATATAGAAAAATATGAAAGATATTAAGAAGAAATATGAATCGCATAACTTCAAAATCGCATTAAAATAATCCGCATAAAATGAGACCCAGGTGTGTATATAAAAGAAGGTTCTTTATTCAACATAATACAGAATGGTATTTATCTACAGTGGGGAGCCAGAGACTTTTCTTCTCATTAATTTAATACAGACTACTTCTAGTGCTTATTATACATACATTACTCCAAGATTAAGACTAAATTCACTCTAGCCATAGCATAAAATGACAATTTTTTGGAAAAAGAGTGGTTCATCTTTTTTTGTTACCTCCTTTTCTTATAAAGAGAGATGTTTGGGAGCGCAGGCTAAAAATAATGATTATTTAAATCAATCACAAAATTTATTTTAAAGATCTTTTAAATTGATTGATATCATTAATCTCTTAAAAAACTGATATTATTTATTATTATGTTTGGCACCAGTTTTTGTCAATAATCAACCTTTACTTCACATTTAATGTCATTCTAAAAATCATATTTGAAGTTTGCTAATATTAAAAAAATAAGTTTGTAATGAGAATGTTGTTTTTTTCATTAAGCAATAAGCAGTAAAATAGTATAAGTTAACAACTCCAGAAAATCAGCTTTGATTTAAATTTATTTTAAATATGTGAATGATTAAATGTTATTTTGTGATGAATATATCAAATTCTGCTTTAAAATATTAAAATTGCTTTATAACTTTTAGAATATCTCAATAACTCTTAATATAGTTTTCTTAATGGCAGGTAATGATGTTATACAATCAGTGTCACAAGATATGGTAATGGTAATGGCCATGGTTTTTTTGTTAACCCTCTTACAATGTGACAGTTTAATTGTATTCATTGGCCATAATTTTTTTGTTAACCCTCTTACATTGTGACAGTTTAATTGTTTTCACTGATTATAAACCTTTAACATTAAGTCTAAGATTAAACTGTTATTACTTATCAGAATATAATTAGGGGGATTTGAATTCAGATTTTCAAACACCATTTAGTCACTTGCAAGATAGAGTGGATAATTAAAGGGAACTTGAAAGTCTGAATTCAAATTGCCTCATTACATCTAGCTTCAAAGTATGTATAATATGTTTGTATTTAAATATTATCTATCAGAATATAATAAATTTGACTTCATTTGATATTTTTGTTTACAAATGAAATAAATTCTAAATCACATATGATTTTTGAAAATATTAGAAGATTTAGATTGTAATCAAATTAAAAGACTTCATACATCATCATTGCTGAGAAGAATATTTTCGTTTTCAAAAAACAATGAAATCTTTTTTATATGACATTTATTTTTAAATATGAAGGAATAAATATTTATTTCTCTTAAATTGATAAAATTATGCTTTAAAAGAAGAACCTTTTAAAATATTTTTTATAGTCCTATATTATATTCACACACAATTGATAATTGGATTTTTTTTCATATGTCATAGCATCGGCCGAGACGCGAACCCATAACTGTCTGCAACAAACTACTTGCTTGCAAGGCAGCTGCGATAACATCTCAGCTAACCATGCTTGGCATGCTAATTGGATTTGTTACATGTTTAACTAAGCTTGTAAACTACCTCAGGATGATTTACATTGTTCAAAAAATATAATGTTCTACTTTTTAAAATAAAATATTTCCATTTAAAATAAATTGTTGACAATTTATATTTTGATTTTTAATAATTATTATATTGTTAAACAAAAAAAAATCTTAAATTCTAATAAGCTTGCAAAGAATCACATTTTTTGTTACTATTTGTCCCATATATTGTAAAAATTAATGACACCAGAAACACAAAAGATACTCATCAAGATGATGCAAACCCTTTTTATCTTATTGAATTTTCACTTTTATGACATCTATGAAATTTTTTTTAAATTAAAATTTTAGAATAAATATACATGATTTAAAACAACATAGAAATAGAGTTTGTAAAGATTTTCAATAGATAATGAATGATTTCTTAAATGAATGACTTCACATGAAATCCTTAAATGATTAGCTTTTACAGTGAAATTTATTAACTTCTGTTTTTAAAAAATATATACAAATAAGATCAAGTTTATAAATATACTCTTTGGGTTTTAAATAATTATTACACAATTATTGTGCAAGAATAATCAGAAATATTTAATAAATGATGCAAAATTCATATATTTTGTTATTCCAAAAGCTTTTTCAAAATATTCTTGCAAATGCTATGGAAGTCAGATTCAAAGAGTGAAAAATTTCAAGGAGTGTGGTGAAATACAAACCAATAGATATAGATTTTGATCTTAATCAAATTTCCTTAAAAATACTGACATCTTCAGATTTATTTTTGAATTAATAAACAATATTTGTTAGATTGTGGTTTTTGCATTTTAAAAAAGTTACATTAACTGCTTGAATCTAGAGTGCCATATTGATTTTTTTTAAAAACTGATCTGAGACCCAATTTTTACAATAACTTTAGTTTTAATAATGTTAGAGCAAAAAATTTACATTGATAGAAACTAGAAAAACTAAGGAAAACAATAAGGTTAAGACAAATAGTGATTATCATTTAAACAATAAGGAAAAAAAGAAATTTCAACATCTGCCATAATTATTACTTTATTGTTTGTTCATAATTTCTAATTCATGATCTTCATTGATAATTTATTTGTATTCCTCACAAAATTAATTTTCAAACCATATATAATATGTCTTACCTGAGATAATCCATAGCTTCAGAATCTCCAAAAGTATTCACGTAAGAATTCTGCATTTTTATCTTGTACACCAAAAGTTACCAAATCTTCAAGGCATCTATAAGAAAAAGATTCATCCTAATAAAAGATTCAAAACAAATCATTTCCAGAAGATAGATATGCATTTGTCATCATAGCAATTGGTTTCTTGTCTATCTGAAACTAGAAATTGTAAAATACTGTCTGTATCACTAATAAAATTAGTTTCACCTCTTTTTTGTGTACATCAGTGATGTTTATATTCTTTATGCACACAAGTGATGTTTATATTCTTTATGTACAGAAGTGATGCTATCTTGTTATATTTATTGTATCACATAGATATAATTTATTTGCATATAGTCCTATTGTTAGCTATAGACTTGAAAATAATGTGATGAAACATATAGCAAAACTAGAGTGATTCCACAGCATGAGTATCAAGGCATAGACAAGAATCAGAATTTGATTCTTTGCCTGAATATGCAATTTTTCTGTACATTTGATTATTAGTTTTGTAAATCATTATTTGTAAACACAAACACACTATAAAAACATAATAATAAATAATAAATTATTAAACCATTTGAGAATCATTATTTTTATAAAATAAGTTTATTTCTATAAAATAAGTGGATTAGAACACACAAAATTGCTGCACATATGAATTCATAGGAGCATAAATAAATATAGAATTTATATTGATACACACCACTAAAAATGCAAATTAATAAAAATTAAATCATTTTTTTAAATAATTTTAAAAAATTAAATTGTATATTTACAAGCCCGATATTCTGCAATTACGTTTACACCATGGAAGGCCTTGTTTGTGAATCAGCATATTTTTAATCTGTTTTGTGTAACTCATGAGGTTGATAAAAGTTTTCTGTCTTTATTGCTTCATGGAAATTACAAAATTGATCCAAAAAAATTAAATGCACCTGTTAAGAAAAAAAAATTAATAAAAAATCCAAATTTCATCGAATTTTTTTGTTAAAGACATCTTTAGAAAGATATGTTAGAGATGTATCAAATGCCTGTATTTCTGTTGATGTCATGCTTATAGTTTTTACATCATTAAAAAAAGAAAACATTTTGACCAATCAAATAAGACACGTGGGACACATGCTTAATAACCCAAAGCAGTTAACATCATTAAAGACAGCCATAGAAGAGCAATTTAAAATGGCAAAATCTTGACACCATTTCTAAAGTAATCAATCAAAGTAGCTCTCAGACCTAGTAATGAGAAAATTACTTGATACATCTGAGGTTTTGCAATTTAAATATTGTCAATATCAGTTTAATAGTTGTATATGTAATATTTCATAATTAGAACAATAGGTAAACTAAATTCTGTCAATACACAACATAAAATAACTGTTTGCAATAAAAGAACAATTCATTTTTCTCATATTGACAAGAAAAGATGGACAACTCTTTTTTATAAAAACTTATCTTGTACTGCAACAAGAAGCCATTTCAGTTACTTATACCAATTGCATGAGTCTTAATCTCAAAGAATTATATATTGTAGTGGTAGCAAGATATATGTTATAAAACTCATATATATCTATGTTACTTATTTCATAATTTAAAAATATATGACCAAATTTATTAAGGAAGTTAAATAAATAGTTAAGTAGATTTTAAAATGTAATAAAATAAAAAGATTGTGTTGCATTTTCTTTTAAAAGATAATAAAGCTTTTTTTTATTGAGAATGGGGTGGGGAAAAGAATTAGAAATACAATCTTAAAAACTTGCTCTCCTTTTTATAAATTAAAATACATAAAATAATAAATATTTAAAAATAAAATTTAGTGAAAAATCTAAAATAAAAAGGATTAATTAATTAGTGAAAGAAATTTTTTTGAATGCTGGTAAAAATTCCTGGCTCCATAATGATATTTAAATTGAATTAATTATAAACTATGTAAGTTTCTCATCAGAATAAATGCAAAGAAATAGTAGATTAATCTAGAAAAAGAATAGATTAACTTGTTGATTACCCAGGCACCATATTGAATTAAAAAAAAAAAAACTGAAGTGAGACACAATTTTCACAATAACTTCAGTTAGAGCAAAAAACTTTACATTGATAGAAATGAGAAAAACTAAGAAAAACAATAAGAGTAAGACAAATTACCATTTAAAAAACAAGGAAAAAAAGAAATTTCAACATACAACATAATTATTACTTTATTGTTTGTTCATAATTTCTAATTTATCATTAACAAAGCTTAAATTACATTTTCATTGATAATTTCAATGTATTTCTCAATAACAATCAAAAATTTCAAACTGTTGTCAAGGCAACCTTTTTTAAAGAATAGTTTCCATATATATACATTGTAATGGCAAAAATAAATAAATCAAATTAGGCATTAAAACATACTAACCTGAAAAAATTTGTAAGTTAATAATGATGAGCATTATGCAAGTTAGATAGTTTATTTACAATAATATGGATTCCATTTTTGACTGGTTATAATAATCTTATGGCAAGTAAATAACATGAATGTTTTAAATTAAAATCTTAAAATAAGAATAACATAATGAATAAATGCAATGAACGCAATGCAATATTTGTCACTGATAGATCTTGCATTCACTTCAAAGTAAAATAGATGCATAAATGAAATTTTGAGATCAAGGACATCAATACAATTGTAGTAAATCAAAATATTTCATGAATGTTAATATATGTAAGAAAATAATGGATGCAAAAATGAACAGAGTACCATCTTCATGGTCTGAAACCAAGACACTTCAGATTGGTCTATATAAATCAGAATTTAGGCCAAAGATAAGATGGCTGCTCTTATCTTTATAAAGTCTCTATCTTGTGTTTGGGTTTGAGATTTTCATCTGTACTCATCTCAGCATCTTTGAGCTATTATAAAAATCAGTAAGGTGTTTGTCTTAAAAAGATGAAATTCTTTCTCTTTAATTTCTTACAATCTATGCACTTAATAACTAAATGTGAACTTTAAATAATAAAAATAAATTAATATATTATTTTTTTTATATTTGATAAAGAAATTTTACAACTTTGGAAACATATTTTATTTATGTTAAAATATAAACGTATGTAATATTATAAAATAATAATATTTCAAATGATTTTTATTACAGTTTGTTAGTATACAACAATTGTAATAATCACACATATTTGTTTACCTTTATAATTTAAATTAT
This sequence comes from Epiperipatus broadwayi, assembly GCA_028023455.1. Lineage (NCBI taxonomy): Eukaryota > Metazoa > Onychophora > Udeonychophora > Euonychophora > Peripatidae > Epiperipatus > Epiperipatus broadwayi. The sequence continues at coordinate 4,891,927 of JAQFVV010006238.1, forward strand.
TTTTAAATTTTGATGTTAGAATCATGAAACAGAGCAGAAAAATATCCATCAAATATTAACAATGCTTAAATCTCCACACATGTCATAAAGACAAAATATATATATACATTTCTGCTCTGCTCCAGGTTAAACAAATTTAATGCATAGTAAAATTTAATATTTATAATCATATCTATATATTAAATATTTTTATCATCATCAACCATTATCGATCTACTGCAGGATGAAAGTCTTTCCAAGTTCAATCCATCTTCTCTGATCTTTAGCTTCTCTTCTCCACATCACCCCTGCACACTTTCTTATTTCATACATCTCACATGTGGTTTCTTTCTGGGTCTTTTACAATCTTTTGGAATCCAGTTTCAGATTTCAATTGTCCATCTACTATCATCTCTTTTAGCAATATGTCCAGCCCAACTCCACTTCAATCTTTTAATTTTTTTAAATAAGGTCAGTAACACCTGTTTGTTCTCTTACCCATAAATAAGAATAAATATTTAAGTAAAATAATATGTGTCCCTCATAAATTTATAATAGGTTCACAGATGCACTTATCAATCATTAATTAATGCATTTTTTTTAAAAAAAGAAATATTTATCAAATAAAAGGTAGTCATTACTATTCTGTTTTTATATAGAATGCTTTGGGAAATTATATTTTTTTAATAAAATAAAAATACAATAACATTACCATTTTTTTTTATTTATTTAGACTGGATAGTGTGATATTAAATAATAACTGTGTCTGCTGTTCAAATTGCTATTCTTGCATGATTCATTGGACTCATAAATGTTCCACATCAAAGATTGCAATATGATAATTGATTGGAACAATTATATTAGCCATTAGCTTTGAATATCCAGTTTGTTTTTAAGTATAATTTTTATATATCCCATTTACTTTTAGGTTGATTGATAAGTATAACAAAATTTAAGGTATTCATTGATTTTAAAGAAAGATATCCCTTAAAAAATTCACTTATTCAACATGTTAAACTTTCCATTCACATTGCTGGAAAAATACTGTAGCAAATGAAAGGTAGATCTTTCTTCCCACTCTTATTATGATTTTGATTTCTAAACTATTAAAATATATAATTAATCCCAATTCAGTTTTAAATTGTGAAATTTGAAGATAATCTCTCTGTGTTTCAGTTCAATGTCTGTTTCTACAGTTTTTTTATTCCAAAATTGCATTCTTAAAAATCAGGTGATCAAGAAATTTGTATTGATTTTTCAATATTTTATCTTGCATTTTTTAAATAAATTCATTTTCATAAATAGAAATTGTTGTGTTTGGTTAGGCTTGCAGGTTCATTTCCAAACCAACAGATATAAAAAGAACAACTATTCAGCAACTTTATTAGTACAAAATATATACACATGTTAGTTAAACAAATGAACAAATACAGTTGATATGCTTCAATGTTGAGATAGTCATGTGGAGTATAGAACCCGCTTCCAGATAATGATTAGCCTGCATCATGAGTTCTAGTAAGACTCTTCCAGCTATGTACTTAGCTTGCCTCGATTCAGCTCTAGTTCAGACATAGCAGTTTCCAGTCCGTAGGTGGACTTGCCTCACTGCATGGATGTCTCAATGATGACTAGATAAATACCATTGCTGATGGCAGAAGGTTTAATGGAGAGCACATTCTGTGATTCAGGTTAACAGAAGTAATTGCTCTTTGCCTTGCCTACAAAAGGCTGACTATTTAAAGGCAGATCCCCTACCTTACTGGAAACACATGGATTCGGTGTGCGAACCCCAGTGAAAGTTTTAATCCCATTGGATAGCAATTGGGTGCTAGCCAATCAGGCAAGGAATCTTGAATAGTCCACTTCTGAAGGCATGGTCAGATATGACATCCCTCCCCTGGCTAAAATTAGCCATGGAGGACATAGGCATTGAAATGCACTGGACAATGTTTTGTCCACTTGGTTGGTTTCTCCGGTTGATTGTTGTTCCTGTCTTCATCTTCTTCACTTGATGAGTTTGTTTCTGGTTGTCTGCTGATGTCTTGATAGCTACAGATGTGTGGTGGAGTCTTAGCTGGTTGTGAGGGTGATGGTGACCAACTTCAGTTTGCACAACAATGTAGAGGTCCTTTATTTGCATCACCACTGCTGGTCTCCATCTTGTGGACCCATAGCACCTATGGCATAGTACTTGTGTCTTTATTTGGAATTTTATTTTTGTTTTTATTTTCTAGTTGAAGTTTGGCATCAGGTTTCAGCTTTTTGTTAAAGACTTCTGATTCATTAGTCTTCAACTTTGATAATGTTGTGAGCTGGTTCACTTTGGTCACTTTGAACCCTAAGTAACTGAACCAGTCATGAACTATTAAATAATTATGGTTACCTAATGCCACTACCAGTGGTAGGTATATAGTTTTGTTAGGCATAGTAATTTTTCCTGTTGTTTGACCCAACTGTTTGATTTTATTCCCTTGGTAGTCTGATATTGACTTACTGCAAGGATGCAACTTATATTTATTCTTTTTATTAATGCTTTTCCAAGTCTTTCTTGAAACTATAGACGCTGCTGACCCTGTGTCAAGTTCCATATTAACTGGTGTATCATTTATTATGACAGTGTATAAAAACCCAGACTTGTTATCTCTGATATGGTTTATACAGGCAACTTGATTATGTTTCTTATAAGTGCCTTTACTGTCTTTAGTAATAGCCTTAACTGTTTGTTTTTTAAATTTCAGACATGCTGCCTTTATATGTCCTATATGCTTGCAAAATGTGCATATTGCTTTGCGGAATGGACATTCTGTATGCATGTGCATGTGCTCATTGCATCTATAACAAGGGTCTTAGACTATTTGCTGCTGCATTATTTGAGCTGACTGAGTGCCTGGGTGACCTAGTGTAATTCTCAATTTTTTGCACTTCAGACTTTATAAGTCTTTTTAATGGTTTAGCTTGACTAGCTATAGTTTCTGCTAGTCTTTCATGAGCTACCACTGTCTCAAAATCTAGGTCTGGAATCATTAACATTTTCAGTCTCAAATTGTGATCATTTATGCCACAAATAAAATGATCACAAAGTGCTTCATTCATGAAGACTTTGAAATCACACTTCAAGGCTAATATACGGATTCATGTTGCAAATTCTCAAGATGTTTCACCCTGCTCTTATATACTGAGATTAAAATGGTATCTCTGCATTAGGGTCATGGGTTTAGGAGAAAAATACTCTGTGAGAATTGTCAACATTCTATCAAAATCCAGCTCAGCTGGGGTTGCAGCCATAGATTGAGACTTGAGTATTTCATATGTTTGCGGACCTATTGTGGTCATTAGTGTAGCTAACTTTATCTTGGGCTTTTTTATATTGTTAGTTTGTAGATAAAAAATCAAACGCTCTTTATAATTTGGCCAGCTCTCGGGTTGAGCCGGATTAAAAGATTCTATAGAGCTGATTGCTTTAGCCATCTTTTTTTATTTATGCTGAGTAACCCATACTTGTTTTTATAGTTACATTATTGTAACTAACTCGATGAAGCTTTTAAACCAATAGAGCAAGCTTTTATGCTGTCTTGCGAGTAAAGATCTTGTGATTGATTGAAGCTTCAAATTGACACACCTTTATGTTTGCAGTCAATTTTATTCAACAGTTTTATGTTGATATTTTTCTAAAAGAAAAATATCACCATAATGAAATTACGGTAACGTAAATTTTTTTCCATAATAAAACAAATATGCACTCGCATATTTATTTCACGTTTAGATCTGTTGAAACTGGCGTATTTTATAATACAATTTTTTCAGCCATGAAGGAAAATTTTTTCTCTGTTACTGTGCTAGATTTGTTTAATCTGGTGTAGTTTATTTTAATTTTTTCAGCCGTGAGGGAAAAATTTCTGTTACTACGCCAAATCTGTTATAACTGGCGCAATTTATTTTATAATTTTTCCAGTTGTGAGGGAAAAATTTCTGTGCGGCTGCACCAAATCTGTTATAATTGTAGCGTGTCGACTGCAACAAATGTGCTGTGTTTGGTTAGGCTTGCAGGTTCATTTCTAAACCAACAGATACAAAAAGAACAACTATTCAGCAATTAATATGTATACTTTATTAAGTACAAATATATATATATATACACACACATTAGTTAAACAAATGAACAAATACAGTTGATATGCTTCAATGCTGAGATAGTCGTGCGGAGTATGGAACTCACTTCCAGCTAATGATTAGCCTGCATTGTGAGTTCTGGTAAGACTCTTCCAGCTATGTACTTAGCTTGCCTTGAGTTGGCTCTAGTTCAGACATAGCAGTTTTCAGTCCATAGGTGGACTTGCCTCATTATGTGGACGTCTCAATAATAACTAAATAAATACTTTTGCTGATAGCAGAAGGTTTAATGGAGAGCACATTCTGTCATTCAGATTAACAGAAGTAATTGCTCTCTGCCTTGCCTCCAAAAGGCTGACTATTTAAAGGCATATCCCCCTACCTTACTGGAAACAGATTAGGTGCACGTACCCCAGTGAAGGTTTTAATCCCGTTAGATAGCAACTGGGTGCTAGCCAATCAGGCAAGGAATCTGGAATAGTCCACTTCTCAAGGCAGGGTCAGATATGACAGAAATATAAAGAACAACATTTTATGTCTTTTAAATAATAATAGGTATTTGTGAGTTTTCAAGTGAACTAAAATGGCAGCCTGTATTTTTGATAAAGATATAGTTTAGAGGGCCTACAATCTATTGAAAATGTGTTACTTGTTAAATTAAGGCAAAATTAATAAATCAATTGTTAAATTTTAAAAAACTAATAAATACTGACAAATTTTATTAAAAAGTTTTATTTCAATTTTTTTTTTTACTTATGATATGGAAAGCGACAATATGCCCTTAACATTGTTGTATTTTGGTTCAATTCTGCATGTTGTCAGTAATTTTTTTTGGTAAATTCTTGTAATAATAAAAATTTGGCATCTTTCTGTAACTGAATGTGATGTAGTGAACTATTTCCAAAAATACAGAATCCTGTCCATCTGAAAATTTATGCTTTAATGGTTCATGATATGATTGCATGCCACCAAAATGAATAAAGTGTAAAATTTGTGTATATATAGTGTTAATAAGTTACATCCAAAAAAAAAAAGAAAAAGTGTAAATATTATTATTAACTTTTCTGCAATGATTTCTTTTTTAAAATAGCAGTAATAGAAAATAAAATGTAAATATTAAATGCAATGTTTCCTAGCAAGCATTTTTTTGTAAACATTTTTTTCAAAAATATGGACTGCCATCTTGGTTTACTTGAAATCTCTCAAGTATCTAATAATAATAGAGTTAAATATATATATACTATTATTGCTGTTATTATTATTATTATTTAAATTAGTTGTAATTTATTTTCCAGATGGACTGTTTTAATACATATTTCAGCCATTTGAAAATGAGTATTCCCATTCCAAGTCCAAAGGGGAAGAAGAGTAAAAATTTGCTATGGCGATAAGTTTTGCAATGACTATATAAATCAATTTGTGAAGTACAAATATGTTTATATACAGAACATGTTGGTCTATTTTTTTGTTTATTTATTTTCTCATACTGTGTTGAAATTTCTTCAGCAGAAAATTTTTCTTTCTAAAATATCCAATGTTTTCATATCTTTCCTTTGGCAATAATCTACATTGCATTTCTTTAGAGTGTCTTTGAGACAATCCTTATAACTTAAATGGATAAGACACTCTTTTAGGATGTCTTGCTTTGTTCATTCAGTTTACACATCACTTCCAATGAAAGCATGATTTACAATAATTTCTCAAAACAAAGACGATTTATTTTAATTTCAATTGGATTTGAGCTGTAAAGGTAAAATATTAGGTTTGCAAAATTTAGGTAATCTAGATGCAGACACAGTTTCTTGAAGATTTAATAATACATGAAAGACAATTGCTAAAAAGTCTAATAATATCAACCATTTGACGTTACTATCATTAAAGAAATCTTATGTATATCCAATTGAAAGACGTTACTATCATTAAAGAAATCTTATGTATATCCAATTTAAAGAGTTTAAAATGTTTTTATATCTTGTCATGTTATGGATATTATTTCATATCTTTTTAGACTAACTATTGTATATATATATTATTATTATTATTATTACATTAAATAAGTTATAACCTATTTGCCGACTGGATTGTTATTAATACATAATAATTTTTTTTAATCATTAAACTATAGAGGGAAGGTTGAACAGCTCAGAAAATTACGAGAACTATTTAAAAACAGAAATACCCAAGCTTATTATATACCTATGTCTATATATGTAATATATAGTGTATATAAGTACAGACTTTCACACGATTCACCACTCTCCACACTATCTCACATCACTGATACACTTGAACACATATATGTTGAAAAGATAAATAATCACCAATATCAGTATTTCATGCTAAAACAGTAATCATCAGTTGGTCCAGATTACCATCTCTACACATATTTGCTATAAGTGCTCAGATATATATTATAGCCAATCCTCACACTTTAATGGACAGGCTTCAATCTATTCCACCACCCAACTCTTCAACCGTCCATCCAATTGAAAATCTGATGATGGAATATTCAAAGGCCACCCTGAGGCCGAGATTTTTGTCACACCCATGTTGACCTAAGATCAATATGACCCTACTATTTTAAAAAAATCTATCTCGGATTAAGCTAAAGATAAAGATTTTGGATCTATATTCAGACGTTACTTCCGGTGTTTGACCGGCATATTATGGCCCCAGCTATAAATCATTCGATTACTTTATTCAGCTCATGAAATTTGATGATTTAAAACTTTCGGCTTAAAAATAAGTTGGTGATTCGAGAAAGGGAGATGAATTTCATTTTGCTAATGTTTCTACCGATTTATAAAGTCTCATATTTTTAAAAATGTAAACTGATATTCATTAAAGTAAAATTACGGTTTTACATCTTCTATTCAGCATTCTTATTGCAATGTTCTTAACTGTATTATTAAACTTGTGGGTACGATTTAATGATGTCTTAAAAATCTGAAACTGATGAATTTAAATTACTTTTTGTTGTATAATTATAAAGAAAAAGAAAATTGTCTAAATTGATTTAACTTACATTTAATCTAGTTTTACATTTATTATTTTCTGTGCGGTTATTTGAAGATTATTTTCTGAAGAAAAGTTTAATTTCCATGCTATTGTGACAAAAGAAAAAAAGAAAACTTTTAAAAATACGATAATGCCGCAATATGACGGCTTTCAAAAAAATAAGAAACGCTTTCCTAATGACCTTCACAAGAATATTCACATTTTGATGTTTCTTTAGGCAAGTCGGCAGGAAGTATAACAGCTTGAGTTTATCTTAAGTCATAATGCCTGAAAACATTAGATGTTTTACTAAGTAAGGCAATAATAAAATTCAATTAAAATAAGTAAAACTGTTTTTAATATTTTACTCAGTAGTGATATTACTGGCTTAGTTCAACCAACAACAAAACATTTTAAAAATAATTTCAATATTGTTTATATATGTAAAACAAGTTTTGGATTGTTCAGTGCAAGCCAAAGAGCTTTTCAAAAGGCCCTCACAAAAGGCAACAAACAATTTAAGCATCCTTCGTACTAAGTGCTAGTTAGAATTTGAAAAGTTTTCCATTTTTGTCTTATTCTCTAGATACAAATAGCCAAAGACCGATTTACCCACAAATAATAGATGGTTTTCTGAATTCACTACGGATTAACTAATTGAAATAAAAAACTAAACTATTAAAAAATATTTGCAAGTTTGACAAAGTTAAGCATAAATACAATATATGTATAAAGTAATTGAGCCAAAGTATAATCTATGGTATTTTATAAGTCTACCACTGCACCAATGTTCTAAACCTGACAGGGTGATGACAATATAGAGAGTGGGTGGATAATAAGACTGCAAGATCTATATTGCACTCATACCCAAATGCCTCTTTTCCACCTACCATCAAAGTACACACACACACATATATATATAACAACCTCAAAATGTTTTTCTAATAAGGTCATAATCCTTTAACTTTATTTCTGTTCATGAACATGTTTTTAGAATTTATATACTGTAGTATAAATAGATACATGGAGATCAGTAAGGTTATATGATGCTCTTACATTCAAGTGATAGCTTGACCACAACATGTCTATTTGATTGTCCAGTTACTATCTAGTTTTGAGGCAAACTATCTATGTAATTACAGAGCTTGAATTAAAGGAATGAAATAAGTTTTATCGATCATTCTTTTATTCAATCATATTGATATCTTTTGTTCTCAAATAATCATAATAGAATGATTTTATTACCATATGCTATCAAGAATATTCATTACCATCAAATGAACTATAGTGATCATAGATAATTATCTCTAATGGATGATGCACAATTGATTATAACACCACATTGGCTGTTATAACTTGATTACATAATGATAACCAATCAGTTTAAATTACAATCTATAAAATGATACCGAAATGATATGAACATCATATACTAGTGACTTTTAAACCCACCATGTACTAGTTAAAAGCCAGTATCACATACTAATGACTTTTAAACCTATCATGTACTAGTTAAAAGCCAGCATAGCAATATGTCAAACAAATACCACAATGAAACAGCATGTTCTGTATGTGGATGTATTTGAAGTTCACCGATTTATTTGTATATTCAATGGAAAACTTACATCTTGTGTATTATTAAGGAGTTAGAATAACCACATTCATTTGTGTGTGTTTGTTACTGATGGTAAAGGCAGTACATTCATTGGTTTAATGAGGTCCTATGTAGATTAAAATGCTGCATGAAATGATTCCACAGTTAGGTTGTTTTTGTTTTATAGAGATGGAAGTATCTCCAATCATTGACAAGACTTAAAAATGGTTGTTTGTCTTCATTATTAGAAGTAAATGCTTCATTGACTGCTGACATCAAATTTAAAGTCAGCTGAGTACTTTTAGCATCAACCTTAAAGCAGAACATTTGTAATTTTTTAGATTCAAAAGCACTTTCACTAAGTGTGATCTTGATTCTGACAACTTTAATCTTTTTAATAAATCTCTGATAATAGCCAGAGATTGGTTAGAGGTTTACACGATAGTGAAAAGTTGTCAAAGCATGGTTGTGTATACACTATATCAACTGATAGTTGACTAACTCATTCTGAAATATTACAAGTATTACTGAGATCCAAATAAAAATCAGTTAAATTTAGTTAACACTTAACATAAATCCTAAGATCTGCAGTTTCCAACTAGAACATATAAAACTATATGAAAAAAATTAAATATCTATGGGAAAGATACATAGATTCATATTGTCACAAGTCATGAAATTAATATATTATGATGAGTTATGGCCCATAGGTTTACATTGGTATTTAAGTGGTTCCTCCCTAAACAATGTATTGTATATATTATGATGAGTGATGAATAGTTATTTTGAAAAAAAGGCTCGTAGGTTTACATTGGTATTAAAATAGTTCCTCTCTAAACAATGTATTGTAAACATGCTATTATAGTGCACACAGTCGATGATGAACTATCATTGGTGTATATTTATTTCTCTACTTTACAAACATTTGAGTGCTTCCATGTCAATACTAGCTTATATTTCTCATCTGTTCTGCATTCACTGGGCGAGCTCCAGTTATTTTTATGATTTTTGTCTTTTCCATCATTTTAAATTAGTGTTTGAATATATAAATTATCAGATGTGATCAATGTTTTATAACCTGTGCAGTAAAAATAATATATATATGCAAGTCAGTGTATATACACCTTTACCCCAAAACTCCACATTAAGCAAGAATATCACACACAGAATAAACATTTAGAGTGGTTGTCTATAGTGGAAAAATTAGCTAGTTACTCCAGCTAAAAAATTATGCTAGAAGTTGGGAATATTACATTAAACAAATAACTTATCGAGTATATATAAAAATTTAGAAAAACCTAACATATGTTACATGCTTGTGTAAACTCTGTTGTGTGTATTATGCAGGTATTGACTTAAAATATGTAATTATGTATTGTGTCAGTCACTTCAATCTTCTTTTGTTTACTGAGGGAACTACTAGGCTACTGTTTACCTAGAAAATTTAATTTACAGTGCTTTAAAAATAAATGATGATGGTCAATGCTACCAGCTAGACCCGGGAGAGAAAGAGATCCTTAACACTGTTCAGACAATTGAGGCAAGGACACGGAGACAAATGACAGCCATAAATATTTATTAATCATTTGCAAATTTATTAAATCTAAAATATTTCTCAAACAAAATATGAAAGTTTGACTTAAATTTCTTCACCTGGTTATCAGAGAGTGTAGAAGCTTATTGTAACATTAAACACCCTAGAAGAAAAGTTTGTTTACTCACCTAAGAATTAAAAAGAGGTTTATAATGTTTTCCTGCTAGTGATTTATATAAACAAATTCCAGTTTCCTTTAGTTAGAGATTTAAAAACAAAAAGAACTATCGTGTATGGAATTCAGCACAGAACAATATTTTCCTAAAACCCAGTAAAACATTGGGATATATTAGGATTGTCATTTGCATGCAAACACTCATAAAAGGCCATCTTTATTACTTCAAGGTTGATTCTAACATTATGATATTATGTAATCTGAAATATAGAAAAACAAAAATCTCTACTATTTAAGAAAAAACAGAACAATACACTCGATAAATCACTAGCCAAAAAATTTACTGGCTGCGGGAAATGAAACCCAAGGCTGTCTAAATTTAACTACAGTGAAAGAATAAGGGACAGAAGAATTAAAAAAACCACTAATATCTGCCTAAGCATTTATCAATGGTTAGTAATATAAAAGAGATAAACACAGTCTAAAATATAAACATGCAACACACTGTCAGACAAATAAATTTAAAATATGAAATCTTAAAACTAAGACTCCAATACATATAATAAATAAAATACATAATAAAATAATTAGTGACATTTAAATGAGTATGCATAAATTATTATAGAGACATGTTTCTATTTAAATTATACTGAGACTTTAACATAGAGGTTTAAACAAAAGATTTAAGCCCTGATTATGATATGAAGGTGATTTTACTTTTGATGTATAATGTTTGGTCCAATGGATTTCTTCCAGCAGGATATACAAAATTCAGGACCACATATGGTTCATTTGAAAGGTTTTGATTTTCATTTATTCAATTATGAGTCTGATGGTAATCTTTGGGATCAGTTCTGGACTAGTCTTTTAGATCATTTTCTTGAAGGCACAATTATGGAGCACTGGGGTTTACCTTTGGGTTGATTTAGTACTGCATATTATTATCAAGGTTCTTTACTGTCTTTTCTGCATCTTTGAGAGATGGTCGCTATTTGCAATGTTTTAACATATTTACTTCTATTAGTAAAATAGCTAAGCAATTCTTTCTGAGCACAGCAAGCAGACAATACTATCAGTGGTCAGCAAAAATTCTAATTCAGTGATCCACATTTAATGATTAGCAAATATAACAGCAACCATAAGAATCAGAAGAATAATAATAAGAATAAAACCCAGGGCTATTCATGTGAATTGTTATCTCCTGCCTAATCTTTCATTAAAAAGTTTTGATGAGGGTTATTCTCTATTTGCCACAATCTTTTTTTCAAAAAAAACCAAATCTGACCAAGGCTCTTATCTATTTCAAAATTAATTAAAAAAAATAAGTCTCTGCTTTTAAAACAAATTACACTCAACAAAAAAACAGAACTTATCACAACCTAACTTATTTTAAATTAAAAATGCTGTTATAATTTCCCTCCTTAATTGAGTCTATATGCTATGGAACATCGTCTTAATAAATAATAAAGTACATAATTTTTTAATTCAATTTTCTTTTAAAACCTTTAAAATGTACATTTTAATTATGAATTTTCTGATGCTGCTTTAATGTAACTTAAATCTATGCAAAAAGAAAAAAACACTTAGATTAAAGTTGTTACTTTTTAGGATCCATTCACCAATCATTATTATCCAATTTGTGTTGCCAAGCCCACAGATATCCTTGATTTTTTCATGGTCATATTAGTTGCTAAGATGACATTAAACAGAATCTTTAAAAAAGTTTAATATCGCTAGAAAAAATGTGTTTTCACTGTCCAAAAGTCCAGCAAAATAGACTGAGAAATGTTGAACAAAACTAGCATTTAACAATTTTTGTACTCTTCTGCACATACATTTCTCTTCAGCTGAAAAAAAAATCTTACTGAAGTTTTATTTTTTTTAAAATTTGTACTACTATATTATATTACTTACATAAAATTATTTTAGAATTTAAAAAAAAAATGTTTGATAACTTATTTCATTAATCATAAACAATTGTTATTTATCATTAGTGTAAGAGTAGTAAAATTAGCATATTGCACACTGTCAAAACTACTAAAAAAATATTGACATATTAAAAAAACAAAAAAAGTATCTAATGCATTCGTGTTTGCATATTATAATCAATATTCAAGGCTTTTTTTACAGTATAAACTCTACAGATATAAATAAAAAAATCACTTTATTGGTATATAAATACATATACTAGCAGTGACAAGTATTTGTCATGAAGTGTCACATTTTATTAAGTTCAGTAGACGTGTTCTTTGAAATGACTTTAAAATTTTTTTTGATTATGTGCAGTTGAACTATTTAAATAAATATTAAATGTATATATATTTTTCAGTTTATCTCAAAATTGGAAAAGAATAAATATCTGTATGCTGTTCTTCCATAAAATATTAATCTGAAAATAAATTCTTTACAACAGCTATATAAATATCAATTTTTTTTAATATACATAAAAAGCCTTTTTCAGCACCTGATTTGGTGCCCTTTTTAAATGTTAATAATCTATTACGTTAACAAACTATTTCAGACATAAAACCATCCAGTGTTCAATAATAAAAGTAAAACAAAGAATAACAATATAAATCATTAATAAAAATCAAAACCTGCATATATAAATCCAGTAATTACAAAATAATTGACTATATCATAACAATAAATAAAATAAATCACATGCATTTTTTATAATTATATATATGTCAATTTATATAATTTTCTATTCATTTTAATTAACCAATTATTAACCAAATTTATAAAAGTCTTGTAAATATTTATGCAATTATTTAAATTTACTTTATCTACATGCAATTTTGCATAAGTTTTTTAACAGTTTTATACTGAATAAAATGTTCATTTTTTAAAAAATTCTTTATTTTTATAAATATTTGAAAACATTATAAGATGTTTTGAAATTGAGATAATAGATTGTTATTTTTAATTTAGATTTAGTATTTTTTTCTCATGTGTCATAGCATCAGCTGGGAAGTAAACCCGCTAACCCAGGACAACTGCTTGTAAAGCAGCTGTTGCTGACCTCTCGATCACCAATGCTTGACAGATTTAGTAATTATCGATCATACAAAGTTCATTATTATGAAATCTTTTTTTTTTCAAAATAATTAGGATAACTAAATTGCAATATAATGAACATTTTTTTACCATAAGCAAAGTACTGAAAGTAAAAATTTTAATACCTAAAAGTAAGTAAATACAGTAAGAATTCTTATGTTGAGTAGTTCAATAATGAACTTCAAAACTTCAGGCAAAGTTGAATTCATGATTAAAACATTAGATTTGGAAAGCCATGTATTGAAAATTACCAACTTCAGATATTTAAAAGTTTATATTATTTCACATCTAAGAAAGTTATAGCTCTTCCAGGAGATAACAAAAAATATTTGAACACCCAAACGAGCTGAAGCATTTTTAAAAAAACCTTTTCAAAATTTGGAAAGCAGACCAATTGGTTTTCAAATTTCTTTAAATGACAGAGAAATGTCTTTTGGCCAATTCACCCCCTGGTGAATTTTTTCATAAGTATTATACATTAAAATGGTTTAAAATGGTATATTTTATTATAATAAATTTTTTGCCTGAAATTTCTGCGAAAAAAGCATGAAATTCAAAATTCCCACTCTAACAATATACATAAACCTCACCTTCACATTTTCGGCATTGTCTAATGCCAAGGCTGTAAAACGTTCAGCGTTTTATGACATTGTAGTTTCCAATAATGCAAAAATATATTTATTTGCAAATTTATTATCGTTTTAGATATTTTTTTAAAAATAATTTGCACTATATTTATTAGATATCAAGAAATATAAATTATTAATAACTTATTTTGAATTGAAATACTTTATTTTCAAAAATATAATATTATATTAGCAGCTAACGTGAATATGGCCAGAAACAAATTAGAAAATTCTAGCTTTGACATAAACAATCTGCTTTATATTTACAGTAAGAAAATACAATTTTGCAAAAAGTATTCAAAAAATTTAAACTTTTAAAGCATAATTCATCAGATATAAGAGAAATAAATAAATATTCATTTACATTTTTAAAAATAATCAGAAATGTTTCATTGATTTTATAAACTGAAAATAATCTTTCTAGAAATGATGAGATATAAAGTCTTTGTTTTGATTATATCCTCATTTTTTTAATATTTACATAAACAAAATGTGAACATTTAAATTTTATTTCAATAGTAAACAAAAATATTTATCAAATAAAGTCAAATTTATTATTTTCAGGTAAGTAATAATCATTTTATCATATATTTTAATTTGATGTGTGAGACAAAGAAAACTGTTAGAAAATCTGATGACAGAGATGGTTAAAGAAGACTGCGTTTAAACCAATCAGTGAAAAAGAAAAATCAAACATTTGAAATGCTACTGTTTGAAGAGTTGATTTTTTTTTTGGAAAATGTACCATTTTGACATTAGAAAATGTGAACAGCTTTCTGAAAAATGTCTTAAATTTCTGTTGCCTTCTACACATAGGGATAAGGATGGGGAGAGATTTCTCATATTTATATAAAACAATAAATAAACTTTGATGAAGTAATTAATATTTAAAAGATACTTGAGTCCTTTATTAACCAGTAACTAAAACAAAATATTTAGTGACTTTTAGCTTGGCAGGTATCAACTGAAAATATGAGTCTATTTAATTATCTGAGGACTTCAAGAGGTAAAGCACAGAGTAGAATGCGCTCCTGCTTTTAACATTGAAAGGTATATGCTTTTTTGCGATGATGAAAGTTTTGCAATTAATTTAATTGGACACAGAATTGTTATTTTTACTTAGTTTATTGTATGAAAGTGAGATTTGGATTTCCTATCAACATTATGTAAAAATGTTTCCAACTTTCTAGTTGTGGTGCTATGAAGTCCATTATTACTAGTATTATTATATATTCATTGTATTGAACATGTGAGATGAATAAACAATGCAAGACTTCATAAAAGGATGTTTTGTAATGAAGATAAGCATGATTTTTGTGAGAGAAGCAGAGCCATTTATATGATAAAGATTATCTCATGTGTTCTACAGGAGAATATACTAAAGCTTTCATTGCAAAGATATGGTTGTGGATGGATTATGATGGATGATATATTTAGATAAGGTTGTTGAAATCTACAAAATACATTAAAAGATAGCATTGCAAAATACCAAATAAAGAGAATAATGGATCACATAAGGACATGTTTTAAGAATTGGTTTGTATGATCATGACAAAATTCATCTTTATTATTACTATTATTTTGCTTGGCGTAGGAATGGCTACACTCATATGCAATGTATGCCCCTGAACATTTCTTGTGCATAAAATAGTCTTTGAGATTTATAAATATAATTACAGAACACAATATAGTTCTTTTCAAATATAAGTAAATTAAAGCAATGAATGTATTAATTTATATAAATATTTATTTTTATATAATCTGCAATATATTTCCTACTCATTGCATTTTTAAAGTTATGAATGTAACTATATATGCACCATTTAATTTTCTTATTGTTCCATGGCATTTTATCACACTTATTGGGCTACTTACCTGTGTGGGAAGTGGAGTGGTGGTGTTGCAGACCCTGGATGTTATGGTTCTTGAATTTCAGACTAAAATTGTCACTTTTGGTTCACAGGACTTTTATGAATTCCAAACAATGAATTATTTGTTTATATTCATATATTGTATCATTTATCTACACTTAAAGCATATAAATTTGATACAACAGCTCCATCTAAATTACCATTATTTTCTCACATGCAAGTACAACTTATGAATGTGGATTTTAAAGGTTCACAAATTAAAACAATTGGACTTTTGTTTTAGATAATTAATCATCAATTGGTAACTAAAAATACAAGTAGGATATCATTACATCAGACTATATAGAATGAACACTAATTTTTTACATTGATGATGAACACTATTGGTGTATCATCTTGGTGAGAATAAGGATTTATATAACTCCATCTATAACCTAACTTATTTCTAAGGTAGTTTGGTATTTAAGATAAATAGTAGTGGTATCTAAATAGAGAACAATGAACTTAGAGAGGTCCCTACTATTGCATTTTATACGCATGTGCTTGAGGCTACAGCCTTAATGAATATTATTATCATTTATCAGCAAGTTCAAAGATCTTTACTACTTAGAAGTTTGTAAGAAATTCAAGCATCAAAAGTAAAAGAGTGGGATACAATCTATGAACCTTAAAGACAAAATCTGACACTCTACCACTGCACTAAGCTATCTAGGACAAAGATTACCAATATGGTCACTTGGATTATCACGCTGTAATTACTTTGGCAATGCCTATTAGAGTTGATTACCTATGATGATAATTCTTAGATTTTCATTCTTAATATTTATGTTTACAACCTAGACCACAGTGAAAAATGTTTTCTACTATGATTGGCTGACAATATTACTGATTATTGTATTTTTAACCAATTAGATATTTCACTCAATGAATATTTTCTAATTCTAGTTTCAATAATTAATTCGAACATTCTGATTGGTTATAAATAGTTCTTTAAATATTAGGTTATGACATGGACAAACTTTTTTTGGTTTTCTTCCGTGGACTTTTCGTACAAATTGTAACATTCTCATTCATTGCAGTAATCATAAAGGCAAAATTTTTTATTTATTACTTATGACTTGGGGAAATATATATATTTAAAAGAAAAGAACTGTTTAAAAGCAAGCAAATTTGTTTCAAGAAAGTCTGGGTTTCCATTCAATATTTTGTGTCATTTAAATATTTTTCATCTGTCAGTATTTGAACCACCTATATGATCTGTTTTATTTGATTTTAATAGATTACTGTTATATTAGCTTTCTTATAACTTCTTCAGATGTTTTGAACCTTTACTGGTAGATATATAGATGAGATTTGAAATTCATATTTAATAATGAAGATGTCCAGAACTTCTGTTCTATCAACCCAACACAATCATTAATCCATGATAAGCTGATATTTGTAATGTTTTTGATTATTATTTCTGGTCTTCATCAAGTTTTCAACTTAGTATGCATGCTCCAAAACCTTATAGACTCCTTTTTTCATTTACTAGAAAATCAAGAGTCACTGACTTCTTTACAAAGTGTATTGCAAACTTGAGAAATCAGTATTAATTAGATGCTAATGCAATTTAATACCATTTCTATGCCATATCATACCATTTCCAACCTTTTTATACATTTAACAACACTATTTTCTATCCAATCTTTATTCTTACAGTTTTGGATGTCCTGCAGGCATCATCACAGATTTTTATAATCCTATTTCCAAAAACCACCTCTGATGAAGACTGCAGGATAGTCGAAACTGTCAGAGTAAAGTTTTAATATAAAAATTAGTATTGTTAAGTGTATAAGAAGGTTGGAAGTGGTATGATATGTAAATATAGAAATCAATACATAAGGAAAGGAGGAAGAAGAAAATTGTATTATCTTTATGCCACCTTTTGACTTTGTTTCATCAACAGTGTCAGCTTTAAATCCCTTATTCTCATTAAATTGAAGCCAAGAATTAAATAATATGACTATCTGGTAAACTGACTACTCAAGCTTGCAATACATTTGCTTATTATAGTAATTTAAAAGAATCAAAAGTATTGTTGGACTGGTGCTGACTGTTTTAGCCAGTAAGAAATGATTGCATCAGATAGAATACATATAAGGGTTGCTAAAATATATAGTTTATTGACTTAGTGACAGCTGTATATGTATATAAGTAGATTTTCATGGGTTCAAAGCCTTGAGTTTTTTTTATTGAATTTCAGACAATTAACTTGATATTAAAAAAAAAGTTAAAGATCTCGTATTGGGATTTAATATATCAGTTTAAATGTTCAAATATCGCTAGATCTTTCAAATAATTTCAGTAAAAAATATACACTATACTGTAAATGAAGATTAGCTCATAATGTAAATAATCTTCTTATTTTTTTATATTGCTATTTGTTTTTTTAATTTTTTTTTCAGTTAACCAAAACTAAATTTGTAAAAAAAAAAATTATATAAATTCAATTTAAAAAAAATTATATAAATTGAAATTTAAATTTTTTTTTTATAAAATTGAATTATATAAAGTTTCTTTAAAAAATGAAAATTGGCAAATAATATAAAGTGTAAAATTATACATCAGTCTAACTACAGTTGATCAAAAAATCAACTGCTCTCTTGAGTAAACAGCAGAAAAATAAGGAGTGACTTAGTTTGAAACCAACATTATCAGAATTTCAATAATAACTATATAATGGCTGATACGAGCCTTAATGTTGAACTAAAACCATCAAAATTATTTTACAAATATAGGTAAAAAATAAAACAGCCTTTTTTTGTAACTAATTCACTGGAAAGAAATGATTTTTCTAACAACTTCATTATTACAGAAAGTACTACTCTTCCAAGCTTGCTAATTACTGTCGATGTAAATTGAGCAGTTTCCATCTTTGCTTACCCTAGAGTGAATATGTGAGCCCTACAAATATTATTAGACTTATTTATTTATTTACAAATACATAGTTATACTTTAAGTTCAACATAACCATGAGATATCATTATTATTTATTAATACACTTTTATACGGTTTCTTACATAGTTAAATATTTTGCTGACATTAAAGAGTTTCGTTATAGTGATTATATGCTGAATAAAGGTTAAGCTAGCATTATGTGTGTCACTAATTGATTAAATTCATTATTTGATCATTACAATATATATAATCTTTTGTAATTCAATTGTCACTAATTTTCTTCTTTTCTGATCCAATGTAATATCTGGTAATAGATGAATATATTCACAGAAAAAATAGTTTTTTTAATCGTTAGCTTTATTAATGTCTAGCATGCTTTCACTATATTTACTACATCATATTCATGGCTTTAAGTAAATATATTGAAAGAATATTAGGCAGTAATAAAGCTATAGTGGGGTGATTTTATTCACACTAGCATATGCCATGAATATGATATAATAAATATATTGAAAGCAAGCTAGGTACTAAGAAAGCTAAATATTTAAAAAAAAACTACATTTTCTATGAGTATATTTATTAATTACCATATATATATATATTGTGCCCTTTTCTATAGGTCAGAAATAGCTAATTACAGTAAATTACTAAAAATTTTAAATTTTAGAATATGTTCTCTTGATGTTTTGATTATATTTTATTAATATTATCTTAAAGTATGATTTGAGCTAATGAAATTACATAGTACATAATATTATAACTTAAGAACAGTTAAATAAAGTTAAAAATATTATTTCATATGGTTGCAAAAGCTGACCATAATAAATAACTCAGCTATAAATATTTAAAAGTATGTTTAAAAGTTCAATTTTAATAGTTTAAAACTTATAGTTAAGTAAATGTTATATTTAAATTTATAAATTATATTTAATAATCATAATTAATATCGTATATTTTAAAAAAGTAATCTTTATGGTAGTGAAAGTTGTATTTAATTCTATATTTTCCAAATTATTCTTCCAAATTTTATAATTGTATTATTTTATTTAATACAATAAGTGTAGCAATTTATTATTCCTAGACAGAAATCGGAAATAGTCTGTCTTGATTATTAATCATGTGACCTGTATAATAGTTACACACACTTGCTTGCCAGAATTTAGATTAATCAAGTTCAAAGTATTGTAAAATTGCATTATAGAATTGGATAGAATTATTAGCTAGCATAAAGCAAATATTAAATATTAAGTTAACTATTGTATAAAATGTTTTAATAATGTAATATAGATGAATACAGTTAATAAAAAGATAAATTAAACATTAAAAGAGTGGATAAATTTATTAAATATTGTCTTTAAAAGTCATTTAAAGGTATGTAAGTAATTTAGTAAAGTAATAATTGATTTAAAACTTATATTTTAAAAAATATTTTTTAAGTTTTAATATGTCATAATTTTTATTTTGAAATTTAATTGTGTAAGTTTGCAACATTATGCAAATTTGATATCAAACTAAAAGTAAGAATTAACCAATAGGATAAGGTATTCTTGCAGGTTATAAATATCATTGCAGTTGATTTATCAGGGGTGATTAATAATGTATTAAAGGTAGCCAAAATCACACTTTTCTTTATGTTTGCCATAATATCATATAAATACAATTTATCCAAACTTCAAACACTTTTTAGCAAAACTTTATTTGTACATACACCTACATTTCGACTAACCTGCAGTCTTCTTCAGAGCTATGATATAATGAACAAAATAAAAAAACATAACTATATAATAACACCATAAAATTTTTTTTTAAACAATAAAAAACTAAAAACAACATAATATGTATATATATATATATTAAAAAAGTGAAATAAATAATCAAACCCAAATAAAACAATTAATATAAAATAAAATGTACTACATAAATAAAATATATATATATATATAAGTTATACATGTGTATTCTTAACTTTATACATATATACATTCAAGGACAACTATTAATCTAAATATTATCTATTTATTATTATTAACAATCTACTAATTATCTGCATTCTTCATAAACTTAAACTTTATGATCAGTAACTAAAATTCTTTTAATTTTAAATCATAATATTTATTATTTTCTTACTCATTCTTCTTTTAAAATTAATATTTTATATTTATTATTATTGCTGAATATTTAAAACCTATAAACTTTATAATCTTTACACCTACCAAGGTTATTTTGATCTTCTAAATAAAAAATTGAAAAATAGTTTTTTCCAAAAACTTATCTTATATACTTTTATTATTATTATATAATACTCATAAATTTACATTATACTTCTATATATTATATATATATATATATATATATATATATATATATATATATATATATATATATATATATATATATATATATATATATATATATATATATATATATTCCTAAAACTTTAAATATATATTTTTTTATTTTATATACTTTAACTTTTATCATTACTTTTATATAATTCTTATAAATTTTTATTATACTATTTTATATGTAAATATTATGCTAATTTTATTAATTTATTTATATATTATTTTTTTATTATTTAATATCTATAAATATACCCAAATTAATACTCCTATTTAACCTAACCATTTTTTATCACCCCCAACTTATTTATAAACAATTATCTCTTTATATATTTACCTCTATATATCTTATTTAATAACTATAACTATACCAATCTCATCCTAATCCCAGAATCTCTATTAAATTCTGGTTTTATCTTTCTTATTAATATAGCTTCTTTTATTTTCCTTTCTTTAATACTTTTCATATATAACTTCATTTTTATTGAACTTTGTGTAAATTTGAAGAAAATTTGTGTCCTGTTTCTTTTGTATGTATATATATATATATTGGTGATTTATTATCTGCCATATGTTGTTTTAATCTTGTTTTAATAGAATTTTTTGTTCTCCTACATATTTGTTATCAAACCACTATCTAAACATTGTTTGCATTTTATCACATATACTCCATTAATTATTTCTTTATTATTTTTAACAGATAAGTAGATGATTATTTAATGATTTTTAATAAAAGCCAAAGACAAATAAGCTGGTTTATTAATGATATTAATAAAATAGAGGAGAATATAAAATTTACAGTTGAGAAGGAAGAGAATAATAAAATTGCATACCTGGATATAATGTTTCAAAAGAAATTGATAGATAAAAAATGGTGTATTGAGACAAGTGTTTATAAAAAAATAATATTAGTAACAAAATAACAAATTGGTTTTCCAACATTGATAGGAAATATAAAATTAGTTGTATATATTCAAGAATATACAGAGCTGCAATGTATTGTTCAAGGAAAGAAGATTATAATATACAAAATAATTTAATAATCAATGAATTAAAAATGAATGGTTTCCCTATATATATATAATTAAAAGAAGTATTGGAAAAATAGAGTATAAGATAAATAAAAATGAAAAGAGTGAATGAAAAAATAAAGGTGAAAATAGATATATAGAAATAAAAACAAATAATAATATAGTGAATAAGTTTAACAAAATTATAAAGAAGATTAATAAAAGATACAAAATAATAATTAATACAAAAATAGTTTATAAAAAAGAGAAAATCTATTAAATTTGATAGATAACAAATACATAGGATATAATAAAAATAATAAAGAAATATTTTTTTTAAAAAACAAACAAACAAATAATTTATTAGACAAGAAAAAAAAATTGTTACAACTGTTAAATTAAATTTACATGACTTTGAACTACACTGTCTTTTGCTTCAAAGAAGCCACTCTGATTCCAGTTCCAAACAAGTTGTTTCCTTATAATTTTGAGATATGCTTTGAAGAATTGTTTATAAAAACAAAACCTTATTCCATGTGTCCCAAAATAAATTTGAAAGTGTAAGCATTTTGTCTCTGTCTTTAGTTTTTTTATTACTCCAATGTAGGCATTCTGGGCATTAAGGGTGTTTTGTTCAAAGACAAATGATAAAATGCAAACAATGTCTAGATAGTGGGATTGATGACAAATATGTAGGAGAAACAAAAAATTCTATAAAAACAAGATTAAAACAACATATGGCAGATAATAAATAATCAATATATATACATACAAAAGAAACAGGACACTAATTTACACAAAGTTCAATAAAAATGAAGTTATATATGAAAAATATTAAAGAAAGGAAAATAAAAGAAGCTATATTAATAAGAAAGATAAAACCAGAATTTAATAGAGATTCTGGTATTAGGATGAGATTGGTATAGTTATAGTTATTAAATAAGATATATAAAGGTAAATATATAAAGAGATAATTGTTTATAAATAAGTTGGGGATGATAAAAATGGTTAGGTTAAATAGGAGTATAAATTTGGGTATATTTAAAGATATTAAATAATAATAAAAATAATATATAAATAAATTAATAAACTTAGCATAATATTTACATATAAAACAGTATAATAAAAAATTATAAGAATTATATAAAAATAATGATAAAAGTTAAAGTATATAAAATAAAAAAATATATATGTAAATAAAGTTGTAGGGAATATATATATAAAGAAGTATAATGTAAATTTATGAGTATTATATAATAATAATAAAAGTTAAAGTGTAAAAAAATAAAATAAAAAAATATATAAAGAGTTGTAGGGGATATATATTTAGTTTAAATAATATGTAATAGAGGGAGCTAGGGTATAAGACAATTTTTTGAAAAAAATGATTTTTCATTTTTTTATTTAGAAGATCAAAATGACCTTGGTAAGTGTAAAGATTATAGTTTATGTGTTTTAAATATTCAGCAATAATAATAAATATAAAATATTAATTTTAAAAGAAGAATGAGTAAGAAAATAATAAATATTATGATTTAAAATTAAAAGAATTTTAGTTACTGATCATAAAGTGTAAGTTTATGAAGAATACAGATAATTAGTAGATTGTTAATATTAATAAAATAGTCAATATTTAGATTAATAGTTGTCCTTGAATGTATATATGTATAAAGTTAAGAATACACATGTATAACTTATATTTATTTTTTATGTATGTAGTACATTTTATTTTATGTTAATTGTTTTATTTGGGTTTATTTATTTCAGTTTTTTAATATACATATATTTTATGTTGTTTTTAGTTTTTTATTGTTTAAATTTTTTTTTATGGTGTTATTATATAGTTGTTTTTTTATTTTGTTCATTATATCATAGCTCTGAAAAGACTGCAGGTCAGTCAAAATGTAGGTGTATGTACAAATAAAGTTTTGCTAAAAAGTGTTTGAAGTTTGGATAAATTGTATTGTATTAAAGGTAGCTAAATCATATCAGAAGCTATCAAGGTGATTGTAATTTTAATTTTATTATTTTAGTCAATTTTAGTGTTCTCTTATAATTTTATTTGCAAAAGTTAATAGGTATTATTTTAAAAAAGTATTTTGCAAAAGAGAGTGTAAACTAAAAATATTTTAATGACTTCATTTAATATGTGTTGCTAAATTTAAAAGTTTTCTTACCAGGAGTATTTTGTCAAAAATCTAATATATAATTCGCAATAATAAAATGGAAATACTAGAAAGTAAAATGTATTCAATTTATAATACTTTAAGAATGCATATAATATTTATTGATATAGTTTCAATAATATTGAACAAGATAACTATTAAAATAAATTAATTAATTCTATGGACATTGTACAAGAAACTTATTAGAAAAACTTTTCGCCGATAAAAAGTAAAAAAAAACAGAACACATTATTTTACATAGTAAGATAAGCTTGTCCAAAATTAAGAAGCAATAAGACAAGTATACTTTATGATAAATTTATAGAAATATCAAGATATAAAGTAAATGTTATATCCTTTGTGAAGAACATTAAAAAATTTTGCAAGAAATTATTTTAAGAAAAGACTCACAGAAAAAAAAAATGTAGAAAAGCGTATGTTATTGAAAACCTGAGGCATATAAAGGGTTAATACGCGTATATAAAATTGTGTAAAAGCTAATAATTTGAGATAAGAAAAAAACTCTGAATAAGTGGTAAAAAAAACAAACAATAAATCTATTAAAGAAGAAACTTATAAAAAAATGAATATGTTAATAAATAAAAGAATAAAGTTATGGAAATAAATATTGTGCAAATAATTTATCCAGATAGATCAAGCTAATCCAAATGGAACATAATGCATTACTATGCCAATATGGAATATTCTAGGAAGCTTCATGGGATTATTTTTTAGTATTATGATTTCAATAATCATCATTCTGGACTATAAATGTTATAAACTATTATTGTATTAACTATTCCAGAATAGATCGATGATTATTTTATTTAATTTTTTTAATTTCAAGACTTCATAATATTTTTTATTATTCTTTTTTTTTTAACCTGATTTTGTGTATAGCGGAAATGTGGATGGCATTTACTACTGGAAATATACTGTCATATTCATCGTTATAGCAACGGAGGAGGTGTAGCAAAACGCTTTTGAGGAGAACATTTAAAAAAATAAAAACTCTCGAGAAAATAATAAACATTTTTTTTTAACTTTATCAAGAACTTTCATCAATTGAAGAGTTAATTGAAGATATACATAATTATAGTCTTGATCTTTTTTATTTATTAACTTAGTTAAAGTGTAAATTTTCTGTTTTATAAGATTAGGAACATGAACATTAATCTATTGATAACATTAAAATTCTATAATATAATAATTTAATAATTTAAATAAGAACATTTTGAATAAAGGTATGGATGTATATTTTTTATGTATGTAATGCTATTTCTAGTGGATGGAAAGAAGACTGCAAAAAATGATGACCGGATAATGTCACTTGGTAATAGTTAATGAATATTGATAATTTTATGATGTATATTTTGTTTTCTTTTTAGATTGCCTATGAATAATAATGAATGAAGTATAAATGTTTTAATTATATGTAAACGCATTTTGTACAACATTTTAAACATTATGAGATCAGGATTTATTTGGGAATATGCATACTATGATTTTATACTAGTAATATAACCCAACATGATTATAAATATTTGTGTGATTCTTTTTAAAAAACTTTCATATTATTGGATGTTCAAGTATTATCTGATTAGTTTGTATGTGGTTAAGAATATAGAATAATGAAGTAAGCAAACGTTTCTTGTAGATCAGTGAGATCGCTTTAATTATAAATGAATTTTATTTATTGTTTTGAATATGCAAGATAGTTATTTTGTTGATGTAAGATGTGATAAATCTTTAGGAAATAATGATAAGATAGTGGCTTGGTAATACTATGGTTAACAGGAAACCAATATGATGTTCTAATAGGATGTGATGGGGGAAAATTAATAATATTTTATAGTCTTTGTGCAGATATACAGTACAGCTAGCAGTGTCCTGTAAATGATATATATTTATTTTGGACAGTGTCTATATTTCTTTAAATATTGATGTTTTAATAAACCTGAAGGAATAGCTTTAACATCATTGATGTAATGGAGGACATTAGACAGGAAAAGATCATGCCTCTATTTCTTATTGATACACTGTGCCATGATATTTTGATATATGTTATAAGTTATACTCTAGTTTTCTTCCTTAAATTCTATACATCTGTTTCACTATCTAGATTTCAATGTAACTGCATTGTACAGTATGATATATTTGAAAAGAAATAATAGATAATTTAGAGTTTAAGATATGCTATCATTTGAAGGAGATTAGTTCATTTACTTAGAAGAAGTAGAATTTGTATAAATTGGAATTGAAAATCCAATGAATCCTAAAGAAAAAAAAGAATCATAGGATATATTTTTGGAGTTGTTTTGGAAATAAAATAAAATTTCAAGAATAAAATATATAAAACAAAGTTGTTCTTTAAAATGTTAAATAACTTTTAAATGCTTTATTTATTTGAAAATAAGTATTGCATATTTTTAAAATACAATGTTTATAAAGTAAAACGATAAAAATAATAATTATAGGTATAATTTTATATTTAGTAAATAATAAGGAATGTATCAGTACTTACAATTATAAAGTATTATAGTCGTATCAAGTGGGATATATTATATTTGATAATCGCAATGCAGTGAACAATAACATCCACACAATTTAATAATAAATTAATAGTAGATATGTAGTATTTTCTTTTAACATTGTAAAATGGAATTGTTTACTTATGATTAGTATTCTTATTTTGTTTTTCCGAGTAATATAAAATGTCAAACGAAGTGAGTATATCCGATGTAAATACTGTAAATAAATTGTTTGTTTTATTTTATTTGATTGTTATAATAAACTTTGTTAAATTTGTTTTCAAAATTTGTGTGTCTGATTATTTACTTTTCCCATCACACTGCATGAGATACATGGAATATCCGAATCAAACATATAATTTTGCACAAAGATAAATGAAAGAATTATTTTAAGAATTTGAATATTTTCTTAAAGATTCATTTAATTAAGTAATCATATTTTACATTATCTTATGGTCATAAATTAGTTATCATAATGGTACATTTAATTATATGCTATCCATTGCCACCCACCTTTGTTTGTCAGATTATAAATGCTACCACATTTTACTTACATTATCATATGAAGATAAAAGATTATATCATAGTATATTTTATTATTTTATTATAGTAATAAATTATAGTGAAGAAAGAGATATACAAAATTAGTTCATACAACGAAGAATATTATTATTATTTATTAGTATTATTAGTAGTTAAGTGTAGTAAGATATGACATAAAAATTCCTTCTCATGTTTTACTACCGGGATTTTAATTAACTTAGAACAATTTTATGAACCTGAGATTTATTGAGCTAAATTATTATAAATAAGAGATTAAGATGTTATTATTAGTTTAAACTTAACGAGTAGGATTTATTAAAGTCATAAGAATACTATAAGTTTATTATTTGAAATAGTAACAAAGGGGGATAGTGTTCTTATGCCATTGAGGTAATATCCTGTGGGGTATTGGCTCAATGTAATCTTTCTTGTCACCTGTATTTTCACTTCTAAGTCTTGTGATATAATTAAATACTTATTTAATTTATTTTATAAACTGAACCTTTTCATTAGTTTTCTAGTAGAATGTTTTAATATAATGCAGGATATTTTATTTATTAATTATTTGCATCGAACCAAACGTAATCATTAACTGAGATAACCCATGTTATTTATATTTATATTATCTGGAAGTGAATGTGCACAACAATAGGTTAGAATATATATATATTAAACTGTTTTCGAATATGTTCATTCGAAACACCGGCCTCTTAGGCAGAGAAGAACATACTCGGAGAGTATGTATGCCCAAACGATAGCTATAAAGTATATAACTAGCATTACATTTCCAGTTCTTCTTGGCTGTTGAGTTCAACACCAAGTTCAAAGCACTTTTTTTTGTTTGTGTATAAACATGGGCACCAGCTGCTTATTCTAAAAGAATACTAAAAGAATAGACAATGCCCTTTGAACAGTGGCCACTAACTCAACGCCTAAATCCACGACTAGCTCAGTTGTCACTAATAGATTATACTTAATTAGTAGTTAAAAGACTTGATAAAAGGAATTGATAAAAAGAATTGACCGACAAATAAAGTTTAATTTTAAAGATAATTTATTAACTAACATTTATATACTAAATTTAAACATTTTATAATTCTAATAAAACACACGCATATTTTAAATTAACATTTCTAAATAGTTTAAATATTCCTATAGATTTAATAACAGAATACTCTAATTTAACTAATAAATATTGATATAATGATCATGCACATATTAACTCGCACACACATAATAATAATAAAGTATTACATAGCATTTGAAATTTAACCACACATATCAATAGTTCATTTATGTATGATATAAAGTTCATATAATTAGACTCTTGAAAGATTCGTACGAATTTATGCAATGCAATGGCTATTACAGTATAAACGAAATAAGCAAATGTTTTTACCTAGGCTTTTGAATATAGACGTAGAATTTTGTTCTCTTTGGAGGCTGCTTTTGGTGAAAATATTTCCATTATAAATGCTTACCAGCCAGCTGGGACTTTTCCTTGATGAGTTTCCTGATTTTCACGATTATTACTATTGGAGACAATTAAATACTGATGGAGATTTTCCAAGTTGTTACATTGACATTATTTCACGGGCAGATCTTGCTGTTTTCATCAGACTTTTCAGACTGTGGAGAGGCGTGAATTCCCAAAATCTTCTCAACACTGCATTTTGTTTGTTAACTGACTCAATTAATTTCTGAACTGCAATACTCAATTACTTTTGTGAACTGCACTCACTCAACTAATTTGTGAACTGACTTGTCTCAACTCATTGTCCGATAAGATATTCAGTATTTATTCCGATGACATGTTGTCTCTTTCATATCCTTTCGCAAATATGTGTTGTCGAAATTCTTTAGCAATTAATCCTTTGATAAACGTGTTTTGGAAGATTGTTTAATTAGTAATAGCCATGCAGAAATGTTGTTTTATATTCTAATTAATAACCATTGCCGTGTTTTTTAATGATAATCTCCTTTAACTTTCATTTATTTATAATGACATTTATTCTATTGTTGACACTCGCACATATATACACATATATTTTTAATACAATTTACTATTTAGTTTTAGCATTATTTTTTCTTTAATTAAACTTGAATGAAAAGAGATTTGAGTGTTTTAACTTTTTAAATTATATTTTTATGAATACTAATAAAAACTCTTTACTTCCTTTTATAACCCTTAGTTTAATTTCTCTAATGAAACACCCCTCTCCCCTTCTGATTAATTAATTGTAGCTTTTTTATTTCAAAACTAACGCTAGAAAACTATTTGATTCTTATCCTTTTCTAAAACTAACAGCAATAAACTCTTCAACGTTTAATTTTATGTTTTTCTTTTATGAACGATTATTTTAATAATATAATTTTAGATAAAATTATATGTGCCTATATCAATATAGGTACAATATATATATATATTATAACAAAATCCTTACCTCTTGCTAGACAGTCGTACTCTACCGAATATGAATATATGATGTATCAATATACATGCCGATGTCTTTTTTATTTAATTAAGTGGGTTTTGACCTAAAATATTATTATTCCAAACTTATGGATTTATTCTTGCAACTGTAATACATCCCCAACATGTATTTATGGTCATCTGAAGGACACTAAGCGCCAATCCTATACGAATATAAGAATTATGCGAAGTGGGTATATTACCAACAAGAATACTATTTACGTAATGTGAGAAAGGTTTTGGCCATCAGCTAGCTCAGTCTCATGGTCGGGTGGTGTCACAGCCAGGAGTAGCTACGAATGGGGTTAAGAGTTCTTTCTCTCTTTTTTTACACATAAAAATAATAATAATTAGATAAATGGATCTATAAATAAATAACTAATTCAACACTCTACTTTCTTTGTATATTTATTTAATATTATAAAAAATAAATGATTTCTTACTCTATTTTAAATCGCACACATACGTCATTTTTTCCAATAGATCTTTCATACATATCTCAAGTAGTGAAGTTCGATACTATGAAAAAGTTTGTATCATGTGACTTTCGACACTATTTACTTTATTACATCTGTAATGGAATGAGGCTTTAATGAAATCTTTATTAAATTAGTTCATACATCCTCTTCACTTATTATTGCAAGTAAACAATTTCCTTTTCATAAAGAAAATTTAAAAATCAATGATTAAAGTTCATTACGTGGCTTTCCCCAGGGAAGTAGTAGAAGCAGATTTATTTCTTTATTAAAGAGTTCCGTTCCATGGGTAAATCAGGAAAATCAAGTCAAAGGTTTGATATCTTCATGCACGTTGGCTGGCGAGGTTATCCTGGTTCCATGTTGGGAATTATGTATTATTTTGAGGCATAATGGTTTTATTTGTTGAGGCAGATGCAGCAGGTTGGAATTAGGGGCCTGAATCTGATGCAGCCTTCTCTTACCCTGCCATTTCTTTTGAAATTGCCATTATATAAGTTAAATATTTAAAACCTTTTTAGATTCACGGTTGTAGCTCTGCCAGAAAAGATCCTAAGCATTCTGGGTGGCTCACTTTTATAGCCCCCTCCATTTGTTCTAGAAGCTTCTTTTTTATCTTACTTCTGATTTTCAATGTGGACTAACCAGATCTGTTAGACATGTGAAAACTTGTGTCATGGCTTCTATTGTAATATAACAAAAAAATGGAATCTCATTCTGCCGGAAACCTCTAGTTTTAAAAGTGTGAAACAAAATCTCGTTTCTCTCTTTTCACTACTTAATTCATTCATGCATGCATTTGTCACATGCACATATATATTATTTAAAAATGACAAGAGTCCCTCCCCCCACGTTTGTGTGTTTGAAACCACCACCACGTAATAAAAAAAATTAAATATTATTTATATCTACGTCTACATATGTTTACTGATTAAATATTATTTGTGACTGGGTTCAAACCCATTCAGTCACAATACTCCCTCCTCCAAAAGCCTTCAAATACATTTGCATGTTTTGAACAGTTCCTTTCATACAACACTTATCTATTCCCTCATTCTTTGATTTGCCCTTTGCTTGCAGAGGGCCAGGCAGGCTTTAATGACTGAAGCATTATATGACCCCCTGATTCTGTGCCCAGCATCCACCCAAAATGCATTATCCCCTTGATTATGGCAGATAGTGTATGGGCCTTCTTATAGGTTGCAAAAGTTTTGGCATACAAACCTACCCAAATCACTGATGTGAGGGGTTTTAACCATGACTCTATCCCCTACCTTAAATATGGATGCCCTAGATCTCACTTTCTTCCTTCTTTGATGGCTCATCTGCTGTAAGGTCTGATATGCTCTATCCTGGTCACACGTCTTGTCAATAGGTGGTTCTTCCATCCCTTTATCTGACATGGTATGTGCTGTCCAAATTGGAGGCGAAATGGGGCAAAACCACTAGATTTGTTTATGTTCCAGTTTATAAAATCCACCACTCAAGGAGTCCATTTAACCCAGCCTTTATGATTTGTGCCTGTATATGTGCAAAATAAATGCCCCAACTCCCTCATTATTCGTTCACAGGGGTTGGATTGCGGGTTCCTGATGGAGGCAAAATTATGTCTAATCCCTTGTTGTTGGATCCACTTGTGCCATTCTTTGGACATGAAGGGAGCACCATGGTCAGATAATGTGCTCTTGGGTTTACCAGTCTCTGTAAAATGTTGGCCTTCTAGCATTTTGATGGCATTCCTTGCATTCACCTGCGTGATAGGATATGCCGACACGTGTTTTGAAAATAAATCATACGTGATGATGAGATATTTTTTTATTGAATGCCAGCAGAGGGCCATAAAATCTTATGCTATCATTTCTTACGGTCTATTTGGTATTATTGACAGCATGGGAGCTGCATAATTCCGATTTGCTGGTTTGGTCCTTTGACAACTTTCACAATCCCTCAACATGTTCATGACTGATGCATGGATGTTAGGCCAGTAAAACCACTTTCGAACCAAATGCTCCATTTTAAAGCACCATAATGGCCGTATAGTTGGGTGGACATAGTTTGTCATTTCTTTCCACAATGTAGGAGGTATAACTGGTATCCACTGCTTTCGATCATCATGTTTCCGGTACTGTAAGATATTTTTGTGAAGCTAGTATCTTGTTTCCTTTCCTGTCTTCATTGAACTCTCACCATTTGTTCCCTTTCCCATTCGTTTGATTATCTCCTTTAATTGTTCATCTTGATGCTGCCGATCTTCCAAATGAGCCAGGTCTTCTTCTACCATCTTGTTCCTTCCTATATCCATACTGGCAATATACAAGTTCTCCACACCCTGATAATCAGAATGATGATCAGATGAATTCCAGCTCAAAATATCGGCCACGATATTTTCCGATCCCTTACAATACTGAATGGTATAATTATATTCCTGCAGCAAGCTCCAACAGATCAGCCAGCTGTTGGTGAGGTAGCTATGATTTATAAATTCCAGACTCTTATGATCAGTCATTACGATGACTTCTGACCCTAACAAAAATGGACGAAACTTTCTGGAATGCCCAAATAATTGCCAGCGCTTCCTTAACTTTCAAAACCTCATTGAATTAGACAATACAAAAAAATAACAGATTGCGTATCGTTTGACCCACTGCGCAACTACGAACTGACAAAATGGTTATTTCTTAATAGATATACATTTAAGAAACTAACACCCTTTGATTTATTTAACGATTCATTTGAACTATATATCTAAACAACCCTTTCTTCAAAACTATGAACTGACAAAATGGTTATTTCTTAATAGATATACATTTAACAAACTAACGCCCCTTGATTTATTTAACGATTCATTTGAACTATATATCTAAACAACCCTTTTTTCAATAAAATATAAAACTTTTCGCTTTATTAATGTATTTCTGAAATCTCATAACTCTCCCCCTTCCCCTCTATTTCTCTTCGAAGCCCTTTAGTTGGGACATCATTATAACAAAACCCTTACCTCTCACTAGACAGGCGTACTCTACCAAATATATATATGATGTATCAATATACGTGCCTATGTATTTTTATTTAATTAAGTGGTTTTGACCTAAAATATTATTATTCCAAACTTATGGATTTATTCTCGCAACTGTAATACATCCCCAACATGTATTTATGGTCATCTGAAGGACACCAAGCGCCAATCCTATACGAATATAAGAATTACGCAAAGTGGATATATTACCAACAAGAATACTATTTACGTAATGTAAGAGAGGTTTTGGCCATCAGCTAGCTCAGTATCATGGTCGGGTGGTGTCACAGCCGGGAGTAGCTACGAATGGGGTTAAGAGTTCTTTCTCTTTTTTTTAAACATAAAAAATAATAATAATTAGATAAATGGATCTATAAATAAATAACTAATTCAACACTCTACTTTCTTTGTATATTTATTTAATATTATAAAAAAAATGTATTTATTACTCTGTCATTTGAAATCGCACACATATGTCATTCTTTCCAATAGATCTCTCATACATATCTCAAGTAGTGAAGGTCGATACTACGAAAAAGTTTGTATCATGTGACTTTCAACACTATTTACTTTATTACATCCGTCCCCTTAACTTATTATTGCAAGTACACAAATTCCTTTTCATAAAGAAATTTTAAAAATCAATGATTAAAGTTTGTTACCTGGCTTTCCCCAGGGAAGTAGTAGAAGCAGATTTATTTATTTATTAAAGAGTTCCATTCCACAGGTAAATCAGGCAAATCAAGGCAAAGGTTTGAGATCTTCATGCACATTGGCTGGCGAGGTTCATCCTGGTTCCACGTTGGAAATTATATGTTATTTTGAGGCATAATGGTTTTATTGGTTGAGGCAGCTGCAGCAGGTTGGAATTAGGAACCTGAATCTGATGCAGCCTTCTCTTACCTCGACATTTCTTTTGAAATCGCCATTATATAAGCTAAATATTTAAAACCTTTTTAGGTGTTCATGGTTGTAGCTCTGCCGGAAAGAGATCCTATGCATTCTGGGTGGCTCGCTTTTATAGCCCCCTCCATTTGTTCTAGAAGCTTCTTTTTTATCTCACTTCCAATTTTCAAGGTGGACTAACCAGATCTGTTAGACGTGTGAAAACTCGTGTCGTGGCTTCTATTGTAATATAACAAAAAAATGGAATCTCATTCTGCCGGAAAACTCTAGTTTTAAAAGTGTGAAACAAAATCTTGTTTCTCTCTTTTTACTACTTAATTCATTCATACACACATTTG
Source organism: Epiperipatus broadwayi (assembly GCA_028023455.1). Classification (NCBI taxonomy): domain Eukaryota; kingdom Metazoa; phylum Onychophora; class Udeonychophora; order Euonychophora; family Peripatidae; genus Epiperipatus; species Epiperipatus broadwayi. Next base: position 4,926,613 of record JAQFVV010006238.1, read on the forward strand.
TCACATGCATATATATATCAGTTAAAAATGACAGAGTCCCTCCCCCCCCACGTTTGTGTGTTTGAAACCACCACCATGTAATAAAAAAAATATTATATATATCTATGTCTACATATGTTTACCGATTAAATAATATTATTTGTGACTGGGTTCGAACCCATTCTGTCACTATATATATATAGAAAATATTTATATAAATTGATTGATATGGCTCAGTAGTATAGTAACAGAAATTATGAGCTCTAAATTGTTAAATGGGAGCCTAATTTTATCAATACTGCAATTCAAACTTCTTTTAACTCCTTGAGCAGTAAAACCATTTGATTAATTTTATTGTAATATTTATTATAGCTATATCTAACTATTTTTAAATTATTTGCTAAAGAAAGAAACTCATAGCACAATGGAAAACATTTATTCTTTTGAAATGTCCATGACGTTTTATTCATATTTGGATAAAACTTTAAAAAAAACATATTTAGCCAAAAATTTATAAATAAAATATTTTTTTGTTAATGGACTATAAGCAACACAGTAAGATAACCAATTACTGTCAAGTAAATCAGTGTGTAGTTATTCTAAGTTATTTAATAAAATCAATAATAATTATTTCACTAATTTGTTTACAAATATGACCCATTAATTTTAATATAGTTAAAAAAATTCTTCATTAATACATAAACAAAAATAAAACCAGCAAAACTTTCCATACAGTAGTGCCACTCAGTGCAAGCCAGAGTAATCAATGAATTTCAGAAGGCTTGTGCATAAAATCCCTTTCCAGTGCCTACTCATCCAATATCCCCAGACCAGTTTTTAGCTTGTGGTTTTCATCAGCGAGGAGCCTAATGCAACCCTCCAGCAACCACCTTTTATCTCTACTTAACTACAAAACTATGAGTCTAAAATTGAAAACAATATTTTCAATCCAAGCTTATTAGCTTATATAGTCATATATCTGAACTCAGTTCAGTACCCATACATTTTGGTGTCATTTTTTTTTTTGGTTTCTGGAATCCATTGATTACTCTGGCTTGCACTGAGTGGCACTAATATATGGAGAGTTTTGCCTGTTTTAATAACATTTATGAGCAAGCATAAGAAATGGTGATCATGTGTTATTTAATAGTTTAATAGACAAAAATAATAACACCATTAATTGATCAAGAACTTCCCATTGATTAACTGGATAAGAACTGCTTTAATCTTTATTATTCCTTTCATTGAGTGAGTTATTTAATGTTTTATCTACATGGCTCTTTAGAGTGCTTTTAGTTCATAGTCAGGAGGAAGGTGATTTACTCCCTTTGTTTACATATACATTGATCTATGTATCTATTTGTATGTGATGGATCAAATTTGCAGCAAGTAACTGACATCAATAAAAAAAAGCTTGCATTATACATATATATCCTCACATACATATTTGTAATTCTATGTTGGATAATTTTCATCATCTTATCTTAAATCTTTTATTTTTTTCTCCAAATATATTCTACTTTTAGCAATAGTACACAGATTAATATATAATGCATGATTTCAGATAATATTATCCTCTTTTCTTTAGGATCACCAGTGACTGTACTAGAATGGGAATCGAACTAATGACCATTACATTTTGGAATACTCGATTTACTAAGACATTTTAATCAATCAGACTGGCGTGGCCGGTGACAGAAATATTAGCAATATTAGAAATATTAGAGATCTTTAGATTTGTGAATACTGAGTTGAAGGTGATGCTATTGTCAACTAGGCTTTAATAAAACACACCAGTTTATTAGTGTATTATCTTAAATTGTGGATTCAAAAATCTAAGGCTCCTTGGTTCGATTTCTATGCCAATGCTATTCTTAATCAGGCCAGCAACACTGGAAGAATGGTGTTATCTATTAACCTGGTGTTATTTCTAATAATTAAATATAAGTGAAAAAGTTTATGTAAAATATACTTTTTTTTGAGACATTTAACATTTAAAACAAGATTATGGAAATAAGTCGCGTACATTGGAAAAGAAATACTATTATCATAAATTTTTAGGTGTATATTTTCATATTAAAAAGCTTCAAATAATCTTTTATAATTTAATTGTGATAGCGAGAGGGATATTTTCTTAATTTACTGACAATATGTCATTTTATTATCTGATAAAAAGAAGGTCCACATCATTTTGTACTGTAAACTTCTCATCTTTTGTTTTTTTTCCATCAAACATTTAGAGCTATCTCTTTGATTTAACATCTTTTCTTTTCTACTTAATTTTACATTCAGGTTTTTATATCTTATTTTAATGAAAAAAATATTTTTATATATATTTTCTTATTCTATAAATTAAAAATGGTATAATTAATTATGTTTATTTTAATCGTCGGAGTGAATATTGAGAGTTTAAAAAAATCAATATGATTCAATAACAAACCCTATTTTTAAAAAAAACGATTTTGCAATGCCATCTAACGGAATAAAAAGTTATAAGTTCTGCATTTATTAATATTTTCACGTTTAATGGTTTATATTTTTTATTTATCTTTTAAAAAGCACATTTTAAATATTGTGAGCCATTGCAATAATCAATTTTAAAACATTATATAAATAAATTCAAGTTATTTTTGAATACGATTTTAATTTTTTTTTTTTTAAAGCAGTAAATAATCTACCGCATTTGAAATCGTAATCTTTTTCCAAGTTACTTTTATTTATTTTAAAAAAATAATAATCGCATCCCAAGTTATTTGTTATAAAGTATTAAGCACACATATAAAGTTTATAAACAGAAAAAATAAATAAATCACATTTTGTGAATAGATTTATTAAAAAGCTTGCAAATCCATAGGAAAGCGCTTTTGATAATTTATCTTAATGGAATTTGCCTAATGACGTTGATTATCTTTACATAGCGACATTTTTATGGGTGCTGAATGAGAGACATCAAAGTGTCAGGATATTTTTTTTCTAAAAAGATTGCATATTATAATTTATCTATGTAAATATAGTCGTCTTTTTTCTTCCTCTAAGCTATCAAATTTCAAACTTTCTCTCAATTAATATTTATGTAATGTGTTATATTTAAGAAAAAGAAAATTTAAAAAAAGGTAAAGCGTGGATCAAGGCCCGCAGATGTATGTCATCTTCCTTATTAGGAGCAAGCGCGGCATTATACTTTAAGAACTTTTTTTTTTAAATATCAGGGCATCAACGCAAATCTAGCCAAACACCCATTTACTGACACATTCGGGAGCTAGATTAGATAGCTATTTAAAAACACTAAGCCTGCTTGAGAAATTCTGAACTACTTGAAAATATTTAATCTGACTTGGTAAATGCATTAACGACTGTATCAATTGTTTTTCCACATTTAATTAAGAATGAAACTTGCTCAATATTTTATTTAAAACGCAATTTAAAAAATATGTATTTATTTGTTTCCTACAAATATTTTGAGTTACAAATGTCTGACGGGTTGCATTCACATTTTTTGATACTAATCATGTCACCTACGTACATTAATGAGCATGACTAATTGTTTATTGAACTAGAGATTATCCCTAGATAGGATATAGGATTATAATCATTAATATATTTGTTCGAAATGTTCTGGTACCAAAATTACAAATGTAGAAAAACATAACACTTGTATATTAAAGTGTAATAATTTGGTAACTTTGCTGTGCTTAGGTTATTCACTGACACCACAGGTAGTGAACAGTGGAATGACCATCAGATATTATAAACAATTATAAATAACGAAGTGTTTAACCAGCAGTATCTTCTGCTGTCTTATAGGGTAGAGTATTGGTTATTCAAAGATTAAGTGCTTTTTCCAATTAAAAAAGTCTTTTATGTCTGTCTTTTTCTTCTTCAGTCACTTAAGTTATTGTGTGACACCATTCTGAGCCTTTCATAACTGTCATTTCTTTTACTAACTATGACAATGGGATTGTATATTAGTGTAATAACATTTTCCTCCTTTAAATATTATAGCTAAGTGAAGAATATAGTTCAGCATCTGTATTCCATCTTGGGGGACATCCGTTTTTTTTTTAGATTTTTTTATTGATATATTTCAAGAGAATATGACAGTAAGCTTATTCTTGAGGTTTACAACCTTAGTAAATATTATAAACATAAAAAAAAATTGACTGCTTATATAATACATTTCACTTACTTTTAATTAAATTAAAATTTTTAAACATAAACAAGTAATTATAAAAATATCATAGAGCTATATAATTGTAATCTAAAATTTAAAATTGCATTTATATATTTTTAAATATCACAAAAATTCTGTATAACAGCGTTTGTAGAGTGTAACAGTTAAAGTTTGCTTTTTATCGTTACTTTTAATTTCTTTATTTGTATTTTAAAAAATAAAGCACAAAAAAAAATCTAAATTTAAACATATATATATATTTTATTTTTAATAATTTCTATACAAATATTTAAATAAGCAAATAGTTTATACTTTGTGGCTGATTATGAATCAAAATATATAAAATGCACTAACACGCACAAGCACACAAAGCATAAATTTGCATCACTCCGAGTCAATTTATTATATTTTGTAATATGGCTATGATTATGAGGGCTTTGAACCTTGAAAGCGCTTAGCCATTTAATAAATAGATATTAAAATAATATATATTTTCTTTCTTTGTTTTTAGCTTTGTGTGCTTGTGCGTGTTAGTGCATTTTATATATTTTGAAACAAATATTTAGTAAAATATTAAAAAAGAATTAAATAAACTACAAATTTATATACTTTTTTGCTCATTGCTAACAATAATTAAAGAAGTGTTTACAAGTTTATTAATATACCAAGTTCAAAGAATCAACCAATCAGAAACCTTCTATGGTTTTGTTAGCTCCTTTGTAGTTTCTATCTGTGAACTACTGACATCTACAGTTTTTTTTTTAAATTAATAAATTAATGTTTACTTTAATTCAATTTTTTATTGCCAAATAAATGTAAATCTGGGAAAATAATATTATAGATAGCCACAAGATGGCAATGTAAAGTTGAAGCACAGAAGCACTATTAGAATTCCCCATAATATTATACAGCTGATAATTATTTGGTTTATGTATAAACTTGAAAAATATCGAAATGCTATATTTTTATGTGAAAATGATAATATATTGAACCAATAGATTATCTTTTGAATAATAATTTTTTTTATTATATGAAAACAAATTCTGAATCTCTTATCAATGAACTATAAAATCACTAAAAATATTTTATTTAAAAACTCTTCATAAGAGTCTATTACTATTTTGATAAAGTAATAAGTCTAATCAGTTTATACAACAAGTTGCTGGTTGTGATATTTCAAAGTGCACAGTGAAAAATGTCATTGTTAGATTGCACTTGTGAAGCAAATGAGTGAGACAGCATGCATTTCAATATAATTTTTATAGCACATATGAGCAGTACATTTGTACAACTATCCTTCAGCCCAGAAGTCAGACTAATCTCTCTCACACACTTCATACATTTTTTGAAACACCCAGTTCACTTTTTTTAAGTAAAGAAAACATATATAGCTCATATTGTAATTTTAAGTAGATATACACTTTTTTTTAATATTTTAAACAGATATACTTAACTTCATAAATTAAAAGACTGAAGTGGAGTTGGGCTGGACATATTGCTAGAAGAGATGATAATAGATGGATAATTGAATTCTTAAATTGGATTCCAAGAGATTTTAAAAGACCCAGAAAGAGACCACATATGAGATGGATGGATGGATGAAATAAGAAAGTGTGCAAGGATGATGTGGAGAAGAGAAGCTAAAGATTAGAAAATATGGATTGAACTTGAAGAGGTCTTCATCCTGCAGTGGATTGATAATGGTTGCTGATGATGATGATGATATATTATATAATTCAAATGTCTATTTAATCACAATATCCTAAAACCTATAATCAAAGATCAGAACTCATCAGTTGGCCCAGATCACAAGTCACCTATACATCATTTGTTGAATATATATATGTAGATATAAAATTATTATAGTTTAATTGACAAGGTTCAAATTTTCTACAGTCGGATACAAACTACTTTATAGGAATATATTGAAACTCTAACAAAACCAATAGTAACATGAATTACTTGTCTTACAGAACTGGATAGAGAAAAAAATGTTGAATAAAAACTCATATAAAGTAACTAATGAATATATAAACTGCCATTTGTATATGTACATGTATATACATATCACTTGAGTAAACTGCCTAAAAAATTAAAAGAAAACTTAGTTTTTGCATTTGAAATTTTTAAATAATTACTTTGTAATAAGTGAGAAATGATGAAATGACAAATTACAAAAGAAAGAAAGAAAAATGCTTTTGATAGATGAAAGCATTTTGGATTGTATAGTTGTAGAAATCTGGGGCATTTTGTACATTTTCTCATTTACTTTTTTCTGAATGGATTTTGGTTAAACAACTTGTCACTTTCTAAGGTAAATTTGATGATAAGTCTAGAAATGACATTAAAATTTTGGAATTAATAATATTTAAAATTATAAAATTTAAATGTCAGCAACAATTTTTCGTTCTTCCTGTGCTAACTAATGTAAATAAAATGAGGGGAGAGAAATAAAACCATTTTTCTTTTATTTTCTCATGTATCAAATCATGTTATAATATCTATAAATTTGTTTCCATGTCATGTTATGAAGAAAATGTTTTCTAAAAAAACATGTGGTAAGAAAAAGATCAAATCTTGTAACTAGCTGGTGATGAATTCATTGTTTGGAAAACATTTTGAACAATATCTTATGTAGATAAATAAGTATCACATGATCACATTTTCTATACTATCACTTTTATTGTTGATAAAAAAAAAAAAACTCTCCCTTCCTGTTTTCCCCCTGTTCATAAAAGGGTGCTCGGTGGCTCCCAGGCCTGTGTTTTTCTCCTGTGGGGAGTGTTTTGTGGGGTTTTTTTTTTTTTACTAATAATTTGGTGTGTTTGTTGAGATGGTGTGCTTTTTTGTTTTTTGTTAATACTCCTCCCTCCCTTTGTGGTGGGTGTGGGGGTTATGGGGGTAAAAAAGCCAAAAAAACTATAGGGGATGGGGGGGGGTCAGGGCCCGTCTCCATATTATTTTTTAAGTTTTTGTTTTAAATATGATTTTGTTTTTTTTTTTTTTTTTTCCATTTTTTTATTTTGTTGAGAGAGGAGGGGTAGAAGAGAGGGGGGTGGGATGGATTCCTTTCTTTCCGTCGCTCTCTTTCCCCCTCCCCCACAACCCAACCCCCCAACCCACGACCCAACAAAGAAACTAGGGAATGGGTATGGGGTGGGTGGGTATTGGTTTTTGGTTTTTTAGGCCTCCCTTTTCTTTTTCTTTTATTTTTTTTTTTGGAGGAGGTAGTGAGAGTGTATGGTGAGTTTTTTTTAGATAAATAAGTCTGAAACAAGAAACTAAGGCATTTCACTTCAGTGTAATCAGTTCAAACTACTTCAGTTTTTATTGCAGTGATACAATGTAGAGAAGAGAAATCACTAGTTAAATCTGTTTTCCAATGTAAGATAAATAGCTATATTTTGATGACTATTTATTTTTCAATACTCTAGCTATAACAGCCAGTGTGATGATTTTATCCAGCAAAAACTATCTACCATGCATGACTAGATAACCAAAAACCATACCAGCCAAAATGCCCAGAAAATACAATCACCTCCAGAAACTAATGTGGAAGTTTGCCCAAACCAGCAAGTGCTGGTCATAGTAATGTCATGAAGTTATAAATGAACAGTACCATAAGACTACATACTGATACTATAATCTATGTAACATCATCAGTACTGCTAGATTTTTTGTCTAACATCACCAGTTTCTAAGAACAAGAACTATCATCTTTGGAGGAATTTATGAAAATAACTGTAAATATATTAAAAGAACAATATCTACAGAAAGCAGTGGTTTGAAACTATTTAAATAGTTCATGGGGTAATATCTTATCATAATAGATATTATAAGACCATAAACTTATATTAAAAATATCTTTTATTACTATTATATTTCATATTTGTATAGCATTAAAGTTTTTATTTATGCATTATAATAAATTTATTTATTAATCTATTTAGTTTGTTTCCATTTCAAACTTATTTCAAGCATAACACTTTTAACATCCAATATGCTTCTAATATCCACAGCCCTGAAAAATCATGCAATTTTCTGAAGGACATTCAGGGATGGCAGTAATTATTTCTATATGTTGATGATCAAGCATTAATACATTTTTTGAAATAAACTTTCTAGTTAAAGGTTTGATGCATGAGAGTTTCATTTTTATTTTATTGAATTAAAAAAACAAAATACTTTTGGAAGGATTTGCACTTATGTCACAAATCACCACCATCATCGTTTGGTTAATATCATTAATTACCTATATTTGAATTAAATCTTTTTTTTAAATTTTATTAACCAGTTAACTTTCATCTAATATTAATATTTATTTGAATCATGATTTATCGTATATATTTAATATGTCAATGTATATCTTTGATTCCTAGTATACTCTTTAAAACTCAATATGTGCGATCTTATAGAGGTATCAATACTTAAATTTTCTTGCCCATGTGGACAGTTTTAGTAACTTTCATTACACCCCTCTCTCATGAAGTTACAAATGTTTATACAATGTTAAGTTATTCCATATAAATACATCTTACTCATTTGAAAAATGAAGTGGTTGTTTTAAATGCAGGTTGGCTGTGATGTATAAAAAATATACTGATTAAAAGTTGAAAATATAAATTAATAAAATTTGAAATAGATATTCTGCCTGTAAAAATATTGTAAATAAATTTTAATATTACCATTGGAAAAAATTCGCCTACATTTATTTATTCTTGGATTATCGTAATGTTATTTAAATTTATGCAAATTTCAACAGAAAAGGTATGAATAAAATTAAAATTTAAGTTATATAAAAGTCTATCTTTTCTGTTGAAATGTATATAACATTTAAATAATAACATTCTTCGTAAGTAATATACTTTATCTTAAATTTAATTAATTATTTCGAGGGATTTATCAAAATAAATTGAATTTAATAATAATAATAATTATTATTATTAAAATTTTATTCATTAAAATAAATACATACATTACATTAAATCATTTGAATACAGATCAAAATACATTTACACAAATACAAATTTCATTCTTCTTCTACTAAATCCTAGCTGCGCTTTTATGTAGAAGAAAATGTGCATTATATTTTAAATATTTACATTAAATTTTAAACATAATATAAAATAAAATATGACAATAATAACAACAACAATAAATTACATTTCAATAATATATTATTATATAAGAAAAATATTGAAAATACAACATTAGATAATCATATATTTTTTCTATATACTAATTTTTCCTCCCCCTCTCTTTAATATATTTTTTAATTTTTTTTAATTCCCTATAATATTGCAAGCTTCTTAATTTAATAGGTAAATTATTAAATAATTAGAAACATAATGATTTTTCACTCTAGTTTTATATTTGCTACAAAATTTTGAAACTATGTATATATGTCTGTTTTAGTAGACACATTTCACATTCTTTATATAAGGTTTTTTAAAAGTGATATCAAATTTTTTTTTCTCTATAATTATATGATCCAGCAGTTGATTGAATAGTAAAATATTTTTGTATCATCATCATCATCAACTATTATCAATCCACTGCAGGATGAAGGTCTCTCCGAGTTCAATCCATCTTTTCCGATCTTTAGCTTCTCTTTTCCACATCACCCCTGCACACTTTCTTATTTCATCCATCCATCTCACAAGTGGCCTCTTTCTGGGTCTTTTTTATTGATATATTTTTATTCTATGAGATTAATTATTATTTTTTGCAATAATGCTAATCTATTAATATTAGAAAAGCATGCAAAATCATAAAGTGTTATTTCATATCTCAATAAAAATATCACATAAAGATTTACATATAACAATAAAAATATTTAAAGGAAACATACCTTTGATTTTGTAAATTATTGTTATACAAATCTAAATTTATTAATTAATACCTTTATATATTATTTCAAAGACATTTTTCATCTATCATCATTCTAAGATATCTAATAAATTTTACTTGTTCTACTTTTATACTCTTATCACTACATATTACATTATTGTCATAAAAAAACACTCATGTGAATGCAGATGTATATCAATATTTTTATATTTCATGTGAGGAAAGCATATTAACATATATTTTGTTTTTTCTCTACTTATATAAATTCCTCTCTCAAAGCACCAAAAGACAATTTTGTTCAGACTTTCTTGACATTCTTTAATTGTATTTCTTATTCTCAATAATGTCAAAGCCTTAACAAAAAATGTAAAAAAAAATATAGTTACTTATTTTTTATCATTTAATGCGCTATTAATTTTATCTGTAAAATTCTCTAATAACATAGTTGTGTTTCTTTTTTCCATAAATCCATATTGGTTGTCAAAAATTATTTGTAGTTAAAATTTTTTTAATTGTTTTATAAATATATATTTTTATTATTTTAGCAATGGAAAGAAGACTAGATAGAGCTTTATAGTTATTAAAATTATTTTTAGCACCAGATTTATAAACTGGTCTTATTATAGATGTTTTTAGGAATATAGGAAATTCATTACTTTTTATTAATCATATAAATTATAACATCTGATAGAATGATAATATTATGTTTTATGTCATCATCTTAATTGTATCTATACTTGGTCTTATATTATCTCATAGTCTTTTATTATTTCATATAATTATTCTTCATTTAAATTTGGCATAAATATTGAATTAGAATGACTATTATATGATTTCAAAATATTATTATCATGTCCAATTTGTTTTAGTTTGTTAATTCCTTCTACAAATATATTATTAAAAGTTTTTACTAGAAGAAAACTATCATTTATATTAAAGTATTTTTTTAATCTTCATCATTTATAGAAATTGATTTTCTTAATAATATTTCATTTATTTTTCTAAAAGTTTTTTTATGTCACCTCTATTTTCATTAAAAAATTTATTATAAAACAATCTTTTCTTTGCTCTTATCATAGAATTAAATTGTATTTTAATTAATTTTATTTAAAATCTGATTTTAATTATTAAATAGTAATTAAATAAAGGTATATATGATATATTGTTATATTATTACATAGACATGGGTGTCATCACAAAAACATCCTCTTGATGTTGGGGTGATCATATTTGTTGCCATGTTCCTGCTATTACTGATGATATATAGGTGTGTACATAATTTTGTTTTTATCCTAGTATATATTTTCTTGTTGTTAGTATTCCTGATATACTGACTAGCAGAAGTCTTTCACGAATGTTACAGCAGGTGTGATGCAACCAGAATTTTAATATAATGCTAATAGTAATGAGAAAAAAAATTGTATTGATGAATCCAAATTATACCTTTAGATAATTTACCACGAAAATTGTCACTTTAACAGCTATCTATCTACACATACATATATAAAATATTACATGTAATAATACATAAATAATCTTCTATATATTTTTATTAAATCTTACTCTATTGCATGAAACAAAATTTTTCCATTTCCATATATATAGTTAACTAAAAAGGTAAGAGCAGCTGTCGGAGGATTGCATTAAATCCTAAGATCTAGGTGTAGTGGTCTCAATTCCAAGACTCCCTGATGAGAGCATAATCTGGAAACTAACCTGGGGATATTGAATGAGTAGGCACTAGTTAGGGAATTTATCCACAAACCTTTTTGCATTCAATGATTACTCTGGTTTGCACTGGATGACACTATTGTATGGAGAGCTTTGTCTCTATTAGAAATTATTACTGTGAAAATATTTAGCTAATAAAATATCTAAATAATATACTAGAAGAATGCATTATATTTAAGAAAGATGGAAATATTAAAATTATATATCAGTCTTGTGTGAGGTCTATTCAAACTGAGATCATTATAATATATCTATAGCAAGCTTTGTAAATTAATCCAACAGTAGATGAATTTAAAAGAGGTTGTAGACTATATATAAGATTATAAGCATGAGTTATATGTTTGACTCAGAAACATTATGGTCCAATTTTATAAGTATTTTGGTGATGATTACAGCTGGGGATCATTAAGATAGATCTAGAGTATTATTAAATTCTAAATAATATTTATCAAAATGCAGGAATAGTGAATAGATTATATAATGAAAAATTATTAATATTAATTCTGCAGAGATCATGGTTTGTTATATCTAAATCTAACAAAATGAATTACTACACATTTATTAGGAGATTGAAATGTTTAATAGGCATCCACGTTGTAGCCAAATCTAACTAAAAGATATTTTCCTTAATATTGGTTTTTGAAAGATGAAAATTTTCTTAAGTATAAATTTATGAAAGATGCATTTCTTAAGTATCAATTAAATATGTGATGCATCAATTATATATATTCTAGCATAATAAGTATAGATTAAATATAATAATTTCTCAAGTACAATGTATGGACTAATATATTTCATCTTCGTGCGGCCGCGTTACAAGCCAATTGTAACTAAATAAAAAACAATTCAAACAAATGAAAAGTTATTTTTTATTTTGTTAACTTTATAAAAACATATTAAATTAACATAAAACGCATTTTGCAATCTCTCAATCGGTCATCCACATTGGATTTTAAATAGCATTAAAATGATTGGAAAAGTTTACAAATATCACATATATTATTGGATAGTTTAAGCTAATTATAACTTTATTCTAACCAATGAGAATTTCTAGCCAAATGGCCGCACAACCACGTTATGGATTAATTATACTATATTTCAAATCTATATGGAATTTCAACACTTGCAGCTAAATTGCATGCCAATTATACCATTTTAAGGAGGGATCGATGGATGCTTCATCATTCCCCACTAACACTATTTCTTAAGCCAACTGGGATGATGATGATGGCACAGAACATCCATAATTTTAATTGCCAGGGCGCCAAATTGCAACTTTCATAAAATATAAAGGTTAAATCTCAATTCAATACTCTTAGTAATAATATTTCATGAAATGGGTTAATACATAATCAATTTAGAGAACACTGAGAACGCATTAAAATTGACAATATTAATATCTTTAAAAATTCCAGATTATTCTCAGTGCATTCCCCATTCACTATGATTAAAGCTACAATTAAATTTTATTCTAATTATAAAGTTCTATATTCATCTCCACCTTCCTGATCCACCCCTCCATCAACTTCATATCCATATGTCTATTACACTATTATTTATTTGACTATTAAAATTTACATTTTTTTTACTAGCTCATTTCTCTCATTATAATCTCTTCTCAGGGTTTTTCGAATAATTAGGTGTGGAAATCGAATAAGCTGGATAGATTATTGGTAATAAACACTCCTCTCTTGATCGCCTCCAAGGTGATCTCGGTTGTCTTTAATGCAGTTTAATATTTATTTACATTAAAGCTCGAATATTTTAAGCTTATTAAAATCTTTTAGTAATACATTATAAACCTATTCACTATTATAACAAAATTATAAAGAAGTGCGTCTAGAGAGGGGTTTGAATACAACAGATGGGGAAAGGATTTTATGCCCACCCCACTGCACTCACTATCACTCAATAACTATCTCTATTCACAGTTTATACTTCAATAATATTAAATTATTTGGTAATTTTAAGTATCTGAAATTAACCTTTTAAATAATCTTACTGAATATTAGTTACGTACATGATAATTCAAATATTAATAATAATATATTGATGTATGATTGGATTGGAAATATCCAGATAATATTAACCCACAAAAACATTAAGACATATGCAAATTTTATTTAAAACAAATAACAAATTTTATTTGACAAACTATAATTCAATACAAAAACATATACATTATATTTTATCTTAAATATAGTGAATACCAATTTCTTCCCGTTTTCAATGCTTTCTCTTTTATTACTGATTTGTGTTAGAACTAATTTCTCCCCCAATTAAATTTAATAATTTTATTTAACGAATCTAAAATTAATATTCCCTCGCAAATTTCTTGATCTTATCCTATCATCCTGATCAAACATTCTTTTGCCCTAATCTTAACAACATAGATATCTTAAAAATAGTGAGACTAAGTCATTGCAAATAAATTGGCATCAAGATCAATCATCATCATAGTGCACATACTCTATGCTCATGTTCTTTTGACATAATAATATTTTAACAATATTACCTTTCCAGCGAAGTTCTCAGCTGGCGATGTAAATATTTATTAAATAAATTTATATACGCATTGCTTGCACTTACACTTAAACATTCGTAAGTTTTATTTAACCCTTAATTTCACCTTTATCAATTTTATCATTTTTGGCTCGAATGACAAATTGAATCTTCAAAACAATATTCAAATACACCAATCACACATACATTATCTGCATTCATTCTGACATTAAATTGAGTTTGCGACCTGGTATCCGATACTTATAATAATGCTTATCATGGCTATCTCTCATACACACGTAAGGAATATCAAATATTAATATGAGGCAGGCAGTGACTTAAATAAGAGAGAACCTTTTCACTAAGGTTGAGATATGCTAGGATTTTTTATCGTTAGTCATACAAAAACATAGGTATACCAAATACCTCTGGCCATCAAAATAAGAAACCTTCTTACGGTGCAGAGAATACTCAAGTGGGAAAACACTTCCACTAGGTTCAAATACTTTATGAATATAGCATAAATCTTAGTGAGCTAGACTTCACTGGCTTTGTGGAGATCTTTGTCCATCCACACACATACTGGTCAAAACATCCAATTATACAAGTAAAACTTTCACAACTTTACTATTCTTGCAAATTAGCGCATTGGAATATGAGCCCATAAATTTTTCAAGCATAAACCAGCTTGTTTCTGGACTCAAGTCTATAATAACAATAATAATAAACAATAAGAAATGCGCATAAAATTCTCAAAACTATTTCCATGCACTTTTATAAGAAAATGATGATGATGTAACTCGATAGACAAGCAATTTATTTATAAGTCTAAGCATTTGACAATAACTTCTGATGCTAATAATAATATCTCTAAGTGTTTTTTTTTTTTTAAATTGTTTGTAAAGCATTTTAAATAAGGCATATCAGAACATGATATAAATTTCACCTACCCCCAAAATAACAATAATAGCAAAAGCATTTAAAAATAAACATATTCAAAATTATCTAATATCAATCAATATCTCTACCCCCAAAATAATACAATTGTAATTATAACATGACTTAATTTTAAAATAGATGATGTACATGATACCATACAAAGAAAGAAATTCTTTTCTCTCTTTTTTTCTTCTTTTTTTTAAAGTAACTATCCTACACACATAAAGAGCAAATAAAAAAAAATTATACTTATATAAAGTTCTTTAGCAAGTGTCCTCCAGGTTCCTAGTTTCCATTTTTCCCTTTTCCATTTCTCCTTGATCGGTTTATAAGAGCAAATAAGTCTTTGGATCAAAAAGTTCTTTGGTTGGGATTTGATTCCTCTCCCATCAGATATGCAAATTTTATTTTGCTGAACCGAGTTCCTCATTTCCAATTCTATGCAGAATACCATTAAACTTTTTAATTTTATGCAGATTAAAGTTAAATAGCATTCGTTTAACTTTTTCACAATATAAATCTGTTTTTGATTGTCCTATTTCATCTTTGAATTCATTTTATATATTTAAATTGACTTACATATACATCAAACTTCTGAGTTTTAAATTTTACTATTTGCTGATACAATTATGATTACTGGTTAACTTCTGGAGATTAAAAAATGTGTGCCAATTTAAAATTTATTCACTACACATTGTCTTTTCTTAAGACAATGTTAGATTTAACCAAGTTATTCTGAAGAGACAAAAAGTAACAATAAACGATTTTTAAATTTTATAGCCCAGTTTTCTTTTAAGTCAATGAAAGAAAACCTGCATCAGAAAGCTTCAAATATAAGAGAGTTTTTTTTTTCCTTCTGTTAACACAGAGATTTTATAGAGAATATCCATCTGGTCATTTTCTTTTCTTAATTAATTGACTTGTTCCCTTTTTCTCTGATTAATTTTAACCTTTTGCTCTTTTAGAAAAACAGGCCACTTCACATCTGTATTTTAACAAACGACCACAATTAATTTTACAATTCACCAGTTATAATTTCCAGTTAATTTTTTGACATTTCACAGACTATCATTGTTAATGGTCCATTTAAATTCCTTGGTGAGATTTATATTATTTAAATGCCTTGATAAATGACTATGTAATATAACACTTGAAACCTACACTAAAAGTAAACAACAGAAAAAGCTTTCTTACTTTTTCCATTAAATAGTGAAACAAAATATATTTTGCAGCCCAGTTCAAACTCAGACTTTGATTAAATTTGGCTGCTAATAACAAACTTATTAAAATGATTTGATTTCTTATTTAAAGATTGCTTTACAACATGATAAGGATCGATTATTGATTGTGAATTTTACAATCAAAATCTATAATCAGATTATATACACACACATGCGTTGCATATATACATTTCTTTAAATTGACCGATTTAATGCCTTAACCTTAATCTTTATTTATTACAACTATTATATCTATATTATTATTATTATTTCATCT
Organism: Epiperipatus broadwayi; assembly: GCA_028023455.1. NCBI lineage: Eukaryota > Metazoa > Onychophora > Udeonychophora > Euonychophora > Peripatidae > Epiperipatus > Epiperipatus broadwayi. Next base: position 4,943,282 of record JAQFVV010006238.1, read on the forward strand.
ACTTTCATGAACTATTTATTTCTAACTTAGCATAAAATAATGTCCATTCATTTTCACTCTCTAACACAGTTTTAAGAGTCACACATCTCTTCCCTTTACTCAGTTAACCTATCAACAAATGTATAAATTCTGTTTTTCTAAATATGTTTTTAATATTAACTTGACCCATAAATTAAAATAAAATCATCTTTTGGATAGAAACATCTTAACAATAAATTTTTAGATTGCTTACTAAGTCAAACATATGCAATCCTTTTAAATATAGGTTCAAACTTAGTCTTTGCTAAAAATTTTCTTATTAAAGGAAAAAAAATATAGAAATTATGAGGAAAATTTGGATGGAACCTTCTCTTTCATAGTTAACTTTAAAAAAATCGAGTCTTGGACAAATCCAAGGGCTACAATATATATATATATATATATTGTAACGAGCACAGACGTTCGTTACATTGTTGTTTTTTTTTAAATTTATTAAACATGAAAGTAAATTAAAAAGTTCGCATTTAAAAATTTTCTTTAAGAATTAAAAATTGAAATTAAATATCATCTTAAACTCTTATATATTAATTAAATTGCACAGATAATGAAAAATTATTAAAATAAAACTTTATTAAAGAAAAAGTATTTTAAAACTAAATTTTAAAAAGATTTGGAGATGAAATTATATCTTTAAATATATTTTTGATTTGGAAAACAGGTTAATTAATCAGAAATGGAAATGATTGTTAATTAGTTAAATGTAAACCAGCCTTCGGCATTTAAATGTAAAAACACCGGTCAGATAAGAAAACAATAGAAACTGTTAGCAAATAAGAAGAAATCCCTATGGAATCGGACCGCAGCGAAAGGACCATCGCATCGGTGACGTAATGTAAATTCAATCCTTCACATTAATATAAAAAGGACAAGTTTGGAAATTATTAGTTAGTGACTGGAAATTGATTATTACGATGTGACTATATGTAGTAGTCCGGAGTTGGAGGAGTTGACAGATGCACGGTCAATTCTTTCAGCTGTTAAAGAAGGGAGAAATGAACTATCGCTTCCTACATTGAGGACCAATTAAACTAAAAAAACCTCCGAATGAATAAATAAAACAACGGCTAAATGGATACCAATTTTAGGACGGCGTGGGAATTCATGTTCATGGCAAGCAACTGTAAAAGATGAACATTTTAAACCGTAAGAACTTTATAAAAAATGAACATTAAATTAAACTTTCCAGAGTTAAATGATTGCAATCTTATCCTATCTGACCAACTTAATTTATTAATAGTGTTATTTGATGTATTTCTTTTTTTTATATATATTTAAAATCATTTCCATTTATTTATTTACTTTTTTGTTCTTTAAGTTTTATTATGATTTCTGTTTTCCGTTAAGTTAAATTATATAAATAAATGTTTATATGTTAATTACTGGCAGGGGCTTATTTTATTCCTTTTTTTATATATACTCTTAGATTATCTTATTAAATCTCTGCTATTCCACTGAGCTAGTGACATGGGCTAACGACCGGAATCAAAATTTAAAAAAAAAATATTTTTTTTTTTTTTGACTTACGTATCTGCCTACTTTATAAATTTTTCTAGGTTCAAATGCCTAGATGGCGCCCCGTAGGCAGTTTACGTAAGTACCATTCCCGGATCGTTACAATATATATATATATATATCAGTGCATAGGTTCAAAGCATGATTATCTGTGTGTTTGTTTGTATATGATTAATGTTAAACCATAATTTTTAAGCTGCAGTTTGTTTATGGCACTTGTTTTATAAAGTGGTATGTTTGACTATAAATTGTATATACAACTTGACAAACTCATGTAGTTATAAAATGTATTTATACCTTGAGCATAGCAATGAAATCCCACTATTAAAGATTCTGATTAATTAATGTTAAAAACATTTTTGGTTTTATGTTTTAGTTATATTCGATTTCCTATTTAATTTTTTTTTTTTTAAGTTTATGTTTCTTTGTTAATAATTTCTAGATTGTAACTATAGAAAGAAACTAAACAAGGCAAGAACTTGTGACCAACTTCATGCACCCCAGATGACCTTCAGGCTGATGTGGGAAATGATTGATCTAATTAAATAAAATATGAAAGAAGGCGAGTTGCTGCCAACAAATACTGACAGTAACTATGTAAATGTTAGCATTAATAGTAGCTAGAACAACATAGATAAAACTTATCCGAAAAACAACTAGCTTAGAACAAAACATGCTAAACAATGCCTTAACTGATGTTCAAATAGTGTGGCAGGTTTAGAACTGGAATAATGAGGAAAAGAAAAGCTGAAGAGGCAATGATTGCAAGGTTGAACTTTTAGGAAAACACAATCGCAACATAGGAAAGATGCTAAGACTATTTGTAGACATTGTAGGACAACCTTTAGAACTACTTGTATAGCAATGTATTCCTCTTATAAACATTTGTTACAGTAATAAAGTCATTACTTTAATAAAAAAAATTAAAAATCTTTATTTTATTATAAATATAATAAATAGCATTTATACTGTGCTTCAAACACTCATTGGTGAAGTTAGTAATATTGATAAGGGTGTGTAAATGGTTGGTTCCAGTTGTTCCAATTCTTTTATGCCAGTTTTACTGTAAAAAAATTTCAAATAATTTTAATGGTAAAAGAATCTTATTATTTAAAAATTAGTTTATCTATATCCATGACTATAATTTAAAATTTAGTCCAAACAAACCTTGAACTTTTTTAAAAGTCTCAAACAAGTTTAGAATTTATCTTTAACTGGGCATTCACCAAATGGATGAAAGAGTTTTTTAATATCCTTATTCATTGGAAAGGCTTCTATAAGATACATTACAGAACACAATGAAAAGCATTCTTAACTGGATTCATCAATTTCTACATTGTCAGGGTTTGAATAATTTTTTTAATAAAACCTATTTAGATACTCATTTGACACATAGTATAAATGGGTTGTTTGAGTAAATAAAACCTGACGATATTTTTTAGTATTATCTGACTCAATAACTCAGATTGTAGGATGTGATTTTAGACTGTGTTTGCATTGTATTATGATGGCACACACTATTGTTTAATATACAAATGTGTAAAGAGTAAATTTTTACAGGCAGATTTGAGTTGTTTGTATGAGTAATTATGCATTGACTATAAAAACAATATGTGTGGAAAATGATGATCTAGACCAAGTGATGAGTGCTAGTTCAGTATGAAATGCATCTATTGGAGATCATTTATCTTTTTCACATGTATGTGGTCATGTGTATTAGCTATATCAGATGGAGTGGATGACTGCAGGGAACTTAAAAGTCTGGGTTCAAATCCCCTTTTATTATTGTAATACTGTGTTCAACATCAATGGGATTAATGATATTATAATTTATAAGCACTGAATTTTGAGTTACCTTGATGTTAGTGAAATAAGAACTATTAACAAAGACATTAAAATAGTCTTTCCCTACAGTTATACTTTGTCTTAGCAAATTACAAACTGTTTGAAAAATCTCTCATTTAACATTTAATGGGTGCTCAAATGCTTTATGATCTTCCAAAAATAAAGTTATTGATTAAGCAAGGTTTTGATTTTTATATGTACTTATATTAATTCTTGTCCTTTACCTGAATTCTGCATTCAAGTGTAATTTGTGCAAGGCACCCCGGAGTCACAATATATGGAGAGAAGTGGCATATTTGTAGGAATATAGAGATAAAATAATGCATTATCAATAAAATAGTTTATTTAAACATTATTCTGATATCAGGCAAGAGTGTAACATGATTTTCATTTGTTTTTTTGAAGTCATTGAACATGAAAAAAGTTATTTAAAATTTCTTAACAAAACTATGATAGGAATTGTGGAATTATTTAAACTTTATCACATTTAAACGTATTATTTCCAAATATAATAATAGCACTATATATTTTTTTTTAGCATTGCTATTAATAGTTTGGCTTGCTTCAAGGAAAAAAAAATTTTCTTAATTAAAATTAATGAAAAACCAGAGTGAGTTACAAATTTAGTTATTACAAAATATAGAAGCAGAATATGTAAAAAATTAATTTTTTTCCCATATATCACAGCATTAGCCGGGAGGCAAACCCACAACAACCGTCTGCAAACAACTGCTTGCTTGCAAGGCGGCTGTGCTGACCTCTCGGCTAACAATGTTTGACAATACATTGAAAGAATTTTCATATATGAAAAAAAAAAGAAATTGTTTATATTGGAAATGTAAATATACATATTTTAAATTTTTTTTGTATGTTTCCATATTTTATTGAGATGAATTATTAAAATCAATTTGTGTGGGATGGCAAAAAATCTGCACACCAGGTGGCGTAAATTCATAAAATACCCGTATATACATAGCTTATAAGTTGCATATCATTTCACTAATTAATTACAGTAAGGATGAGTTACTTCAGTAGTAAACTATAGAAGTAAATATTTATATCTACAAATTTATTAAAAATAACAAATATTCAATTTTTACATAATTGTTGAAGCATATTTAATTTGGAAATGAAATTGTTTAAAATATCTAACTTTTATTTACTAAATTTCAAAATTACTTCATATCAACAACAAAAAATATCAATAAAACTATAAAAAAATATGATTAATAAACTAGCAATAATCAATGGTTTTCTGAGATAACTAATTTGTTTTGCAATACAAATAAAATTGTGTATTTATTTAGTTTTAATAGAAAATTGTTTAAATGTTCAAATGTCAACAATTATTGAAATTTACAATATTTGACTGCTTAGAATTTAAAAATATAATTCTGCTAATATCGTATAACCTTTGAAATAAAGAAATAAAAAAAGAAATATTTTAATCTTAAATAAATAAAACTAATGATTAGACATTATGACATTTTTAATCAAATTTTTAAGAAATTTAAAACTCATTTTGAAACATATTTTGATAAATTTATCGCAAAAAAATGCGTTTTATTTTACATAAGAAAACAATTTAAATTTATTTTGCTTTCTTTTGTTTTGAACTTTAGAATAATAATAAAAATAATAAAACATTGTAACAAGATTTAATCTGAAAGAGAAAAAATATTTATAAAATCAGCAAAATAAAAATAGAGTAATAATTGAAACTTTAAAAGTCACTTTATAACAAACATTTTCTCAGATTTATTTTTATTTAATGTGCTTCTTTGCTCTATTAAATTGAAATAGCACTTAAAACATTGATGGTTGCAGAAATAAAGTAGTGGAGAAGATTTTCACCAAGGTCAAAAAGAGAAAGCAATAAAAAAGTTTGAGAAATAATAAATATTGGGGAAAAAATTCAATTGATACATTGCTCAGGAATTCATAAGAAGTTTAGGTCCTTGAATTAAAAAAAAACAACTGATCTGCTATCCATGCATCTTAAGTTTTAATTTACAGTTGCACCAAATTATGCATGGAATGCATATTGAACATATATTTTAAAAAATTAAAAATAAGACCATTGGAATGGTATGAATGTGTACAGCTGATATATCAGGAGAGATTAGCCAAATGATTAAACTAGATCCCATTGAGAAAAAAAATCATAAAAGTAGTTGAAAAGAATAAATAAATAATGAAAGAAATTTGCAGTAAAATTTATAGACAAACAGCCAGGTGGGTAAATTGAAAATCGGAAGACTTAATAGAATATTAGAGACTAATTAAAATAAGAAATAAATCATTATTGTAATTTTAAATCTTAATTTGAGCTCATGTCACTTGTAATGCAAAGATAATGATATATATCACCTATTCTAAATTTGCAGTTATTTAGCATATTATAAGTTTTCATGTTTAAAAAAAGTAATAAGCAATAATTTTATAGTCACTTATCTGAGCAGATCATGTGATATTTGAGCATCATAGTAGAGACTGGATGTAACAGTTTCATTGATTTGTCTATAGTGAGATTTAATTATCATTCTTCTGGTGGAAATTAATTATGCAATTTAAAACTTTTACAATGACTAAAGCAATGGTTATCAAAGATCCCAATCTTCACACCCATGTTGACATCTTGACAATCAGATATACTTCTCGCAGAAGTTCAAGACATGGTTTTTTATCCACTTTCAATACTTTGTAGAAGAATGCATAATTAAAAGTAACATAGTAAAAAAAATATTAAGCAGCCAACATAGTCATCGAACTCAGATGTTTGATCAATTCTGCCCACTTAAACAGGCAAAACTCTCCATACAGTAGTGCCACCCTGTGCCAACCAGAGTAATCAATAGATGCCAGAAGGCTTATGCATAAAATCCCCATCTAGTATCTATTCTTCCAATATCCCCAGACTAGTGTCTGTCTTGTGGCCTTTATCAGTGAGGAATCTTGGATCTGAGAGCATGGCATCTAGAACTGTGCTAGCATAAGAGATGGTTATCATGTTCTGCCCACTTGTGAACAAATGCTCTTCATAAAGGATATGCTTGTTTGATTATAAAAACACAATGTTATAAAATTAGATAACCAGAAATGGTATGGATAACTTTAAATAGTATAAACATCTTTTAAAAAAAAGGCAAAACTCACTAAAAAAATAATAAAAATAGTAAAGTAAGGCAAGCACCTATGTTTACTATTTGTTCTATGTATAGAAGTTAGACAATATATTTGGGAAATTACTGAGACTTTACTATGATGATAGAGTACATTAATAGAGTAAATTTATAAATATATATATTTTTATAATCACTTTATTATGACATGACATTGGTGCTTGACAATCATAAATATAGACTTCTTTCCATATATATATTGTAACCATATATTTTAGCATAAAATATAATAATTGATGTAACTAGTATAAAAATTTCTCTGTCTTCTTTGGTGATTTGATTGGCTTGATTTGCACTTTGAACAGATTACTCTCTTATATTATTTTAATAAATTTAAATTTGCTTCGTTCCATATACTAATTCATATCAGAATGTTTAACTTTTTAAAAATTTTAACAACACATTAAATTTGGTAAAATAGTATTAAAATATAATATTTTATTTTTATTTGTTTAAAATGATCTTAAAAATTATTTCTATTGAATTAACAAAAAAAACCATTTGTTCAATTAAAATAAATTATTAAAAATAAATACAGTAATTACGTAAGCGTCTCAATGTAAAAAAAGAAAAGAGCGCGAATTTAAGAGAAGATCGTCTGTTAGTTTGCTTTTGGAGGGAGAAAAAAAAAAAAAATGGTAAAAAGGCAAATGGTGTAAATTTGATAAGCTTATTTTAAAATAGTTAACAAGTAAACGGATTACCACAAATTTTCTATAAACGTAAAAATAACATTGTGGTATTTAATTATAAGATGAATTGCTAAATTTAAAAGTCTGTTCAAGTCGGCTGGCCAAGTGGATCAAATCACCGGTAATAATTTCCCAATATTACATTTAAAATGTCGGAGCTTCCCAGTTTAAAAGAATTAATTGCAAGAGTTTGGTATGTTTTAAAATGTTTATTGTTCTACAATTTGGAAAAATTAAATAAGTATTTTAATTACAGAAGTTTTATAAATATGAAAATTTGCTTTTTAAAAAAGAAGAAGTTTAAATTAAAGTAAAATGTTAAAGTTATCAACATAGTTTAATATTTCCGTTTCTAATTCTAATAAAAATATAGTATTGATTGATATTTAACTTTATAATGCCAGTAATATATTTGCTAGTTAATTTGTTTGCCATTTGGATAATAAACAGTCTTCAAATAATTGATCAAAGCTATTTTCTAATTTTATCGTCAGTTTGGAATGATTAAATTAATTGCTGTAATTATTATTCCTAGATTTAAGCGTGGATAAATAAATATTAGCATGGATGTGATAAACTTGGAACATTTTTAATAGAGAAATGTAGAAATTAATAACTTATGAAAAACATTTTCATTTAAGTTCTGCGAGTCATGTTTTGAAATTGTTTCATGTTTATGGAGCCACGTAAAATCGTTAATCTAATAGTGATTATAATAACTAACACAAATGGATAAAATTACATGTATGGAATTCAACTATAATTATAGCTATTACTTCGTACATTTATTGTTCGACACATCGTACATGGATTTCACGGATCATATTTGTAGTTATAAAATGCTATACAATCTAATTTGTGACACACACACCTGCTAAAATTCATGTATTGAACTATAAAATGCTATACATTTAATTTATATCACACACACACCCATTAGATTTTATGTATTTGATGAATAATTCATTACTTTAATTTTATCGTTATATGAACTTGCATGTGAAGTTCATAAGTTATATTTTATTAAGTTTAAATTAATAGGGGTTGAATAAAATATTTATTCAGGAGAATAGCGCTTGCGAAAAGGCTTGAAAAGTACTAAATGAATTTATGAGATGTATCAATTTTTCATGAGGTATTTTGTGAGTCTTTCCAGATTTATATTCCTATACTAATATTACTTATATTGTATTACACATGTTTTATTTTAAGCAAGATAAGTTAGTACATTAGTTGTCCTGATTAGTGTAACATTTTATTATGCAAGAACCCACATTTGCTAAAGTGTTAGTGTTTTCTGAATGATCAGAATAACTGAGGAGGATGATTTTGCACTTTAATGTGAAGTAAATAGTAATGTTGTTTTTTAATGTTGAAAGGCATTAATCTGTGCCGGTGGTTAATCCGCAGATTATTTAATTGCCATTTTTGTATTTTACACTCATTCCAGCGCTGGTGGTTAATCCGCGGAATTGTGTAATTATACGTATTACTTTATGGTGGTGTATAAATCCACAAAGCGTTTAGTATTATTTAATTCCTATGTGTAGATGAATGCATCCACAGGAATATGTTTTACTTCATAGATATAAGTTGGGCAAAGTATTTTAGTTAATCTGCTAAATCATCTTCTTCCATTTGTAAGTATAATTCATAAGTTAGATCGTCAAATTGTAGCAGGACATTCTATTCAAGTTACTTCATAATAATTAACTGTTGGTTGATTATTATTTACCGGAGTGTAAGTTTAAATTTTCATTTTATTTAATGATTGCATTATAGCTAAATCCTACAGATATAATATTATTTATTATATTATTATAAGTTTACGGTATGGATTTATTGAATCTGGAAATGACGTTAAATATTTCATGAGTTGATGTTGAATTTAGTATAATTTGCTCAAGATTCATTATATCAAATTGAAATAAGGTATGATTAGGTTTTTAAAGCCATACCTATGATATGTTATTGAAGAAAGTCGATGGAATTATAATTTATTTATTTTATTTGTTTATTTATGTCTTTAATTATAACATTAGAATTAATTACTTATTATTCATAAATTTGTAAATAAACGTTGATTTATAATTAAACTTACTGTGCCGTTGCTATGTGTCATTCTTAAAATCAGAAATCATAAACCTTGGATAGAGCATACATTGAAGTACATACTATCGTCAACATGATATAAGAGTTTAGTAATATTTTGAGAAAACATTTGGATGCTTTTAGTCTTTGGTAGTTTATGATGTGTAGGGTACAATAAAATCCCATTTACCTTTTCCATCATTTTGGCTTTGCGTAGTTGATTCTAGTATACAATACAAATTGATTATTAAACCTGTAAACAGATTTACCAAATAATGATATGATTGAATATATTTACTTAACATTTTAAATTGTCATTTGTCAGTATAAAAAGAGTCTCAGTGATATAGTAAACTATAAAAAAAGAACCCAAGTATTTATGTTTATTTATTGCAAAGCTTTACCTGGACTAGCATTTGTATTAAAAATCATATAGATGGTTTAAAATTTCATAATCTTATGTAGTTCCACAAATTATGCCATCTTGTACATGGTCGGCCATCGGGTCTCATACAATAAAAATCGCAAATTAAGGTTTGTAACATAATAACATTGCACTTATAATTTGTTTACTGTATTTTATCACACTACTATGATAGGTCTTCGCGGTACACCCTGGCTGCGATCAAATTAAATCATAAAAAGTTTATGTTAGATCATTAGTTTGGTCTGTGGTAAGTTGCTCTAAATGTTGGTTGTGGTCTTTGGTGCATAAAATAGATAGCATAATATGCTTTTGGATACAGCTCTTAATAGCTGACAATGTGTAGCGGGAATTGATCAGTGATCGAGGTTACGATTCTCAGTGCACTTATGTTTTGGTGATATTATGTAGTTGACCACACTTTAGAGGGTTACAAATTTTTGGCGCCACAACGTGTTCGGCCCGATATGTTGAGGTTATACAGTCATTATAAGTGTGCAATTACAGTTTTTAGCACTTTATAAACATGCGACTTGATTAATTGATTGTTGCAGAGTACAATATGGTAATGTGTGAACTGAATTAATTAATGATTGTTGATTACAATTTTAATTTCCCATATTACAAGAATATTATCATGTGACAAATGCTCTATCATGGTGATAAAATATTGTATGTTTTATTGCTATATATTTCTCCAAATTAATTATATAAGATTTCTGATGACAATAGCAATCGTATTCCAAGATATACCAATATTTATGATTGAATTGGGAGAAGTTGAAATTATCAAGGGTTTATAAAGTAGTTGTTGTAATACTGCAAATATTTAAAGTGGGGGTTCAGATTATTTTAGTGTGAATGTGATATATACCATCTGGGATAGATTATTGGTGGTGAGGATTTAGTGGTTGGTCGGCTTGAACAAGATTTTAATTGATCATTGTTATTAAAACACATATTTTAGGAAAGTAAAAATTTGGTTTCACAAAATATTGAAATAGTTGTTATAAAGTACTCAAAATGAGTGATTCTGAAGAAATTAGTTATCCTGAAAGAACCCAAGAAGTTCCTGATCTTGATTTCCAACAACGGTTTATGTTGATGCTTCAACGCATAGAGATTGGAATGAATGAACAGTCTCTAAAATTGAATGAACAATCTCTTTCCCAAAAAGAGATGACTGAAAAATTAAATGAACAGTCTATTTCTCAAAAAGAGATGACTGAAAAATTGAATGAACAGACTGAAAAATTGAATGAACAGTCTATTTCTCAAAAAGAGATGACTGAAAAATTGAATGAACAGACTGAAAAATTGAATGAACAGTCTATTTCTCAAAAAGAGATGACTGAAAAATTGAATGAACAGACTGAAAAATTAGATAGTTTTGAGAATAAAATGGCTGAAGTTCAGGAATTTGTGAAAGAAAAAATAGAAGCTGCTAGGGTAAAAACAGTGGAGGAATTTAATCAAAAATTTCAATCCCTAGAAAATAGTTGTAAGGCAGCTAAAGGGGAGTCCGATATTAAATTAGAAGAAATTAAAGCTAATTTCTTCGATTATAAAAAGCACTTGGAAGTTCAGATAGAAGAAATTGGAAATAAGTTTATAACCCACGAGGAGAATGTGGACACTAAACTCAAGGTGCTTGATGTGGCAATGGGTGACTCAAGGAGTCAGTTGGCACAAATAGTTAGTGAAATGAACTATAAAGTTCAAGAAGTAGAGTCTCAATCTGCTAAATCTATTGATAAAATTAAAACTGAAATGGAAGGTAAACTTCAGAATATGAATGAGAGTCATTCAACTTTTGAACAAGGCATATTTAAATCCATGAGTGAATCTGTAACAGAGAGCAGAGCAGAATTGGGTAGCATTAAAAAGATTTTGGAGGAAACTATCAATAGGTCTAAAGTAGAAAATAAAGAATTGAAAAAGACTAATGCTAAATTTAGTGGAGATTTAGAAATGATGCAGAAAGAGTGGAAGGAAATGAGGGATAAATGTCAAGAGTGGCCAAATGAATCAAATGAGTTTAAAGAAGGACAGAAACTAGAGGCAAAGATTGAAAATCTTCAGCTAAAAATGTTAGAAATTCAAAGGGCTCAAGAGAAAAATGATAATTTCATTGGTCAAAACACCAAGTATTATGTAGATGGGACAGAGACCTCTGTTAAAGAAGTAGTTGTATCGGATGGTAATTTTACTGGTATCCGCACAACTCCCATTTTCCAAAAACCATTAGAAATTGAATCTGTGGCCAATGATGTCAAGAACACAGATATGTCTATGGGTGGATCTACAGCTCTTAAATTTCTAAAGATTAAGCCATTTAAAGGGGAGTATTTGGAAAACCCTCTAGAATTTCTTCAAAATCTGGAGGAATTGTTTACTTTATGTGCATTTTCAGAAAGAGAAAAACTGGCTATCTCCAGCAACCATCTTTATGCTGCTGCAAAAGATTGGTGGCAGTCTTTGTTTGATTGTCCTCAAACATATGGAGATTTTAAACATTTAATAATGTCAAGTTTCTGGGGTGAAGATCGTCAGGATAACATGCGTTATCAAATCACTCGAGAAAAGTACAATGCTAATAAAGGTAGCTATACTCAATTTTTTCGTGGACAGGCGGTCAAACTTAAAACTTTAACTGCTTTTCCATTATCTGAGCATCATATAGTCAGGATCTTAAGACATAACTTACCTCGACAGATTGAACAAGTTTTGATTGCTGCGGATAAGTATACAATTGATGAGGTGTCAGAGATCTTAGATGCACTAGAGACAAGTGAATGTGACCTGGAAAACAGATATAGAGGTGGAAAGGATGCTAGAGCTTCTCATAACTGTTCCATTGCTAATGTTAATGTTGCTCCCATAAGAAGTCCTTATCGTGATAACAGATACCAGAGTAGGAGTCGTAGTTATAAACGACCAAAATTTTATCATAGAGTTAATGGTCAACCTAGTCTAATTAATAAGACCCAAGATAGAGATCAACCTTCTGTTAGTGGAATTAAACCACTTCACACAAAGGATATTAAGACAAATGTTAAAAGTAGTGCATTAAACTAGAAGGGGCCTCATGGAAAAGTTCCTCATGTTAGCAACTTAAAGAAAAACGAATTTAGAAAATTTTTAAGCTTATATAATGGACCTTTCATGATTGAAAGCCAGGTGGGAGAGAATGCATTTATGCTCTCAACCCCTGAAGGAATCCGAGGCACCTACAATGCACGTAGTTTAAAACCTGTACCTTCAATAAATTAGGGGGATTTATATCGTGTAAATGTTATACCATATTCAGATTGATGATAAATTATAGATAGGATAATAAAAAAAAATAGTGACTTATGATGTACCTTAGTAGAGTTTGATGAAATGGAATTCTGAAGAAAGATAAATTTTTTCCATAGGGGGGTGTAAACTGTAACCATATATTTTAGCATAAAATATAATAATTGATGTAACTAGTATAAAAAATTTCTCTGTCTTCTTTGGTGATTTGATTGGCTTGATTTGCACTTTGAACAGATTACTCTCTTATATTATTTTAATAAATTTAAATTTGCTTCGTTCCATATACTAATTCATATCAGAATGTTTAACTTTTTAAAAATTTTAACAACACATTAAATTTGGTAAAATAGTATTAAAATATAATATTTTATTTTTATTTGTTTAAAATGATCTTAAAAATTATTTCTATTGAATTAACAAAAAAAACCATTTGTTCAATTAAAATAAATTATTAAAAATAAATACAGTAATTACGTAAGCGTCTCAATGTAAAAAAAGAAAAGAGCGCGAATTTAAGAGAAGATCGTCTGTTAGTTTGCTTTTGGAGGGAGAAAGAAAAGAAAATGGTAAAAAGGCAAATGGTGTAATTTTGATAAGCTTATTTTAAAATAGTTAACAAGTAAACGGATTACCACAAATTTTCTATAAACGTAAAAATAACATTGTGGTATTTAATTATAAGATGAATTGCTAAATTTAAAAGTCTGTTCAAGTCGGCTGGCCAAGTGGATCGAATCACCGGTAATAATTTCCCAATATTACATTTAAAATGTCGGAGCTTCCCAGTTTAAAAGAATTAATTGCAAGAGTTTGGTATGTTTTAAAATGTTTATTGTTCTACAATTTGGAAAAATTAAATAAGTATTTTAATTACAGAAGTTTTATAAATATGAAAATTTGCTTTTTAAAAAAGAAGAAGTTTAAATTAAAGTAAAATGTTAAAGTTATCAACATAGTTTAATATTTCCGTTTCTAATTCTAATAAAAATATAGTATTGATTGATATTTAACTTTATAATGCCAGTAATATATTTGCTAGTTAATTTGTTTGCCATTTGGATAATAAACAGTCTTCAAATAATTGATCAAAGCTATTTTCTAATTTTATCGTCAGTTTGGAATGATTAAATTAATTGCTGTAATTAGTATTCCTAGATTTAAGCGTGGATAAATAAATATTAGCATGGATGTGATAAACTTGGAACATTTTTAATAGAGAAATGTAGAAATTAATAACTTATGAAAAACATTTTCATTTAAATTCTGCGAGTCATGTTTTTGAAATTGTTTCATGTTTATGGAGCCACGTAAAATCGTTAATCTAATAGTGATTATAATAACTAACACAAATGGATAAAATTACATGTATGGAATTCAACTATAATTATAGCTATTACTTCGTACATTTATTGTTCAACACATCGTACATGGATTTCACGGATCATATTTGTAGTTATAAAATGCTATACAATCTAATTTGTGACACACACACCTGCTAAAATTCATGTATTGAACTATAAAATGCTATACATTTAATTTATATCACACACACACCCATTAGATTTTATGTATTTGATGAATAATTCATTACTTAAATTTTATCGTTATATGAACTTGCATGTGAAGTTCATAAGTTATATTTTATTAAGTTTAAATTAATAGGGGTTGAATAAAATATTTATTCAAGAGAATAGCGCTTGCGAAAAGCTTGAAAAGTACTAAATGAATTTATGAGATGTATCAATTCTTCATGAGGTATTTTGTGAGTCTTTCCAGATTTATATTCCTATACTAATATTACTTATATTGTATTACACATGTTTTATTTTAAGCAAGATAAGTTAGTACATTAGTTGTCCTGATTAGTGTAACATTTTATTATGCAAGAACCCACATTTGCTAAAGTGTTAGTGTTTTCTGAATGATCAGAATAACTGAGGAGGATGATTTTGCACTTTAATGTGAAGTAAATAGTAATGTTGTTTTTTAATGTTGAAAGGCATTAATCTGTGCCGGTGGTTAATCCGCAGATTATTTAATTGCCATTTTTGTATTTTACACTCATTCCAGCGCTGGTGGTTAATCCGCGGAATTGTGTAATTATACGTATTACTTTATGGTGGTGTATAAATCCACAAAGCGTTTAGTATTATTTAATTCCTATGTGTAGATGAACGCATCCACAGGAATATGTTTTACTTCATAGATATAAGTTGGGCAAAGTATTTTAGTTAATCTGCTAAATCATCTTCTTCCATTTGTAAGCATAATTCATAAGTTAGATCGTCAATTTGTAGCAGGACATTCTATTCAAGTTACTTCATAATAATTAACTGTTGGTTGATGATTATTTAACGGAGTGTAAGTTTAAATTTTCATTTTATTTAATGATTGCATTATAGCTAAATCCTACAGATATAATATTATTTATTATATTATTATAATTTTACGGTATGGATTTATTGAATCTGGAAATGACGTTAAATATTTCATGAGTTGATGTTGAATTTAGTATAATTTGCTCAAGATTCATTATATCAAATTGAAATAAGGTATGATTAGGTTTTTAAAGCCATACCTATGATATGTTATTGAAGAAAGTCGATGGAATTATAATTTATTTATTTTATTTGTTTATTTATGTCTTTAATTATAACATTAGAATTAATTACTTATTATTCATAAATTTGTAAATAAACGTTGATTTATAATTAAACTTACTGTGCCGTTGCTATGTGTCATTCTTAAAATCAGAAATCATAAACCTTGGATAGAGCATACATTGAAGTACATACTATTGTCAACATGATATAAGAGTTTAGTAATATTTTGAGAAAACATTTGGATGCTTTTCGTCTTTGGTAGTTTATGATGTGTGGGGTACAATAAAATCCCATTTACCTTTTCCATCATTTTGGCTTTGCGTAGTTGATTCTAGTATACAATACAAATTGATTATTAAACCTGTAAACAGATTTACCAAATAATGATATGATTGAATATATTTACTTAACATTTTAAATTGTCATTTGTCAGTATAAAAAGAGTCTCAGTGATATAGTAAACTATAAAAAAAGAACCCAAGTATTTATGTTTATTTATTGCAAAGCTTTACCTGGACTAGCATTTGTATTAAAAATCATATAGATGGTTTAAAATTTCATAATCTTATGTAGTTTCACAAATTATGCCATCTTGTACATGGTTGGCCATCGGGTCTCATACAATAAAAATCGCAAATTAAGGTTTGTAACATAATAACATTGCACTTATAATTTGTTTAATGTATTTTATCACACTACTATGATAGGTCTTCGCGGTACACCCTGGCTGCGATCAAATTAAATCATAAAAAGTTTATGTTAGATCATTAGTTTGGTCTATGGTAAGTTGCTCTAAATGTTGGTTGTGGTCTTTGGTGCATAAAATAGATAGCATAATATGCTTTTGGATACAGCTCTTAATAGCTGACAATGAGTAGCGGGAATTGATCAGTGATCGAGGTAACGATTCTCAGTGCACTTACGTTATGTAGTTGACCACACTTAAGAGGGTTACAATATATATATATAATTAATAATCATTAAAAACCAGTCAACACTTAGACAATCCATAACAAACAAACAATTTCAAACTGTTGTCAAGGAAACCTTTTAACAATAAAGGTAAAATCCCACATTTATTAATGGTCCAATATACTTATATAAACACTTTACGTAATGCAAACACAATACTTTATTATTTTCACACTTCCAAAAATGGCTGACAGTTTTGACTGTTCAACAGTATTTTATAAAATGTAGCATAAGCAAAAAAAAAAACTACCACATTATACCAAATTAAACAAGCAATAATTTTTTTATATACTGTTTGGCTTTCCAAATACAGAAAGGCACATTAGCTGTTGCTAATGGTAAAATCTGTTCACATCAATGGGGAACAATCTTTTTTATAGTCAACCTTTTTGAACATTATATTGTTTTCTAATGACTTATATCAATCAATGAAATGATTAAAAAAATACAATTTTAATTTGGTCATTTGAGTTTCAAACAAGAGTTCCAGTTTCATGTGACTAAATGTCCACTGTCCTAAATTATTTGATGCAATAATAGGGCAGTAGTAAATGGAGTTTACAGTCTTAGGGTCACAATTTCTCATGATAATCTAAGCAACAAACCATTAGATTTTTTTTAAAGGATCTTCTTGCTATTTTTTGCAGTCCATAGCTTTATCAAAAGTCTTTAAAACATAGTTTAAGAGCATAATTACTTTTTATTACCTCTTTCTAGAGTCCAACATTCACATTCATAATGAGTCACAGTTAACAACTTGAACAATTTTGATTTTTAAATTTAAAATCTCCCATATATTTCAAATATTTACCCCATTTTTATTACAGTTTTGCTCAATTTTAGTCTGTGACATATCTATTTTGACCACACAATAATATTTCTGTAGTTTAATTTTCACTATACCACTCTCACAAAAGGTAGGGACTACTTTCTAACCCAATTTTAATACCTTGTGGAGAAACAAAGACATGAAAAAAATTTATGATCCAAGTTTTTGCTTACACATATCTTTATCAATAATCAATGTATGTAGATAGATAGGTAGTAAATTACTACAGTTTAATTGATGTATCATATATGGTACCTTCACAACATTGACACAAATCACTTAATGAAAGTATATTAATAATTTGTATTAACCACTCATTTAACACATCAATTAAACTATAATAATTTTCTATATATATATATACACTAAACATTGTTAAAGATATGTTAAGAGACTGTGGTCTGGGACAACTGATGAGTTCTGGTTCAGCATGAAATGTGCATCTTGAAAATCATAGATTTTTTCATGTCTTTGGTCATATGTTTATAAGTATATCTCTCCACAAGATGTTAAAAATGGATAGAAACCAGTACATAAACTATCAAAATATTATTCATTATTTAATAATCTCTAGTCTAACGAATGACTAATACAAATTATTAATATACTTGTCAATATTGTGAAGGCAGCATGTTTGACATCAATTAAAAGTAGTAATTTGCCCCAATATATATATATATATATATATATATATATATATATATATATATATATATATATATATATATTCTGAACATTGATAAAGATGAGTAAAAGATTGTGGTGTGGGCCAGCTTGCTGATGCAGCTCAAAATGTGCATCTTTGATATCAGACATTTTTCACGTTTTTGGTCATAAGTTTATGATTACATCCATCCATAAGGTGTTAAAAGCAGATATAAACCTTTCATTACCTTGCATTAGATTGGTGTATTGAAAATTAAACTACAGAAATATTATTCAGTACATATTAGATAATCTCTATTCTAATGAATGACTAATAAAAAATATTAATTAATTCTATGCTTTCATTAATTTTTATTATCAGAATCATTATACTCTTAACACATAACATTACCTCATTTTTATTATTCTGTAGCTCGAAATATTCTTTATTTTTAGTGGTTATGTGTGTTATTATCAGCATATATAGATTAGACTATTTTTTTCATATGTCAAATGTGTTGACTGGGAACTGAACCTGGACCAGCTGCTTGGAAGGCAGCTATGCTAACCACTAGGCCACCAACGCCTGACATAGATTAGATTATTGACACAAAAAAGCTCTCACTTTTTCCAAAGTGAAATTTTATTATCATACATCAGTTTTATTTTAGTTTCTTTCATATAGTTTTTTCATAAGAAAATCAAATATTCTTTTTTTTTTCCTTACCTTGTTATGCTTCTTATATAAACTTTAGTATCAATAGGTGCCTGTTGTGTTGAATAAATCCTTAATTAATGTTCCTTTCAATTCAAACTATTTCTAACTTATAGCTCTGTCCCTTTCACTTTTTATTTAGTATTAAATTGAAGCCCAATTAAAAGACATGTTAATATTTCAGACTAAGTGAAGTACTTACATACACTAACTAGTTCAGTAACTATATTACTCCCTTATTTTTAATATTATAGACTCATTATTCCTTGGTAGAAATCAAACATAAGTCATATTATGATAAGTAGCTAGTTTAATGCTATTCAGTAGCTTTGTTATTTGGAGTCAGGTTGTCTTATTGTTTATAAAAGTCAAATTTTTAGACAATCCTTTAATAAGATACCAAACTCTCATACATTACCCCAAGTTTTGTACCATTAAGGAATGTTTGTGAATAAATTACTATTTATGCCTACTCACCCAACTATTTCTAGCTTGTTTCATCAGTGAGGAGCTTTGAATCTCAAGCACCACCTAGATCTTAGGATCTAATGCAAACCTCAAGTACTCATTTTTTCCTAATAGGCTAGCTATAAAACTACCCTATTTAAAAATACCTAAGTTCCACCAACTTATTTGTTGTATAGTCATATAGATCTGAACTCAGTTCAGCATCTTTATATTTTGAAGTCTTTGATTTTTTAAAATTCACAGTCACCATTAGCTTGTGGGCAGGATAGGTATAAAACCATCAAAATATCACATTATTGCCATTTCATATACTTACATATGCTGTTAATAAGAGTACCAATCTGCACTTGGTGACACTATTGTATGTAGAGTTTGGTACTCTTACTAGCAGCAAGTGCAAGTATATGAAATGGTGAACATGTGATGTTTAGATAGTTTTATAACTATCCTGCCCATAGGATAATAGTGACTATGGTTTGTAAAAACTATAAGACATCAAAATGTATGGATACTGAACTGTGTTTAGTTCTATATGACTGTACAAGTAAAATGAGCTTGGGTTGGAAACATTATTGTGTTTTCATTTTGGATTTCTAGCTTTACAGTTTGACAAATAAGTGAAAGGTGACTTCTGGAGGGTTGGATCCGATTCTAAGTTCTAGGTGCAGTGCACTCAAATTCAAGGTTCCTCACTGATGAAAGATTACAAGCTAGAAATTAGTCTGTGGTTGTTGAATGATTATGCAATAGATTGGGTTTCAACACAAACTTTCCTGCATTCATTGATTACAAAGTCTTGCAATTGGTGATACTACTGTATGGATGGAAGAGAATAATGTAGTGGGGGAAATGCAAGGAGGTTTTAGATTAGATAGGCATATAGGAGATAGTTTATATGTAGTTACACAACTTATGAATATGAGTAGGAATGCAGGCAAAGTTATATATGAGTTTTATAGATATAGAGAAGGCATATGATAGAGTAAATAGAAATAGATTATGGATAAGTTTAGCAAATTTGGGAATGGATAAAGCTAATAGATATTATTAAGAAATTATATGAAAATAATTATTATATATATCAATTAGAGAATATAGAATCAATTAAAGTTAAAATTGGTGTGGCAAGAAAGGTGCCCTATGTCACCTATTTTGTTTGTGTTGTATTTGAGTGAATGGAAAGAAATAGAAGATTAGGAAAGGGATAGAGATCTTAATAGGTAGTAGGAGTATATATTTAGTCAGGTCTTTTTTGAGATGATATATTTTTGTGTGAAAAAGATGAAATATGTTGAGGTAAGGGTGGGTAAAGAGATGGGGTTAAATAGTGAGAAAATAAATATAATGTGTTAATACTAAGATTAAATTTTATTGGGAGATATTAAGTTAAGTGTGGTGAATAGATATAGTTATTTGGGAATTATTTTAAGTAATCGAAAAATTATTTGGTAAATGGGAGAAAAATGATAAATGAAGAAGAAAAGAAAGGGTTGATAAAGAAATTATATTTTCATATAATAAATATAATGTAGTTAGAATTATATGAAAGAGTTGCAGTAGAGGGTTAACATATGGTAATGATGTTATATGTTAGTAAAAGATATTAGATTACTTAGAAAAGCTCAAAGGGAAGTAGGAAGACATTGGATAGAAGTATGGACACAAGGGAGAATTCAAGGAGAAATGGATTCAAGTTTTAATGAGAGATGCAAAAGTAAAATAAAATGTTTGGTAGATTGAGTTTATGGATAATAAAAGAATAGCTAAAATAGTATTTAATTGGGTTATGAGTAAAGGGAGGTAAGTGGGTAATGTGTATGAAAAGATTTGGATAAAGAATTTATATCAATATATTTGTAAAAGATGGGTGTTGTGTTAAGAGGTTATTGAGTGCTATAGTAGTAGGATGTAAGAATAAATTTATTAAAAAGACTGGGGTTAGGGTAAATAGTTGGGTAAAAGTTAAAAATTAGAATAAGAATATTAGTGTGAGTTAATATATGATAATAGTAAGGAAAAAGTTTATTGTTTAAGGATCGAGGTCTTTAGTAAAAAAAATTAAATAAAATATGGTGATTTATTTTGTAATTTGTAAGGAAGGAATTTGAAAATATTAGGCATTTGTTAATTGAATTAAATGTTTGAAAAAGAAAGGGTAATAATGAAGTTGTGGAAAATAAATATGAAAAGAGTGATTATAGAAGTGAATTATTGGTTTTTATGTGGTTTGGGAAAGATAAGGGGTATTTAGATATAAAGGTTATAGAGTTGACAAAGATTATGTTGCGGAAATGGGATAGAGCAGATTATGGGTAAATTTAGAGTTGGGGAATGTAAAATAAAGTGGCTAACAGGTTTATCTGGGCATAATTGCTGAGATATTCTTGACTTCGTTTAAGGAGAAGCCATAATACATCACATCACATCACATCATTACTCTTATTAACAGCATATATAAGCATATGAAATGGTAATCATGTGGTGTTTAGATGATTGAACAATCACTTTCTTAAAAACACAACAATTAACAAGGTCGGTCAACAAAAGATCTCTTAAAACGTGATAATTTTGATGCGGACATTACTATTTTCCAGTAAATTTCATCACTGATGTTTCTAGTTTTCAATCTTTTCTGAAATTAGTTTGACCATTTAATTATTTTTTTTAACATAAGGATGTGATGTATAATTTTCTGAACAATTTTGTTCATAAATTTTAAAGAAGACAGTGGGATGTTTCCACATATATCAAAAACCCTTTCTTTGATATATAAGTAAAGATGATTTTTTTCCAACCTCTAGATAAATAATTAATTAGTTTACCCGTTTAAGTGACATCTAGTGATCACTAATTTTATTAGGTTTTTCATGAAATTTATGAACTAATGTTATTGACTTCAATGGCCTTACTTTATGAAAATGATTTCAAGGCTAATGCAATGTCATTTTTCATCAAGGAAGGTTCTTCAATTTTTGATGATGATTTTGTGATGTAAATTTCTTTGTGAATTTCTTACAATTCTATTTTTCTCCTTGTTATTTTAGTTATAATCTGTCTCTTGGTGTTTTTCATTTATGAAACTTCTTCCTAACTGGTAGTTCTGGTTTTTTAAAGCTTGTTTTCATTTTCATATATATTTCTACAACAATTTTCCTCACATTTCTTTGATGATATTTAGAATATCTTATTAAGTTGTATGAAAAGTATTTCATTATTGGCTGCTTTTATTTTTTGTATGCTTATATTTAACTTAATTCTGTTGTCTGTCTGAGAATTTTTAATCCACTTTCCACTTGACTTGAAACTTTGCACACATATGTATTGCTGATGACAATATATTTTTTTTAAGAGTTTGAAAACAATTTTAGTACAAAAATAGTGAAAATTTTAAATTTTATTTAAGATGTGATGATGTGATGTGATGTACTGTAGGTTCTTCTTAAATGGAATCAAAAATATCTTCACAATTATGCTCAGAGAAACTTGTTAGCCACTTTATTTTATATTCCCCAGTCTAAGTTTTCCCATATTCTGCTCCGTCCCATTTCCACAACATAATCTTTGTCCACTTTATGGCCTGTATATCTAAATTCCCCATATCTTTTTCCAAACCCAGCATAAAAACCAATAATTCACTTTCTGTATAATCACTTTTTTCATATTTACTCTTCCATAACTTTATTATATGTGCCCTTTCTGTTTTCAAGCATTTACATTCAATTAACAGATGCCTAATATTTTCTATTCCTTAAACTTGTATAATTTACAGAAATCACCCATACTTTTCCACTTACATGTATATTCTCTTGTTGCTGTCATCTAGTAGCATTAAAATTGTATTTAATTTTTTGTAAACTAAAAAGTAAAAAATGAAAAAAGAAAAAAGTGCTTTTATTTCTAAGTGCACTATAAAATAAAAAGAAATGCACTATTTTAGCTTTTACAATTTTCTTTATATTACACTACTAAAATAAAAATATAAGGCACTCATGCTTAAAATATTACTACTCTATTTTTGGACATTAGAGCTGTACACTTTTATTTTGGTTGGATATCAAAAGTATATGAAAGTTAAAAAAATTAATTTTTTACTTTTCGTGTATGTTTTAAAAAATATTTTATGGTGCTTTTATATGAATAAAAACATTTTGTATATTTTTTCTTTTGCAATTATCATTGTATTTTCTAATAAACAATAGCCATCTTTGAATTTTCTTTCTTATTTATTATTATAACCAAAGTTTGCAACTTCTACAAAGTTGGACATTTTAATAATTTACCATATCCATTTATAACCAAAACATTTTAAGATGATTATACAATAATTTTTTTTTTATTTTCTGTGTCAATAAAGATTTTTTATGCATTTTAATTTCATTATTTAAAATCATTTAACATTTGAAGTATATCAATATTTTTTGTTCCACGTTAGCATTAGTAAATATTGAGAATTGTGTATTAAAATGTGTTATATGTAATGTCCATCATTGATAATTTGATTCACATATTTATTGGACTCAAATTTCTAAACGGTTAATACTTAAATAAAACTAAAACCTTAGTACATGCATGTTGAGTGTTTAAATTATTACAAGAGAGACCTCTACAAATCTAAATGCAAGATTCGACTTCCTCAAGATAAGAGCAGCCTCTTATCTTCAACCTATATATATATATATCTTATCTTCAACCTATATATATATATATATCTTGTAATAAATTAAGCAATCAAGGTGCATGTACTAAGGTTTTAGCCTTATTTAAATATTACGTGCTGACATTGCGCTTAATAAGAATTAATATTTACAACTTTAAATAGTTAATATTATATTCATGTCATATGTTCCCAACTGATTCCTTCATTTTACTTTTTTTATATATTTGTTCTTTACAATAACAAATTATTTATTTTATCAATATAAATTCAATTATATCTAGAATTCTGGCATTTAAATACCAAATTATTTCTCATTATCAGCTGAAAAAATTGCCAACAAAGTATATGCTTCTATCACAGTCTTTGGCTTACTCAATGTTATCTCAACAGCATTTTTTACCACTTTTGTGTCACTATTTGTGATCGTTAGTAACTAATAGATGCAGCATGGTAATGCTTGATAAACTCCTATTCAGTACTGCCCTATCTAATATTCACAAACCAGTTTCAAGCTTATAGTTTTCATAAGTGAAGAACTTTCCATACCCTTAAAACTAGTCTGCAAATATTGTATAGCTTGGTACTGGTTAGGAATTTATTAAGCACTATTATATGACATCTATTTTTTACTATAAGCTTATACTGGTTATCGTAGTTGTGGTATAAAAATTATGCTATTTTAAAGTTTTACTGTGATAAACCACACGATTTGAATAAAGTCTTTATTGTAACAAACAAAATTTGAACTCAGGGTTTCGACATTTGAATACCATAATTGCACAGAATTTAATTTTCATAAGTTTGAGCACATTGTAATTGTTGCATTAATAGCAAATGGAGCTATTTTTGTCTATCACAGTATTCTTTTTGACTTTCTCGATCTGGGATGCTATGATAAAAAAATCTTAGTATTTATATAATTTTAATTGAGCTGAGTGCTTTCGATACTCCCTTTTTTAAATTTTTAAAAGATTTTTATAAAAATTAGCTAGGACAGGTAAACAATGTAAAGTATGATAATCTGTTAAATTTTTACAATTTAGACATACTTAACTTCATTTTGATGGTAATTTTTACCAAAAACTGGCAAAACTTATAAAATACAATTATTAAAAAGAAGATTAGCATCTTTTACAATATAAATTTTTTTTATCTGAAAAGATTTCACTGTTTTTTAATACTTCACACCATACTGCTGTGAAGAACTCTGTTAAAGCAAAAGATTATCCTGAAAAAATATGATCACATTATAATAAAGTTTGAATATTTTCTAAGCATCTTGCTCACTAAGTCTTTTATTCTCTTTGATGATTTTCTGCACACAGTGATGCATCTACATATCTCAGCTGAAACACTTTTGTTAAATATACTTGAGCTAAACCATTATGAACTTACCCATTCAATAGTTAATATTAATAATATGCTAATGTGTTGAAGGTGAAACTATTCCACATAATTTATTTAGGCTGAACACTTTCAGAGTTTTGTCACTCCATAATCATAGCCTTGTAGATTGTCACCATAATTATATGCAAATATATGCAAAAATATTTTTTTTCTATATT
The DNA here is from genome assembly GCA_028023455.1 of Epiperipatus broadwayi. Lineage (NCBI taxonomy): Eukaryota > Metazoa > Onychophora > Udeonychophora > Euonychophora > Peripatidae > Epiperipatus > Epiperipatus broadwayi. Next base: position 4,968,824 of record JAQFVV010006238.1, read on the forward strand.
ATCCATTTTCTGGAAATGGCAAAGCAAGTGTCTTTTCTATTTATAAAATTGGTATCACTGGTAATATTCTATATTTAAATTACTTAATTTCAGACGAACTTTCTGAGAATCTTGTTTTTGATATAATTTCTCATTTTTCTATTTTTATAATAAAGTGCCATTTGTCAAATTCATTATCACTTTTAGGCATTTCCATTAATTCATCAGACAAAAAAGAATTAAAATGAAATAAATAAATGAGAGAACAAATTGTTATTATTGACATTATCAAAATAATGGTCGGGTGAGATAATGTTAAAAAAGATGGCATTATATGGACAATCCAAATCTTGAACTGAATTATCTAAGATTTTATCTTAGAAGTTACATGGGAGATACATAAATAATATAAGAAAGTTTTTTAAAATAATATAACAAAAAAGGATTTATAGACTGGAGAAACCGTATTAAACATAGAAAGATATTAATATTATAATAGCAATAAAAATATGCAAAGATCCAGAATTTTTATATAAAAAAGTATCCATTTTACAATTATCTCATATTCATTAACCTCTATCCATTTTTTGCTGGATGCTTTACATAATATATTTTTATTTTGCTATATTTTAATATGTCTTTCTTCAGTGGTTATTTTTGAAATGTTTTTTTCTTATCATATTATAAGTTCATCAGATATGCAGTGTTTTTACACACAAAAACCTGAAACAAATTTGACATCATCTGCTTATAATTTTTTTTTTTATATTAATATAGTTGGGAAAGTAGGTAGATATATAAGTTGATAGATAGATAGATTTATGAGATCTGTTTGCTAGTAATCTATTTGAAACATTACAACTGTTTTGTCTTTCATTTTCTGTAAACAAAAACAGAATTTCACACTGTTTGAATTGTCAGTCATTATAAAATTGCCAAATATACAAAATGTACTTTACAAAAAAATGTGCTACATGGCACTACAATTTCACATGACAATGTCATTTGGCAGATTGATGCAGAAAGGTTCCTGCAAAAGGTATGTAACAGCAAAAGCATAGTGTACAAACCAAAGAGTGATTCCAGTTATTTTTGTGTATCCCTTTGTGTATACTTGAACAATCTATAAAATATTAACAATCTATTGATGAGGTTAAAAATAGATTTAATCTGTTCATTTATTATTTTCCTTTACAATATATTTAATCAGGATTTCCATTGGTTGCCTAATTGCAATGTTACTTTGTTAACAAATAGTTGATAGTCCATCAGTTTGTTTAAGTATGAGGACTGTGATGCCACAAATTAACATATAATAACCTGTTAGCCATTACGCACTTATAATTTAATATTTCATTGTCAATCATTATCAACCCACTGCAGGATGAAAGTCTCTCCAAATTCATTCCATCTTCTCTGATCTCTAACCTCTCTTCTCCACATCATTCCTGCACATTTTCTTATTTCATCCATCCATCTCACACGTGATCTCTTTCTGAGTTTGTTATAATCTCTTGGAATTAGTTTTAAGATTTCAATTGTCCATCTATTATATCTTCTAGCAATATATCCAGCCCAACTCCAGTCTTTTAATTTTTTCAATGATGCCAGTAACACCTGTTTTTTCTCTTACTCATATATTGTATTTTTGATCTCTTCTTGTTACTTCTAACAAGCATCACTTTATATTTCTTTGAGTGGTCTGAAGTCACTGTATTCTCAGATCCATAAGTAAGTACAGGTAAAACACATTTATTAAAAACCTTTCTTTTCAAACACATAGTCATATTTTTTTTAATAGTAAGTTATATATATATATACACTATATATATAAACACATAGTCATATTTTATATATATATATATATATATACACTAAGTAGATGGGGAAACAAATATATAGATAAATAAGTAAGTATAGCAGAATAATAAGATAGACATATAGACAGAAAGGCAAACTGTCAGATAACTAGATAGATAGATAAATAGGTATATAGATAGAAATAAAGAAATCCAATGTACTGTTACTTTATATAAATTACAACAAAAAATCATATAAAACATTTAATATAAATATATATTAATTATACATGAAAAGCCTTTTTCAGCATTTGTTTTAGTGCCCTTTTCAAAGGTCAATAATCTATGATAACGTTAACAAAAAGACTTTTTATGTATGATTAATACATATTTATATTGATGTTTTATGTGATTTTTTTTGTTGTTGTAAGAGATAGATAAAATTTTGATAATATAGATAAAATACAGATAGACATAAGTAATATTTACCGAGGCTGTAACCTCGAGATTATGCGTATAAAATGCGATAGTAGGGACCTCTACAGGTGTTTAATCACAAGTTTACGCTATGGCAGAAAAGAGTGTTACTATCGCATTTTATACGTATATTCTCGAGGTTACAGCCTCGGTAAATATTACTTACGTAATCAATGTGCGTTTTATAAATTTATAATTACAGATAGACATAGTATATTGATGAAAAAGGAATAGGAAAAAATCAGGCAGTCAAAATGAGCAAAAATCTCGGTAACAAATTAAATTAAGTTCATCTGACACAATTGGTATAAAAATTTATTATATATGTGAACAAATGTATGTGGATGAGTGTTTATAAAAATAATATTACCTTGATAAAGATTTAAAATATAAAAATAAACATTCCTGTTATAGTAATTATTTGAAATAAATTTCAGTTTTAGTTTTAAATTAAACAAAACAAATGGTTCATAAATATTTCTAGTGCTTATTCGTCACATTTTCAAAAATCTGATATATATAATAAATACTAAAATTTAATTAATAAAATCAATTGTTTTAAAAGACCTTCTTAGACAACTTCACGTAAGTTTTGCTTATAAAGTTATTTAAAACATTTCAATCCGGTCTTAGAAACAATCCTAAAGCAAACTAAGTCTATTATTAGACAAAAATTAAAGATACAATTCCTTTGTTTGTAAACTTAGTTTTCCTAATTAGTGAGAAACTCCAGATGTTTATTAAAAGTAGATAATTCCACATAGAAAGAAAAAATATATGATAGAAATAAAGAAGTTCATTTATTAAATTAGTATATATTTTCAAAGAAAAACAAGCTAGTCTAAAAGACAATGCATTACATTAGTTCAAT